>CM065394.1:25027500-25445000 GCA_033060915.1 Euryodendron excelsum | reverse complement strand
TAATCCCTAATCTCACCCTTTTGTTTTATATGCATGCATGCATGTTAGCACATCCAGTGCTAAAATCTTTTCTTTTTAACATTATATATGTAAATTGTTTTTGAAAAAACATATGAAACAAGAAAAGATAAACCATATAGTTTATAACACAAAGTGCCAAACACAGAATTTTAAAATCAGTAGGGAAAAAAAAAAAAAATTACTAAACAGTCTTCATCCATTTGAGGAAATTGTTTTTTTTTAATATAATATAGGTAAGAGTTTATTTTGTTTGGGAAAGGGAAAGGGACTATCGGGGACCATGAGCTTTGTTGTACACCCCAACCACTAAGTGCAAGCCACTTTGCTCGTAGCCATTTACAAGAATAGATATTTATAAATACTTCTCACATGCTGATTTGCTATTGGTTGTCACAACAGATTAGAAGAGAAGTGTCCCACACACGGTAGGCACAATCTGGGCACAAGTTAAAGCACTGGCCAATCAAAAGGCAGGTTTGAATTTTGAAGCCCACACTTAAACGGAAAATTATTCAGTACTCCTCACCACGTCGTCCTAAATCCATACTCAATCCCTACTAATATTTTTTCGGTGAGGCCGCACGATCCTAGTCAACACATCACCACACCACGATTCAGTCCCTTGTCGGAAAGTAGACCATGAAATGAAATGACACGTGTTATCTATCCATATATCCATAGATTTATGCTCTTTTTTTAAGGCGGTAAATACTAATATATACTCTAATGGCATACGTTAAGAAGTATTTATTTTTTTAATTTTTACTTCTCTTCACATATTATAATATATTGTTTTTATGAGAGTACTAACTACCAAAACTTAATTATGTCAATTAATTGAAATGACAAATTTAACCTTCTACAATTGTTAGACTTGTATACTTTTAATTCATTAATCAATAAGCGGACCCAGATATTTAATCCCCAATGGTTAAAAACGTAGAAGACTAGTTGGTCAGCAAAATTTATCAAATTTATCTAATCTAGACATTTTGTATACAGTTATTTAGTGTGTGAATCAATCAATTGGAAAACTATTTGATATAATGAGATATAAATATAGAATAATTAATATAACTACTATACGATATACTGTGTTGATTTTTTATTTATTGTGTTGAATTGACAAAAAAACAAAAAAGAAAAAGAAAAAAAAGAAAGTAAGTTGGTTGAATTTTTAAACAATGAAAAATAGTATTTATTTTCTTTACTCTTTTTATGACATTGCAACAATTAAAGTACTACACTTTATGGATAATATTTTATTTTCTGATGTTACAATCATAAGTAATTGTATATAGCACAAAACAAAAATACTATCTCATTATTTTATTAATTTTGATTTTATCTCATCTATCAAGGGATAAAAAAATAAATAAATGAATAAAAAGGCATCAATCTGATTATTGTTTGGTTGGATGTCATGTGAATAATTAAAAAATTACTGCCTATATATATAGCCAATATGTAACTTTTGAGCTACTTCTTGAAAAAGATTACTCTAGTCATTTTGATAAAATAATTAAAAACATTTATTATCTAACTTTGAAAACTATTTAAAAAGTATGAAAAATAACATAAACATAAATTCTATTGTTATCTTAAAATAACACTTTTTAACTTTCTTAAAATATGTTCTTAAGACGTATGTTAGCGTAACTTATTTTTTGAAAAAGAAATATGTGTCATATCCTTTCGGCGTGACCAAATGATAATGTTGACAGGTGTCACTTGCCATGTGTACATTCAATGACACAAAACAAATACCCCACTTTAATCCTGGCTTGCGACGATTTTGACACCGGGGCCATAGTAAGACAAATTTAAAAAACCATTTAAGGTGGTAGCCCTGGTGGGCTCTGTGATTGACAACTACCCGGCCCGATTATGGTAATGTGCCATTGGTTGGTCCCGGTCAACGTGTCCACCTTTCTTGCTTAAATGTGCTTCCACTTGGTTTGCCGACAGCCGCCATGTGTCATTCTTGCCACGGATGCAGATTTGAGTATGAGCCCATGGGCCAAGTGGGAACCTGTGTAGTGGGCCCATGGCCCCAGATTTTCAAGGTGTGGGGTTGCCAAGCTGGTTCCAAGTTGTGTTGCTGCATTTGCCTATCAAGTTTTCAGTTGCATTCCCCATACCCTTAGTATTAATTTTTAAGAAAATGTTATTCTTATAAAAAAAAATTATACAAAATTTACTTATAAAATAATATAGTAATGACAGTTTTATAATTAAAAGTCATTATAATGGATGTTTTATTTTGGAGTAAAAGACTCTCATTAAGATGCATCATTTTACATAAGAATTTTGTATGAATTTTTTATTTGTATCACATTATCCTAATTGTTATTGTAATTGAATCAGAGAATGAAAGGTTTTTTTTTTTCTTTTTTTCTGTTACAGGATATTCAAGTCTTCGGCCCATTATTGACTCATGCAGCGTAGGGGTGAACACAAGTCCAGTGGCCCGCTTAACTCATTCATCATTTATAAGGTTCGAGGTTTTTAGACCTGATTAATTTAATGGATGAGTTTGAAAATTATGTTTGAAGCCTGGTCCAGCCAAAAAATATATATATAAATATATATTAATATTTTTATTATACTTATGTATTTTAATTTTTATTATTTAATTTTATTTTTGAAGAAAAAATATTTATTAAAAATATTTTAAAGTTAAATGAACTGACTTAAAAATCATAATTTTTATTTTGAACTAGTTTGGAATTTAAGTTTAGACTCAATGGAAAAAAATTTAAGTATAAATCCGATCAAATACAGCCCGGTTCATCCAATAATCACTTCTAGTGAAAAGTTGCTATTTACATAAATTATGTAAATTTTATATATTTTTATAAATAATAACTGATCATAAAATAACGTAAAGAGAAATGAAATTCGAGACATCTCATAATTTCTCATGCATATACGCGTTTGACAATGAAGGGTTCATTTTTAAAGCGACGAGACTCGGGTGGTAAAACTGATTGTTTGACATTAGTGTGGAGTCCTTAATTACAAGATTATCATGATGTGCTGCTGTCAAGTCGGTTGTCAATTTGGGTTGTCAAGTTGTATACCACATTGCCGTTGGGACAATGGAAGCTCTGATATATATACATTCAGAGTTGCCCTAGGATGAAGCACGTTTAGTTCAGACTTTAAGCTCTTTTTAAAATTTTAAAATTTAGGGTCTCAATTCTTTAGAAGTGTTATATAGTGGTTCAGAATAAAGAATTAAATGATATTTTAATAAGAGATTCAATTTTAAATAAAAGGCTTAATTTTAAATAAAAGATCCATTCTTCACTTGTACACTAGTGAGACTTACCAAAAACCAATAAAAAGTAGAAAGAAAGTGGAAGAAAATAGGAGTTTGACTGTTCTTATTCTCGAAGTGAAGAAAACAGGTTGGAGAAAATTATTGAATCTACGGCCTTGAAAAAATGGGTTAGAGTGATGCATGAAGGAAAAATTAAAAAAGAAATTGAAAGATCTTCACTTTTGGGGGTTTTAATCAAGTAAAAACTTGCAGCCCATAAGGCCATAGGTTAGTTCTTTGTGTCTCTCATCTCATTATAGGGTTTGATTATAGCACTACTAGAAAAATGATTATTTGCGATGGCAACAAACCGTCGCAAAAGGCCAATTTGCCGTCGCCAATAAAAATTTGTGATGGCACTGGGACGGCATTTTCGGCGATGGAAATGTTGGGGTCGCAAATAGTTTTAGCGACGGCTGGGCGACGACATGAGATATTATTAGCGATGGCAAAGATACTATCACAAATACTCATCATCAAGAGACTCGACCGCTGGTTCCCCGACGCAAACGAGATTTTGCGACTGTTGAAGACCGTCACAAATGCTTCTAGTGACTCCAATTAGCTACAAATTTGACCTTTGCCAAAAGAACTTTTAGCGACGCCTGGCATTGAATTAATGACAGCTTTTCCACTTTTAGCAACAATGGAATTCTGTCGCTAATACTTTATTTATTAAAAAAATAATTTTATATATAAATTACAAATAATTTTTGTAATATGTTGTTTGACCTGATAAAATGTACATTTAACATAATCCAAATAATAAAGCATACGCATTCATTCAAATTCAAATGCTTACAAAAATTCTTAACAAAGTTAATATACTTTTAAAAATTTATCCAAAACAAATAGTCTCTCATCAAAATCCATACTACAAAAATAAATTACATAGTCTCGCAAAATAACGACCCTAATCCAAAATTCATACAACAAATAGAGTTTCTAGTCTATCGCCAAATAAGCCATATAAGAACACCATCAACCTATTCTTTTGGAATAACCTGAAAAAAAAAAAAAACATATAAATATTAGATACAATATGAACACAATAAAGATAATCCAAATGAAATGTATCTAATCCAAATGTGTGAAGTCTTGCACAAAACTTAAGATGAATTTTTTAGTACTTTGGGGGAAGGGATTAAAGAGTGCCTTGGCTAGTAGCATTCCATATAAACTTCATGAGGAATATCAGAACTTTTCAAGTAATTGCAAACAAGGAGAGCCTTCAAAGAAAAGAGTATAAGATATGGCGCAATGGGGTGCTCTAGCCTGTGTTGTTCCCATGGTTAGGGTGGTGTCACAGGTGGTCGGAGTTGGAACAACCGTCGTGGGACTGCAAGTATGATGGCTACACTTAGAATGGCAGCAGTTACAGTAGCGACAGCCGCCACAGTGACTGCTGAAGTGGTGGAAGCCATCAACAAGAAGTTGGCTAATCAAGCAGGAGATGTTGGGGACAATGGTGGTGATGGTGTTACTGAAGTGGCCTAGACCTCATGAAGTTATTCGGATAGCAAGTTCCTAGTATTTCAATCAATGTTCTATGGTTTGGTTTAATCATAAATATAAATCCTATTTTATGGGATAAAATTCACACTTTCATTTTCTTACATTTTCTTCAATTATTATAAACTACTTTTCAACAAAAACTTTGTTAGTTACTTCCACTTTATGGATTTGGACGTTCAAATGCTGTTATAAGCAAAATGTACGACTTCCATTCATATTGGTAAGTTAAGCATTATGGAGTGTCTTTCTAATTCTCACCAATGATAAGGGAAATAAAATAGAAAAGAGGACAAGGGAACAGATTTCAAGTTCCAAAAAGGACTATAGGTTATGATTCTTTCCTTTATGTTTAATTAAGGTATCAAAATGCCGAAGATTAAGGGTTCAAAGATATAAAAGCAAAACTACCAGTTTGTTCACCCTTTTTTATTTGTTAAAATTATGCATGCACATATGCAATCCTCGTTTCCAATTCAATTTTGCTACTGACAGGTTTGATGCCCCGCACCCCCCCCCCCGGCGGGACCAGAAAAAGTGGGCTTAACAAAAATTAAAAAACTGATTGGGTTTGAACTCCATACAATCATAGCTGAGTGAGCTTGACATGCGCGTTGGGTGGACTCAACTTATGTAGCTTTCATTGGGTAAAGGTTGAATCCCTTAATTATTGGCTTATATTTGTACCTAAATAAAATCAAATACGTGTGCTCTATACGTGTGTGTCGGTCTGTATGCTTATATGGAAAGCACCCAAAACAGTTTCTCTAAGGCAACCCAAAATAATTTTTGGGAAGGGAAACAATGTTGGGGAATCAATTGTAAGAGAAGAATGGTGTAATAATAGGAAGAGATATGATGATTGTGTGAAACAGCCTACGGAAGCATTTGATCACAAAATAATCTCTTAGGCAACATATCAGTAAAGCTCTCTGCAACTTTAGTTCAATCTCTAAGTGTGCTAGAAAAAACCCAAATCATCTTTTTTTTTTCTTTTTTTTTTCTAGTGAGATCCTTTTCTTCCATATAATTGTCATACTAATTTTCTTAAAAGAATTATACTGACCTTTTTAATGTTGCATCTGTTGGCCCAAGTAGGCAACCCAAGAGGGGGGGGTGAATTGGGTTTTTATAGAATTTATAACAAGAATTGCAACTAAATATCGTTTATGTATTTTAGTAACAAATAATCAAAGTATATATATTAAGCAAGTGAAGTGTACATTAATACAAGTATTTATGCAAGCATGTATGGTGAGCAAATAAGCAAAACAGAGGCAGAAGAGAAGTGCACCAGATTTATAGAAGTTCGGCCAACCTTGCCTACATCCTCTCTTCTTCGATCCTTTCGAAGGAATTCCACTATGTAATACTCCTTACACAGCTGCTGGTTGTGCCACGAGTGCCCAGCTCACTCTTACAAAAGCTTCTTCCCAAGCTTTCAAAACCCAAGAGATTTTGTCCAAACTTCTCTCAAATTTACAAGTGTTTTTCCCAAGAACACTCAAACTTACAAGGTTACAAACCCACCCAAATGAGAATGAATAAAGGTTGTACAAAGATTAACTCTCCTAGCAAGTGTATCAACAAATACAACTCAATGGATAACTTTAAACACTCAGCAAAAGCATGTGGCAGTGAGGTATAGGTGATTTTCAGCTTCAAGCACTTGATATGAATGGTATGATTGCTCTTCTCTACTTGTTTGGAGCTGTATGTATCTCATATATATAGGTATGGATCGATTCTAGCCGTTGGAGAAGTATGGGAGAAGATTTGGTTGCATTTTTGCCCATACCGTCTGTCAGAAAACTAGCCGTTACGGTCTAGGGGTCAACTCTTTTTACAATGAGTCGACTCTTTTTGCATTTCAGCAGATTTTTCAAGTCACTGTCCAAATGAGTCGACTCTTTTGTCCTCAAGAGCCGACTCTTTTAAGCTGTCTACAGAATTTTTGTTCTCTGTTGCAATGAGTCGACTCTTTTTGGCCAAGAGTCGACTCTTTTGAGTCTCCAACACAAATCCAAGGTTCTGTTCGAATGAGTCGACTCCTTTTGCTTGAGGGGTCGACTCTTTTTACCAAAACCCATATTTTTGTAACTTTTCTTCATTCTTTTCTAAAGCTTCCAATCTCTTCAAAGATTATTCAAATAACCTTTTTAAAGCTTGCAAACACTTCTTGAAGGTTAGATGACTCCAAGAACATCTTCAATCCATTCAAGATGAATTTTCTTCATTTTCATCACTTGTAGAGCTCTTCCATCATCATAGCTTCATATATTGATTCAAGTCTTCTTCAAGATCTTCAAGAGAGCTTCCATGACTTAGAATCTTCATTTCTTCAATTGATTTTCTATTCTTCTTTGAGCATCGTCATTTCTAGATTTCTTCTAGAATTCTTCAATTAATATAGCTTCTCCATGGACTTCAACTACTCTTCCAAGAAAGATTTTCTACTCTTGTGATTCCTTCCATGTCTTCAAGACATCTTCAAATCTTTCAAGAAAACTTTTATATTTTTGAGTTGGTCTCTTCTTTTTTATTCTTGCAAGATATCTTCAAGTCCTCAAAGTCTTCAATCTCATCATGCTTTTCATTCTTTATTCAAATTTTTGCATCACAAATCCTCTATTATGATAAGCTTTAAGTCAAGATCTAATTAATAATTCACCTGCACACTAAGTAGAATTATTAGGTCATTTAACCATGTTTTGTTATCATGAAAATCAGGGCATTGACTCAACAGTATCAAGGTTTGGCTCTTCTTTGTAGTTGAAAGCTTCACGAAACCCAAGCTTATTCTTCTTTGTTGTCCGAACAACAATCAATTGTCAAATAGCCTACTTTAAAAATCTGCTTAGAAGAAACTTACTTTCTAGCTTGTGGCAGCACTTCCAACTACATAGCATCCATATAGCTTAGCCAGTTGGCCAATAAGCTATCCAACTGGTCCAGATGCAGCAGAGACAAAAAGATAATCTCTTTTTCTAGTGGCACAAACCTCATAAAATCCAACATAACCAGTAAAACATGGCATACATGTGCCAAAAAATTGTAGTTACACAACTACTCTAGGTAACTAAAGCTTGAAATATGAAACAATACTGTATGAAAGAAAGTGAATGGCCTGTCTAGTCAACTGCTAGAAGTGGTTGTTGGCTGCTTCAGAGAGAAAGTGAATGGGTCGAATGAATATGCTTCTTTTTTTTTTTTCTCTTTTTTTCAAGTTTAAGGGTTCGCTTGATTACAAGCCATAGGATATAAGGATTAAGAAAGATGGTCTTATTTGAAAAAATCATTCCATTAACAATTGAGACTTTCGCCAACTCAGGTCAAATTAAAAATAAATAAATAAATAAAAGAAAGAAAGAAAACAAATCTGGTTAGGTAAATTTGAAAACTCAAATACTAATGAATTATGATGGTAGAATAACGAGTGTTTATTTTACGAATAGAATAAAATTGTGGTGCTTTATACTAATGTAGAAAAGGATGTTGTGAGAGCCATCTAACATATTGTAAAGTTCCAAAGAAGACTGACTACTAGGAGTGATGCTATACTTCATGGCCACCCATTAAAAAAAATTTGGAAAAAAATATAGAAAACAGATTTTACATTGGTCATGCTGGCTGATTTGATTTTGATGATTTCATAACTGTTGGACTGGGAATCAATGCTAGCTAAATAGAATTGAGATGATGTGTTTGATCCTAAAGGACTCCATTCGTGGAATCCTTGTTGATAAGACCATATTTAAGGGTCTAAGACATCAGTAGTTAGAAGGCCATGGGCACCAATAAAGCCATTGAAACAACATTAGGTGCTGGCTCAGGGACTTGATTCAAGCAAGACATGGTAGCACAAGTTAGGGAAAGCACCTTTAATGAATGACAAGCACCTTAGTTGAGAGAAGAAGAAGAAGAATTAGAATTATTGTTTACTTCATATAGACACTACTTGAATTGAATTTTCATTTCTGCCCTCTTTGGTGGGTGTCACTGAGTTTTTGTATCAAATGTGACGTGCGCGGGCGGGGGGGGGGGGGGGGGGGGGGGGGGGCGCTATAGAAGGCAAATTAAGGGAATTGAACTTTTTTTGTGGACATTTTTTTTTAGTGCAAATAGTAACTCTGCAATGAATGGTTAAGTAATCTAAGTCATGCTAAAACTTTCACAGGAATAGAACTTGTGCATTTATTTGTGTGTGTTTGTGCCAGAGGAGAAAGCCTTCCAATGCATTTATTTGGATGGCAAGATATTGAAACAGAAAGACATGAGTTGTACCAAGAAGACCTAAGTAGTGAGAAAAAGGGGTATCATCTTCTGGATCTTTCTCAACTGTTCACTTTTCCAAATCAAGCTGTATTCTTCCCAACCTGTCATCTCTGTGACTAAATCACTAGGCCTGAAATTCGAGTTATCAGAATTCACAACTCTAGAAGCACCGAATCCTTCTATTACCTTTGCCAAAATACAGTAGCAGTTAAGCAATTATGAAAGGAGGGCGGCACATACTGAGTATGGTGAAATTGAAATTATGTGTATTGTGTGTGTTAGAAAGTGAGTATACTCGAAGTTTCGAACTAATAAGATACCCCATTTCATGAATTTATAAAACAAAAAAAGTTCTAGCAAAAGTATGAAAGTAAAGCAAACAATAATCATGACTTAAGGATGCTCCACCCAACAGTCATGGGAACTAAAGGTACAAATCCATAGCCAACGTGTGTGTGTGTGTGTGTGTGTGTGTGTGTGTGTGTGTGTGTGTGTGTGTGTGTGTGTGAACCTATGGGAGTGGTTGACAGAAATATCATTAGTTTATCATTCAAATCGGCACACAAAGAGAGAGAGAGAGAGAGAGAGAGAGAGAGAGAGAGAGAGAGAGAGAGAGAGAGAGAGAGATTACCTGGTAAACGATGGGAAGCAGTGCGGCAATGAAGGAAGAGGGAGAGTGAAGGCTGAGAGAGGGATAGTGAATGCTGAGCGGCAGTGAGGCTGAATCGATCTAGGGTTAGGGAAAAAGGGCAAAAACAATTTGGAACCAAAACTATGTGGTTTAGATACAAAATGACGCCGTTTGACTAAAGGCTTTTGCGCCGGCATATGCTTTCGCAAATACTGTGTCGTAAAAATGGCAACGTGTTTAACTGCCTTAAAAAGACGTCGTTTTGTCCACCTCTTAGCGACAACATTGTTTGCCATCGTAATTGAGGCCTCGTAAAAAGTGGCTTTTGCGTCGGGACCATTGCCGTCTCTAATAATAGCTTTTGTGACAGCATTTTAGCCGTCGCAAAAAGATTCCGTCGCAAATACTCTTTTTTCTAGTAGTGTAGCCCTTATGATATTGTCATTTGCTCTCATTATATGATGAAAAAAAAAAACCTTTAATAGTCTCAAGTTTATAATTGTATAAAGATCCTCATCTCCAAACTTCAATTGAGATCTCTTAAATCTCAGAACTGGTCCTGTATATATTTTATTCATAACCCCCTAATACTGTAAATTTTTTGGGTTCATGAATGCATGGATAAGAAAAAAAAATAACGCATAAAATTACGTGGTTCATAACAAATTTACTTGCGTCTTGTGGCGAAAGGGATCAATTCACTAAAAATCGAGAGATTACAAAGTACAATTTAAAATACCCAAAATTGATGCCAACATGTGTACTTGAAATAATTCTCGTTTCACAAGCTCAAAGTTAACTGAGCTCTAAAGCAAGTTACCCTGCTCAACTTGGTGTCTTTAAGTCTTAAAGTCATACTCATTGGTGTTTTCCCCTTTTTCTCTCACATCTCTACTCTCAATCTCACTAAAATTCCTGCAAGTGTACTAGTCATAGCCAAATCATAGAAATTCTAATCTTCATATATATAATTAAAAAAACACTACAAATGACAAATCTCTTAGCGGGTTTTGACCCCACAACCCGACCCTACACGCCAACACATCCACAATGTGTTTGTTTCAGCATGAGAGGTTAATTTTTTTAATATAGGATAATAGGGAGAAGCACTTTTCAAATTAATGAAAATCTAAAGTTTCACATCAAATAGCTCGACAAGGGAGAAGATTCTTTCACATGAAATAATATAGAGAAGTACTTTTAAAGTTAATGAAAATTGAGAGTTCACATCGTATATCTCGACAAGATAGAGAGAGAGGAGATTCAAAACCAAAGTAAGGTTAGAATCTTTGACGGGAAAGAGAAAGACCGACTAGCTTTTTTTCCGAAGTGGGGAATGGGCTTGTCTTTTGGTAGTTCGGTTTCCATCACATTATTTGCGGCGTTGTGGTGGTGGGCCTTGTGTAATGTGCCTCTTTCTCAGTTCAAATTAGAGTAATGAATTTTTTCTTTTCTCCTTCTAATAAGGACTTAGATTCAAATTTTGCCAACCCTTCAATAGTAACTTAAGGGGAAAAAATTTGAAGTGTAATATTTATACATATTCATGATCATCTCATTTTTCTTACCAAACAAACAAAAGAAAGAAATTTAGCTTAAATTGCAAATTAACTTTTTATAAATTATATATTCAATTAACATGTCTTAATGTTATTGATTATGACTATGTTTTATCCAAGCATTTCTACATATAAACATAGTATATAGTAGTTCTTGTCATTTTGAATTATGGTATATAAGAATAAAGTTTTTAATGAATACATCAAATTTTATAAATACAATTAGAAACACGGGCCAATTCGAGCCAACCAAAATTTTCTTGACTGGGTTGATTTAGCTCTATACCTTGGTTCAACTATAGGGCCAAGATTAAGAGCTGATCAAGGCACCCTAGCTATAAGATAAACCCAAACAATAAAGTAATTCGTTGCCGCTACCAATGCAATCACAACCTTAGGATCATCACGTACCATAAAGATCCAGTCACCTTTATGCTATTTTGGTTATTGGAAAAGGTAAAGAAATAAAAAATTAAAAAATAAAATGAAATAAGTTAAATCCCTTAGTTTTTTTTTGGTTGGGTTGGGAAATTAAGTAAGATGAAATGAATTGGCGTTTTTTCGAAAATTTATTTTTTGTTTGATTACTAATAAAGCAATAAATTGGCACAACAGTTTTTTTTTCTTTCTCATCAGATCCTAAATCCAATAATAGCATTAGAAAAGGGAGTAGTGTTAAGAATTTGGAATTGAGCTCTAATCTCCTACAAAGCACAAACACCATCTCTATCGTAAGCTGGGGAAGGTTAATTGATTTAGTTCTTAGGTTCAAGTTTTTGTTAGAGAACGTGCAATTAGTCACAAAAAAATAAAAAAAGAAGGCACAATTGTCAACATCCCGGTCTAATTTACTTGAACTAGACCTTTAAGTCATTTTGTGTTGAATTAGATACAGGTTGTACATTGATCATTGAACAATGAACACAACAACTTATCCGATACAAAAACAAACTTTGCCTCCTCTCAAAGCAAGTTTGTTCTATACTTTTGGCTTCTTAGGGCCACTTGACAAACAAAATTAACTTTCTATAGACAGTCAAACTCAACCTTATTCACCCTATTTTGTATCAGTGTATACATGTTCACACAGATCATATGCATATGTATATATTTACGTATGCAAACATTTTTGAGTCAGTGACTCAGTCTATACATGTTCACACATATGCAATATATACATTATATATATACACGTATGAATGCAGTATATGACTGCATATGTAGGATTTTGTGTATATCGCCTTATTCACCCTATTTTGTATCAGTGTATACATGTTCACACACATCATATGCATATGTATATATATACGTATGCAAACATTTTTGTGTCAGTGACTCAGTCTATACATGTTCACACATATGCAATATATACATTATATATATACACGTATGAACGCAGTATATGACTGCATATGTAGGATTTTGTGTATATCGCCGTATCGGTGAGTCCATATTGACGTCGCAGGCACGTAGAGACCATTAAGGGATAGTCTAGAGTGTTTGCCTGGTGGTCCAACACCAAGTCTTCACCGTTTTATTTTTCGTCCTGTGTGAGTCATATTGAATAATTTCTCTGGTATATCAATTAATAATCACCAACAGATTCATAGAATAATACAAAACTGAAGTCTTGATAGTACAAAAATGCAGACCTCATTTATGGTTTTGTGGAAGACTCGGGTCATTTCTACAATCTTCTAATGCAGTGTTCAAACTGTGTCTATGTATCATCACTTGCAACCGAAAATTAACTGTACTGGTTGCTGAAAAAAATTAATGTAATTTCAGTTTACATTTGCTAGTTTTCAATTAGATTTATGTAGCAAAATATCAGTGAAGTAGCTAGGGGCAGTGGCCGAGTCAATAAATTTATCTAAGGCCAACCAAGAAATTTTTTTTCATATAGGACATTTGACTTTCATACGTGTATATATATATATATATATATATGTATATATATGACTGTGGGGGAATAACTCTCAGCCCAACCCAATGAGTGAGGCCCAATCTGCGCAAATTAAAGTTGAAGCTGCTTTGCTAGCCCAGATTAGAATTAGAGGAAAGACCAGCTTTGACTGCCGACCTCCTTCGCAGCATAGCCCAAACTGCGAAAAGCGGGCCCAAACGGCTAGCGGTCTTTGCGCATTAAATGTAGAGTTGACTCGCATTAAATGCGCAAGCGGTTGCCCACGCGACGTCGACATGCACGTCCGGTCAGCCGGAATCCTCCACGACGGTGCGCCAGACCCTGTAAATAATCAGGCGGCGTCAATGATAATGCCTACCCAACAGGCCATGAGAGCCTGCTGGTAGGCCAAAGCAGAACACACTCCCTCAAATGTTCTATAAATACCCAAGGCATCGAGAGCCAGGTATGGACAGTTAACTCCAAGTATTCACAATTTTCATTTATCTTTATCGATTAAGCTTGCTAACTTAATCTTCGGAGTATGATCGGCCCATTACGGATCGACTCATTCTAACCTCCTTGTCTTGTAGGAGATATTTGGACTCATTCATTTGGGGCTTGAGAGTTCGGCCTTACCTTTTCGAAAAATCCCACTTACAATGACATATAAATGAAAAATAACTATTTAAGGGGCATTTTTAAATTTTAAGAGTGACAAAATGAAAAATATTATTAAATTGTTGATAAAAATAAAATTTTTAAAAAATTAAGGGAAGCATTTGTAAATTTTCATAGACAAATTTAAACATATTTAGAAAAATAGAGATAAAGTATAATTTTTATAAAATTAAGAGATCTCCTTTGAGTACATGTTGGCTACGCCCTAGACATATTTGAATATCAAAATGAAATCATTTCACCGTGCTCACAAAACATCATGAGTGGAACATTTTTCGCATTTCAGGAACCAAAGAAATATCATTTTAATTATGGTGGTTTAATTTTGGAATGTGTATAATTTAACATTTCAAATCCTATTAGAAGCAATTTAAAATATTTTATTTTATTTTTATTTTTTTTACTAATCGAGTGTCTGAACCAATTTGTGGACACTTGATACACAAAAAAAAAAAAAAAAAATAGTAATTTCATGTCTATTTGATGGCTATCTTAGCTTGTCTTATCATGAGTTCAATAGAGAGTGGAAGGTTATTGAAAATTCTACTAATTATTTAATTTTCATGAAGTTTTATGTGATTTATTAGAGCCTACATGACTGTATAGCAAAAATAAATAATAATAATTCTATACCATCATAAAATTCTTACAAAAATGTATGATAAATTGTTGTGAATAAATAAGAATAATTTATTTTAAAACTAAATATGATATTTTTAATTATAAAAATGTTCTTACTACATTAATGTTTGGTGGAACTTCTTGTAAAGGACAGTAATTTCTCTCTGCACAAATTTACGGCTTTGTCGCTTGAAATCAAATTCTTGGGAATTTTGATTCGGTTTAGGTGAATTGAATACGTTTTATTTTTCCCAAAAGGATTATTCCCAGATTGGATCAGAGATATGGGGAGATCTTAAATGGTTGAAGTTAAGCTCTCACACTAAAGCTATCATTTTCATAATTCAGTGGACCCAAGTTCAGTATGCAGGCTCTCTCTCTTGCATGACACGTGGAGGGTCATTGGTTACACACACTGCTAGGTCACCACATACAAAGCAATCTTAGAACAATAGAAGTAATATTGCCAAAACAAGTTCAGTTTTGCCTTCTAGCACCAAGAGAGACATGTTGCTTGCTATAAAGATGGGGGTGGCTTTTCTTTAGTAATTAATCAGAGTAATGCTACCGTGTACACGTCTACGACCATCCTGACTTGACTTACGTTCATAGGTAGATTAATTTTTATTTTTATTTATTTATTTATTAATAAATATTAACTCAACAAAGAATAGTTAAATGCTTGATTCTCTATTTACTTATCAATGAATGTCAACTTAATAAAAATAGTTACATTCCTGATAGATAGGCGTTCACGTAGTATTAATGAATCAAAAAGGACATATCATAAGCTAAAACGAACTTGAGAAACTAGAGTTCCTTCGGTTTTCACACATAGGATTTCCAAAAGGTTGACTTTTATTACTATTATTATTTTCGAGGATATTGTGCAGTGCTGTATATATTGATCCGAAACTGAAATTTCTGGAATTATAGTCTACACACAGGCAAGTTAGCGCATGTATAGTTTGATGCATTATATTATTTAGGCGTACAGTTTTAAAAACTCTTCTTTTTTTTTTTTTTTAAACAGAGGTTAAGTGTGAAATAAGTTATTTTTTGTATTTACGGTTTCAAATTTCATTTATCGCCAAACTAACTTTTTGAAAAAGATAAAGAAGTTGCTTTGAGGTGATAGTTTCAATAACTTCCAAATGTTGTTAATGAGGTCAGTTAACTAGGTTTAATTATCCTAATTTATGCATAACCACCTTTCTTAGATAAGAACAATATAACTGAAATTACTGCGTCACCCTTAGAATTTGTCATCATGTGGAGTCTAACAAGGCTCATGAATAGTGATTTCTGCGCACACAAAAAAAAAAAAAACCTTGTGATTCCTCAATGGGTCATAGAATGTTATACAAAATGATGTGGTTAAATAAAAATTTTTTATTTTATAATAAATACTTATCATGATGATTTTTAGTTAGAAAAATACTTTCACCACATCGTTTTAATAAAATATTCTGCAATTTATTTTTAGAAGAATAATATTTTTCTTTTTCAACACAATTGGGCATTTTAGGGAACGAATATGAGGAGAGCTTCAAAGGATTATAAATTTTTGATTGATTTCTTTACCGCATATTGATACCTAATTTATACTTCTTTTTATTGATAAAGCAGGAAAAAAATTTAAAATTTATACCCATACGCTGCATTCACTCTTCATCTATTAGTACATTGGATCTAATGTCTCACACTTGGAAATAAGTTGTTCTAAAAAGTAATATATTTTAACCTATTGGAACTTGAAAATACTTTCTCACTGTCCCGCACATACACTCACTTAAATGAGTAGGGTAATTGTCAATGATTATTTTTTCATGTATTCAGATATACATATTTGCGTGATGGCTAGCTTCACGTTGTGGTAATAAGGTTGGTTCACTGTAATTTCAAGTTTAAATTACGAAAATAAACTACGTTCATCTAATCCTTCCAATCGCGCGCAATGGTTATTTACGTATAAAATTTAACACCTTTACCGGTTGATTCGCCGAGATCTCACCATACACTATACAACGAGAAATGCTTTTTTTTTTTTTTTTTTTTGTTTCCTAGAAAATGTGTACCAAAATATCTCATTGGAATAATGTTGCGATGATATTTTTATGTTGAAGGAGTTGCTCTGATGATTAAAGATTGAGGATATAGGAGTTTGCTCCCTCCTAGATGCTACCAATTTCTTGGGGCCATTTCAGAGTTTTTGACTCAATAATTATTTAGTTTATGTAAGACAGGAGGACTGCACATATTCTGAGATTAGTCGAGATGCACGCAAACCGGCTCAAACACCCATTTAGAGAAAAAAAAAAAAAAAACATCATAATAATTGTTTCATTTTAAAGTAAAAGACTCTAATACCTTCGCATCAGTTTGTATAAAAATTGCATATAAATTTTCTAATTATATAACATTATCCGTATACAATACAACTAGGAAAATGTTATGGTTTTAAAATATTTGCACCAAAAATTCCATTAGAATAACGTAGTTATCATTATCAATATTCTATTTTAAAGTAAAAGACTAACATTCAATCGGTTCATTTTGTATAAATTTATTAGATGTACAGCATTAACTAACAACTTACGTAAAACGCGATTAGGGGTTTGTAAAGTGAAACCACGATAGTAATTTGAATGCCACGCGTTTTGATGTGACCGAAAGGGAACGAAGGCACCTCCTCTCTTAAGCATACAGCTGACTTTCTTGCAAGCCAATGAGCAAATGTTCATTGCTGTCCGCTTTTGACTCTCTCTCTACATATATGTATATATAGACAGGGGTACTCATGCGTTGGACTCCTGTCTCAGCATTTCTTAAAAAGAAAGAAATAAGGAGGTCTGAGAGAGAGAGAGAGAGAGAGAGAGAGAGAGAGAGAGAGAGAGAGAGAGAGGTAAGATGGGTAGACCACCTTGCTGTGAGAAAGATGGTGTGAAGAAAGGGCCATGGACTCCAGAAGAGGACATCACCTTGGTGTCTTACATCCAAGAACACGGACCGGGGAATTGGAGAGCTGTTCCTAATAATTCTGGTAAATTTTTTATTGTTTTTTCTTTTTCTTTTCTTTCCTTTTTCTCTTTCTTCGTGTTTGCACTGTTACTGGTTTTTTGGGGTTGGTTTCAGCATTAAAGCGGTGTATTTAATATCCTGCAGCGTCTTCTTCAATGAGGCTATAGTGTCAAGTTTACTTTTTTCTGTACGATTTATTTGTATTCACAGTTTTGTTCATCTGTTTTGTGCTTTCAGGTTTGCTCAGATGCAGCAAGAGTTGCAGGCTCAGGTGGACTAATTATCTCCGGCCAGGTATCAGACGTGGTAACTTCACTGATCGTGAAGAGAATAAGATTATCCACCTCCAAGCTCTTCTGGGCAACAGGTGAAACCTCCTCTCTCTCTCTCTCTCTCTCTCTCTCTCTCTCTCTCTCTCTCTCTCTCTCTCTCTCTCTCTCTCTCGGAGGTGAATATGATTATCCACCTCCAAACTCATACTTTGCTGGTTTGGGTTGGATCTAACTATTTTTCAAGTCCCAATAGGGAGATTCTATCATAGTTCTATTTTATATATTATTGTTCCAATGCTATACAAATAAAAAATTTATACAAAATTTATCATTAGAATAACGTGGTTAAATAAAAGTCATTTATTTTAAAACAAAATATTTTTAATTATAATAGTACTATTACCACATATTGTGGTGAAATTTTTTATACAAATTTTGTGGAAGAACAAGAATATTCTCTTGTTGTTTAGTTTAGTTGTTGTATTGATGGAAGTGAGATTTGTGTGCCTTAAAATAATATTCAAATTTCATGTGTGTGCAGGTGGGCTGCAATAGCTTCTTACCTTCCTCAGAGGACTGACAATGATATAAAGAATCACTGGAACACCCATTTGAAGAAGAAGTTAAGAAAGCTTCGAAGCCATGATGGTGATGATAGCCAGGAAGGGCTCTCCGCTCCACAATCAATCTCCAAGGGACAGTGGGAGAGAAGGCTCCAAACAGACATTCACATGGCTAAGCAAGCTTTGTGTGAGGCCTTGTCCCTTCACAAATCAAGCAATTTATCTGAACTAAAATCATCTAATGCCGATTGCCTTTCTACAAAGCCAGCCCAAACATCCACCACATATGCGTCTAGTGCTGAAAACATAGCTCGATTGCTCCCAAACTGGATGAAGAGTTCACCTAAATCATTTCAAACAAACTCAGGAACTAATACTTGCGACAACCATCCTGTTGGAACGGGTTCTAGCCCTAGTGAAGGAACACTAGAGGGCTTCGACTCGCTTTTCGGCTTCAATTCTTCCGACTCTGACGCCTCTCAGTCAACAAATTTCAAGCCTGAAAGAAGCCTCTTCCAAGATGAGAGCAATGCAAATTTCGACAATCAAGTTCCTCTAACATTGCTGGAGAAATGGCTGCTTGATGATGGTGCTGCACAAGGACAAGGTGACCTAATGGACATGTCCTTTGGGGAAACTGATGATTTGTTTTAAGGAAGGGCTCGAAATCTTTGGGGTACTTTGTCTTCTTCGCGGTCTTAGGCCTATTTATGTATTGGTTAGCATAAATCTCATCTCACCTTGTTAATTAAAAATTGAACTCTTTGTACAACTTTTGCTTGGTATATCTAGGATTATTGAGAATTAGGGTTTACTTTTTATCTTCTAAAACAATATAGAAATGATGGAATGATGCCATGCTGGTCCTTCAATGTACCAATTTGTACAAAAGCTTGAATTTAAGCTTAGCTCAAGTTGCTAGCCAACTGTATGTGTTTAAGTAGAATCTTTAGAGAAAAAATTAGGGTTCTAAGTAATTGATCTCAGTTCTTAGAGATTGGGGGCTAAGCCACCCTGAGCACTAATATTGAGAGATGGTGTATGTCTGGGATTCAATTTCTCTTGACGAGAGAACAAAAGCTGAAGGAACATTGAAATATATGGGCAAAACCTCTTTATTTTGGCAATAATGGATAGAATCATACTTCTGGTACACTTTGTCTGATATGACTGACTTGTCTAGTAACTGAAACAGACTCCCATCTGCTAAGGAATTCAAACATTTTCCTTACTTGGGCTGGTGCTCTTTCACATATTTTCCTTCACCATTCATCTCACCACCTATATGGAAAGCTTACCTTCTCCAACTATTTTGAGCAAGGAATCCCCTTAATTTTGAATGATTCTTGGTTTGTTCCATTATCGTACTCCAACTCACAAATCTAGTGTTTTTACCCTCCTCTAAAAATCCAAGAAATTGAGGGTGCTGATAAGGCTTGAATATCTATCATATTTTTCTAACAGATAGTCTATTTCGAGCATAGTTATCAGAATAGAATCGAACTTACTGGTTTAACCGATTGAACCAAAAATTAGACCATAAAATATTAAGGTTCAATTAATTTACCGTAAATGCATGTGAATCGAATGAACAAGCCAATTTTTAGAAAATCGATGGACCAACCGACCGGTTCAACAGAGAAAACCGTTGATCAATTTTGACTTTTTACTCTCTTTCAAATATTTGATATATTTGTAACTCCCAAGAGTTGAACTTAGTTTGTAATATAAATTATATTTAAGGTAAAATATATTTAATTTATAATACCGGTTGAAGCAGTAAATTGTGAACCGGTAACCTCACCGGTTTGATGTCCAATTCAATTTTAATAACAATGATTTGGAGGTTAAAAATCCAATTATAAGAGATAAATCTAGAGCAGCATAAATACATATATATATATATATGTATATATATGTATTAGTGTAAATTATATTGAGTTCTCCCGACAATGCAGAAAGATACTCTCAAGTGCACTTCTGTATCACCTATCATGGATCCCAAAAATGTTGAAAAGAAGTTTTATTTCTTTTTGTTTTCTTTAATTTCCTCAGAAGAGTTATGGCATGAAACCTGGAACTACCCTGGCCATTTTAGGTTGCAACACCAACTTAGCTAAGGCTTTCCCAATTGTAGCTTAATCAAAGTGGAAGTCAGAGCCATTTTACAAGTGTAGTTGATCAATTGATCAGTTGACTCCTCTTGAAGTCATTTTTCATTGCAGATTCTTCTAAATACAGCCAGCCTTGACGGTGAAGTTAAACTCACGTGGCTTGGAATTGAAGTTCAGTTAATGTAAATATACGTGAAGTCTTCGGTTGTTCGCATCTAATTACTGAAGTAGAGTTGTTATACGTACATGGCAGTCTTGTTGGTCTGTGACTTTAAGAGTTCATATTCTTATCCTTAGTACCACAAAACCAAACTTTAGAATGGTTTTTGATCAAACTCAAGCAAGTTAATTTAACTTTATGTAAGAAGAAACTAATATTAATCAAGATCGCGAGACAATCTTCAGGGCCTACTCAAGACAATTTGTAGCAGACCTTTTATATATTTTCTAAATTGATGCAAAAAAAAAATGGGTTGAACCGGTTATTGTTTAAATTAAATAATTTGTTGATTTTGGACTTTTTTTAAATATGTAGAAACTATTTAAGATTTAACCATAACATATATGGTTTTAACATAGTTAGGGCTTTTGAAATTTTTTTTGTACAATTTATTTTATTGGGTTGAACCTTTTTTTATTTTCTAAGTTAATTAATGTCTTGGATTTTTCATTTTTTTATAGGGTTATTTTTTCTCATCTGGACTAGGATTTTATTTCAAAAAAAATTATGTAACCTATATAGAGCTTTAATTATAGCACACAAAAGTTTTAAAAAAATTAGAGCCTTTGCAATTTTATTTATTTGTACAATTTATTTATTAGTTAAACTAGTATTTTATTCTTGAAAGATGATTTCCAATTTCTTGTTCTTAAGAATTTTTTTTATATCTAGATCGGGGCCTTTTTTAAAATAATATTAAGAATATATAATACTTTTATTACAAAATATAAATTTTTAAAAATTTTGAGGCCTTAAAAAATTAAGGCCTAAGGTGAGCAGGCCTGACAATCTTTTGTTTAACTTTATTGAGGATCTTGAACTCTCTCATTCTGCTCATCATAGTTATTAAAATTCAAGAGAAAATGCAAAAATTGTCAAACACGTGCAAAAATTGGCTCTTAAATGCGCAGCATGTGCTGGGTTTGAATCCTGCCTATTCTACAAGGACTTGCTTGATGATCCATAAGTCCACACTGTAAAGTTATTGGAGAAGGAACCATAAGTCCTTCGTGATATGAATACCATCCCCACATGGCAAGGCAAAAACAGTCCTTTTTTTCACTACCTTTTGAATTGTCAAAACACATAGCAAAGAATTTATTGAGAGCAAGTAAAAAAGTTTTCTAATTCCACCATGAAAGGAAGCTTCCTCAGCGTACGGACACATCATTTAAGTGCATATAGAGTTTTATATATATATATATATATATGTGTGTGTGTGTGTGTATATGCATGATGGAGTAATGGGTTTAAGGCTGGCATGGTGCAGAAGGACATGAGAGCCTATGTTCTTTCCTAGAATGAAGAACAGGCTAGCCATTTCCCCTCAACTTTTACCCTTAAATGTTCTCAACATGATGGTTATACCTATGGACCATATACATCATCTCAAAGACTTCTCTATCACAACTACCATTTGACACAATCATGTGCATTTTCTATCCCCACCTAGAATTGGATTTAAACGAATCAGGTGATGAAAATTGTCACAAAAAAATCTATGTAAAGACAAAATTAGGTCGGCTTTTGGTCCCCATAGTACCACACATTATACCCTGGTTTATACGATATGGTACGGTCTCTTGATCCTTGAGTTGTTCTATCTACATCGGATGGGAGAAGAACTTTCTATGCATGCATGCTCACCATCAAATTGAGTGTCATGCCAGCATCCACGTATTATCCACTGTGAGCCTTAATTCATATGGTTTTAAAATGCACTATATTAAGTAGAGATCTAAACTTATGTATATAGTACTTAATATCTCATTTTCAAGGCACTGTTGGACACATGCATCTAGGGTCGGCTCTTCCATTAGTCTAATAAGGCCATCGCCTAGGGTCCCTAATTATTTAAGGCTTTAAAATTTTTAAAACTTAATAAAGCTCTATATAATTTGTGTATTATTTTTATATAAAAAAGTCCTGATCCAAATAAAAAATATATATCTGTTAGGAAAAGAGAGTCTAATTTTTTAAGGTTCCAAATTTTTTAAAACCTACTGGGACCCTATATAGTTTTTATATCTTTTGGTTTAAAAAAAGGCCCAAGTTCAATGAAAAAAAAAACATATTGTATTTTAGAAAAATAGAGTCCAAAATATATAAAATCAACTCCCCTAATTAACTTAAAAAAAATTAGCTTAAAAAAAAATTTGTACAAATAAATTTTTTTTAAAGGCTCCAAATTTTTTAACATCTTACATAATTTTAAGGTTCTATGTAATTTTACTATTTTTATTTTTTTTCAAAAAGAGATCTTAGTCTAAATAAAAAAATGACCGTTATAAAAAATAACCTAAAAATTAGTTACATTAGTTAACTTTAAAAAAAAGTTATAAAATAAAATAATTTTAAATAAAATTTTATAATAATACTAAACAAATATAAAAAATCTCATTTAAAATTATCTTCTAAAGGTTCAAATCACGTCTAACGGCCCCGCAAGTTGCTCAGACGCGCACTTGGGCCAGAAAGATTAGAACATTGACACCACTAAAACAGTCCCCTTTCCTTCCTCTCTCAAGGCCACACGTCCTCGTGTAGGACCGGCCAACACTTTTGGTTAAAATTGGCATTGGTAACATCCTATCACTCCCGCATTTGCATGGCAAAACAGGTTCGCTTGGGGCCTTAGCTTGCATGGATTAAAAGTTGTTATACAATATAGATGTACGTGCCTACATACACCACACTTCTCGTTTTTTCACGCAATATTGTTCATGTTGCCAAGGAATAACAACACTTGACTTCTCGTTTTCCACGCAATATTGTTCATGCTGCCAAGGAATTGTGCCCTCTGGCTAACTGAATTTGCGAGCGACTTGATATTTGTGTTCATATCTCACATTGCCTGAAAATAAGAGATAAAGTACTATATATGTAAGCTTAGATCTCTACTTGGTACAAAACATTTTAAAACTGTGAGGCCTAAAGCCAACCTTTGGTTTAATGGCTTGCTCTCAACCAAGTAGATGAAATACGAATATGTTATAGTCCTTGTGGACTCAACCTTAGTGTCCTACCTAGGTTGAGCTATTTTGATATAGAACAGAATATAAAAATAATCATGTTTCATCCGACTTAGGTCTTTTGGCGTGTTGTTAAGTTCTTAACATTAAATATTAGAGTAGACGTAATGGTCTATTACTGTCATTATTGGCCTAACTTGTGTATAAGACATGAGTCGGACTATTTTTGTATGGGACAAAATATAGAATCTTAACTTCATGGGCTCCATCAGACATGAATCTTTTGGCATATTAGGCAAATTCCATAAATAATGTGTATGTGTGTGTTCCATTAGACTTGCTATGTTCCTCTTTTTATGAAAAATAGTAACATGTGCTCTTAGGGCATATTTTAATTAACAATGTTTTGTCTAGTTGTTCAAAATGATAAAAATTGTATTTTCAATGTTGATTCTCAACACATTGCACAAGAGATCACAATGAGATCTCTTGTATAATCAGCCATTCTTCCTTTAAAACGCAAGCCATATTGTCACAATGAGATCACTTAGTCATTTGGGCTCAGCGGAAGCCCAATAGGGAGGGGCTCAATCTGCCGGATTTTTCTATGCGCAAGCAAATGTAAGGCCAACTGAGCCCAAGAGACAACTTCTACAAGATTCCAAGGCCCGGATGGAAAACACTGCACCCTATGGGGTTGTTTAATAAGAGTTCAGACATCAGGTTCTGATCCAACTTACATTCCCAGACCCAGAAGAAAAAAAATATAAAAAAAGAAGAAGAAAGAAAATTATAACTTGAAACTCCACTTAGCTCTTAAGCTGCCCCTCTTGGGCCCACCAATAGGAAATATAATAATTAAGAAAATGTCACTGGTGGGGGTGGGTGTAAGGTCCTCTCAATGTGGATGAAAAGCGTCTTTAGCAATATCTTTAAATGGGGACAGAGCCCAAAAAAGGTTAGCCCATCACGAGAATCTAAATTGTCTCAAATGTAGAGCTAAAAGACGTAAAGATTGAGTGATGGTAAAGGAATTGATTGATGGGTATTTGGGCCTTCCACCACCCAATATACAATAAGGGTAGACGCTCAATTCCCCAATGACTAAGAACATTTTGTTTGAGGATTGTGGGTCCTAATTTGTTCAAGAAATAGGAATGCTTTGGGATCATATCCTCTACATTAAGGAAATATGCACTTCCTTCTGTTCTATGCTTTTTTTAAGCATTTCTAATTTGTACATGAGAAGTGATATCAAGCACCCACTTCTGTAAGAGAGGAAAGGTTATGAATACATTAAAAGTCGGTAAGAATTTCGGTTTTCTGAAAAATTGAAAGAGTAAAACGCCAGACCAGTACCTATGTGAGAGAGGAAGGCTGTAAATACATTAAAAGTCTGAGAATTTCAATTTGTGAAAGTACGAGAGTAAAATGCGAGACTGGATTAGCCAAAAAAAAAAAAAAGGGAAAAGAAGGAAAGCCAGAGTTGGTGAAAGGAAAAGAAAAGCCTAATTAGATCACTAAACTAAAATAAGGCTCAAAAGAGGAGGAGTAACACGAAACTGAAACATTTGGAAAATGAAATTCATGTTTGGTGTTGAGTAATGTTCTCACGAGGAAGAGATCAATTGATGAGTCTTTTAATACTTCATATCCAGCATAACTTCAATTCGATGCTAGAGAATCAAATAGGAGCATTTGTATGTGGAGATGGCTGGAAAATATCCAATGTCTTGCTTGTGATCAAACGAAAATGCAATTTACAAGTGAAACCAACCTCGGCTAGGTTATGTAATCAACAAGTTTTTTACTTTTGAAATCCAGGTCCATAATGTGTGACAATCAATTTTAATTACATTGGCCATGTTGAATGAAAACAGTTTCTCTTTCTTTATTTTTCATTTTTTCTTGGTTGTTTTTAATCTTATTTGTGTTGTGCTCTCTCTCTCTCTCTCTCTCTCTCTCTCTCTCTCTCTCCTATTTAGAAATATTAAGGGAAAAAATATTAGCATGTGTAGCCTTTGATTAACCCTAGACAAGAAACACAACAATTAAATAAATACATAGAATAAATGAATAATGAACATGTAAATAGAAGAAAATTCCAATTATAATGCCTCGTCTCTTTTTTGATCAATTACAATTGTCATAGAGTCCACATAAGGAAACGCAAAATGCACAAATTATTAGGTTCTTTTAGTGGAACATCATCATCATCATCATCATCATCATCATCATCATCATCATCATCTTTGTGCATGTCTATGTTTTAGTACCTACTGATGTGTGAGTGGGTGCATGATCTATTCCGAAGCAGGAACCATGCAATTCTTCTCAAGCCCTATCATACAGTGAAAATAGTGAGTTGTAATGTACACCTTATATTCAATAGCACAATGGTATTTCCTTTTTAGCTTTTTTTGCGTTCCTATACATGTGTGTATACTTATACGCGTGTAAATTTTGAGCACAAGTAAAGATGACCGTATATGACTTTACATATACATTATGCTGTATAGGTTTTGTAGTGTTTAGTCCTGTAGAAAGTAAATATAAACTGGCTCCTTCCATGGAAAGTTTTAGTACGTATTGACTTCTTTCTTTTTCCTAAGTTTCCTTTCTGTAGAAAGGAAAAGGAAATAAAGACCGCACGTGGAACCAAATTGGTGGGTCGTGGTCTATACCAAATCTTCTTAGGCCAAAGTTGCTTCAATCAACTCTAGTCTTTCTCACTGAACCATTTGTCACAAGCAAATCAAATTAATGAACAACTATAAAAAAGGGAAAAAGAACAAAAGAAAAGAAAAGGAAGAAGATGATTTGGAGACACAAGATCCTAGACAGATTTCATACTGTATAGGTTTTGTAGGTCTCGCAAGTTGGGTACGGTTGGTGAGAAACAAAATGTCTCATCTTTCATAATCTCCTCTCGCATCATTCATCTTTTTCGAGTCCCTATCGAACTCCAATTTTGACAGTTCACTTAACTGGGTGTAAAATGGTTTGCAGAAGGTATATCCTTAAGGCCACTATGCCATGTACAAAAGTTTATAATCTTTAGATCTTCTGGTTGTAAAATTTGTGTAAAATGTCGACTAATTCGTAGGCAGGGACAAATTGTAGTAATTTGTTCCAATTCGAGGCATAAACAATCAAGGATTACTTTATCAGTAGCCATCTAAATACAACCGACTTAGATAAATTTTACAGAAGATGTAAATGAGTACCCATGCACTCATCTTTTTGGAAATATTCTTAGTCTCAAACAACCGACTTAGATAAATTTTGTGCAGTGGTGCTGTTTCTTCAGGAAGTAAGTTATGAAAATTTAGTGGCACTAGCAATTTTTCATGACACCAACATAAAACCTATGCTTCTATGTCTGTAAATACAAAAGATTGGGTAACTAATGTTTACTCCAAATAGCTGAATGGTTGGTTTATGAACAACATGCCAATTAAATTAAGAATTGACTTGTATCTGAACTTAAGTTTGGTATTTTCTTGAAAAATAAAGTTTCCTGCTGCATAGAGACATTATTCACTTAACTTAGTAGTAGAGGGAAGAGTTGCTACTCTCTTGCTTCTTGGTTATTTTTGGCATCCCAGTTTTGATTTTAGTCCAACAATTTTTTTATTTTTTTTTGAACAACAAAAGAGTAATAAATTTATTAAAGCAGCTTTACAAGTCACAAGGACTTTACAAAGCAAAAACACCAAAAGACCACGGTTGAAAAGAGATCAACCCAAAAACAAAGTAGCACCTATAAACCAACAACCCAAAAACAGTGCCTCCAACTGATCACATCCACCTCCAAATTGTTCAAGATCGAACAACTAAGAGGCTTAAAGATCTTACACCAGTAAAAGACATAAAGAATGAAGAACTGCAACAAAAGCCCTCGGCTGTATAAGCCTGATACCATGACCACACTGATAGCAAAATTTCTTCAACAATGGCCCCCCATACAACTGCCTTATTATTAAACAAGGCATCATTTCAGGTTGTCCATAGATTCCATAAGATAGCCAAAAAAGTAGCCTCCCGTAATGGTATGCTGAGAAGTCTATGATCTTGAGTCTTCCACCAAAAACTGAGCATCGAGATTGATTCAGAGCAGACCTATTCAATTTCCCACCAAGAGATAATTTTACTCCAAACAAGCCAGGCAACTTTGCATTTAAGCAACAAGTGGTCTGAGTCTTCCACCACCGATTGGCAGAAAAGACACAATGGACTCTCCACTGGCATTAAAATTTTCCTTTCTAGTAGAAATATTTTGGATTTAACTCTTTTAAGAATTGCCATCTAACCAAAGATCTGATATTTTGGGGGAGCCCTTATTTTCCAAATCCATAAAGACTCAAACTTTTCCAACCCCATCCTTTTCTCAACCAAATTGCAAAAAGGCTTCATAGAGTAACCTTCATTAGAGCCACACCAAATGACTTTGTTAGGTGAGGAGCTCCAGCAAATTGAAAGGCTTGCTAACTTTTTACGATTCTCCAAGCTATTTTCTTCCCAAGCCAATAAGCTCCTTCTAAAAGAGAGGCCCCAGCTTCCAGAATTATCCGTAAGCTCCGAAATTTTTGCAACTTTCTAATTTGATAAGGAGAATAGCCTAGGGAATGAATCCTTCAATCTACATTCAGCTGCCCAAACATCATTCCAAAAAGAAGTTGATGAACCATCCCTAATAGAGATTTTCAGATTTGATTGAAGAATTTTTTTGAAGCTCTACTAGCCATCCATGGAGAGCATGATGTCTTTCATTATATTTGATAGAACTTTTCTATCATCATCAGAAAAAAGCTAATAGGATTCCTCCCAACCATATTTATGGCAAATCACCTTTCTCCATAGAGCATTTCTTTCTTTAGCAAATCTTCATCACCACTTGGATAAAAGTGCCATATTCATAACCCAAATTGGAGTTAAACTAAGACCACCATGCGTTTTGATGGTTGTAACTTGTGAGACCCCAATCTTATCATTTCATCAGTAATTAATTATATTTATTGCATGGTTAAGTAATATGTAAAATTATGTAGATGCATGTGTATGTAATTTATCATACTTCATTAAACATTATATATGTAATTAAAAGTGCATTAGTTGGACCAATGGGAGGGTGGCATGTTGTATTTTGGACCAATAAGAAGAAGACATGTGGAGGGACACCTAAGGGTGTTAGATATCTCTTTTGACTAGTAATTCAAAAGAGAAGCTTGGAGAAAGAAAGAGAACTCGGTGGAAGAAAGGAAAGAAAAAGAAGGAAGAAAGAGGAAGAAAAAAGAAAGGGAAAAAAGAACAGGGGAAAAAACCTAGGGAAGAATTGATTGCAATGTAAATTTCAATTCATTTTTGCTTGTCTCATATTCTTCCTTACTTCTTGTATGTTGTATATATTCATCTTTGTCACGGAACAAGAAAGATAGAGGAGGAAAAAGAGGTGAGAGATCTATGGTTGCCATAACAGTCATCTTTGTAATAGGCTATTGTTTGGAGACGTTTTGATCTAGCTAAACATTTTCTTTGTGGCTAAATTTTTTAACATTGTACGTTAGGATTATGCAGATCATTTGGGCTTTTTATTCACTCAAAAATATTGTAATTTTGAATTATGGTGAATTTTTGAAATTGGACTGTGTCTGTAGAATTCTGATATTTAGATCTGTGACCCCTGGTTTGACAAAGCATGAAATTTTTATTGTATCTAGGAGAAAGGTTGATGACAATCTGTACCAAATTTTAGGTCATTTAGATATCGTATACCTATGTTACTAATTTATCAAAAATAGACTATCTGTTGTTGAATTCTCATTTCTACAACACTACCCTGTTTTAGAAAATACAAATAAATACTTAGACACGTTTAAAAAATGTAAAATTTGATCAGAATACTATCTGAGATGTCTATTTTATGTTCCCAAAGTTTTTGAATTGTTAGGTATAAGCTCACAAAGTTATGTCCAAATTATGAGACCTGTGCCAGTTTTGACAGATTAGAGGACTTAGTGAACATGAGAATCATCTGTGACTTGTATTGCAACTTTGTGGGAAAAAAAATTATATGCCAAGTTTAGCAAATGTGAATTTTGGTAGGACAGAGTAGTATTCTTAGGCTATGTGATATCTACCGAGGGAATTAATGTGAATCAGAAAAAGATTGAAGTTGTGATTAACTGGGGACAACCAAAGAATGTTTCAGAGATTAGAAATTTTCTGGGATTAGCATATTACTATCACATATTTATATAGGGCTTTTCATCAATTATCGTTCCTTTGATACGGTTGACTCGCAAGAATGTGCTATTCAAGTGGAAAGTTGAGTGTGAATGTAGTTTCAAGGAGTTGAAGACCAAGCTGACTTCAACACTGATATTAAAAATTCTTTGTAGGAAAGGAGACTTTGTGACGTATAGCGATACTTCGCATCAAGGATTCGGGTGTATTCTCATGCAGCGAGGAAGGGTGATCGCTTATGCGTTGAGACAATTGAAGACACATTAAAGGAACTATCATATTCATGATTTGGAGTTAGCAGCTGTAGTATTCGCATTGAAGATATAGAGGCATTATTTGTATGGGAACCTTGTGAAATTTATACGGATCACCAAAGTTTGAAGTATCTATTCACTCAACAAGATTTGAATACACGGTAGAGAAGATGGATGGAACTAATCAAAGATTATGAATTTGTGATTCATTACCATCCGGGAAGAGCCAATGTAGTGGCTGATACCTTGAGTCAGAAGTATTCAAGTAGACTAGCTTGCATGCAATGTTATCTGGCAGAATTGTATGCAGAAGTAACTTCCTTGGAAGTGGAGTTTGAACAGAAAGGTATGGGTGTCATGTTAGCTCATTTTTGGGTGAGTCCATTGTTACTTGATGGAATCTGAAAACTTCAAATGCAGGATGAGTTGTTGATGAAGGTTAGGCAAGAAGTGATGGAGAAGGTGAGCATCGATTTCTCTATTCTTGATGATGGTACTTTGATGTTGGGAAATAGCTTTTATATACCTAATCATTTAGCTTTAAAGAATAAAATTCTGGAGGAGGTGCATCACTCACTATATGCTATGCATTCGAGGAGCACCAAGATGTACAGAAATCTTCGAGAGATATACTGGTGGCCAGGTATGAAGAAGGATATTGCTGAATTTGTGACAAAATGTTTAACTTGCCAACAGATGAAAGCTGAGCATCATAGACCGGCGGGATTATTGGAACCTCTCTCGATACCCCCAATGAAAATGGGAGCATATTACTATGGATTTTGTGGTAGGATTATCGAAAACTCCTAGTGGACACGATTCTATATTGGTTGTTATAGACAGATTGACTAAGTCAGCTCATTTTCTTCTAGTAAAGGTTATTTATATGTTAAGTCATATGTGAATGAGATTGTCAGACTACATGGAACGTTAGTATCTATAGTTTCGGACAAAGTTCTAAGATTTACTTAGAGATTTTGGTTGAGTCTTCAACAAGCTATGGGTACAACATTGAAGTTTAGTATGGCATTTCATCCTCAGACAGACAGACAATCTTAGAGGACTATTCAAACTTTAGAAAATATGCTACGAGCTTGTATGCTTGATTTCAAAGGTAGTTGGGGTGATTACATTGCTTTAATGGAATTTGCGTATAACAACAGTTATCAATCTGGCATTGTATGGCACTGTTCAAAGTATTGTATGGTAAGAGATATAGGACTTCAGTATGTTGGAGCGAAATAGGTGAAAGTTGTTGGGATTGAAGGAAGATGGAGGAGGAAAAAGGGGTGAGAGATCCATGGCTGTCATAACAGTCATCTTTGTAATAGGCTATTGTTTGGAGATATTTTGATCTACCTAAATATCTTCTTTGTAGATGAATTTTTGAACACTGTAAGTTAGGGTTATACGGATCATTTGGGCTTTGAATTTACTCAAAAATGTTGTAATTTCATATTATGGTAAATTTTTTAAGTTGAACTATTACATTACATTGGGAATTTAATTAAGGTTATCATATGATATTTCTAATGCATAATTTCAGTTCTATGACTTATTCGAGGTGTATACATTATATTAATTATTATTACTGAATTATATATTGAAGTTCCTAAACTAACTCAGTTGTGGTGATAGAAATCAACAGAGGGCAAGATCCGTCAACGTCATTTAAAGAGTGATCTTTGTCGTGGGGTGTGTATACGGTGACAGGTGGGAATATAGATAGTCTTGTTCATATTGAATTGCTTGATGATTATCTATAACATGATATTAATGATAGTATATATGAGGTAATATATGAGAGGAAATTAGAAGTTATATATGAGGTGGAGATGGCATTACATACATTTATTTTGTGTGTCTTGCATTGCATTGCATAGAGGAAGGTTTTGCCGATGTGGGGCTAACATAAGGTTTTACCGTTGTGGGGTTAACCTAAAGAGGGTGTTAATGTGAGGCATCCTTGATAACGAGCCATCACTCATTGGGCCAATGTTATCTAAATTTGTATGTACATGTGGGTGATACTTGCATTGCATTGAGGCATTCATGATTTATATATATTGATTATTTATACCTAGATGTGCATTATGGTGCTTATTTATCATTCTTTATGAGGTTGATTATCTATTGTGAGCACGTTGACATTTAGCTCACACCCACACAATGTTTTGACAAGTAACGTGGAGATGTTGGTTGGTTCAATGTAGTCTTGGTCGGAGCCGTAGTGGCATTCACATCGGTGCCAGAAGTCATGTCTTGGAGCTTAGGAAGCTCTTGTTGTTGCTTTTATTTTTTCATCATAGTTGTATTTTGTTTAGAGAGCTTCACTCTAAAGGTACCTTCATGAGTAATTTCTAAAGTATCCCAAGCAGCCTTTGCAGTCTCACAGTTGGAGACTCTCCTAAATTCCTCAAGTGTAAGAGCACTATAGATAGCATTTAGAGCCTTACTATTCCAATTTGAATTAGCATAATCAATAGCATCCTATTGTTTATATGTCTTAGGTGCAGTCACGTTCACAACCCTTGTAGTGGGTGTTATATAACTGTGTAACATAGCTAACCAAGCTCTTTCATCAATAGATTTGATGAATGCTCTATGCGAACCTTCCAATATGGATAATTTGAACCATCTAACAGGGGTGGTCTAACTGTGAACAATCCTTCCTTAGGAAAATCTATGTAAATAGAAGTCAGGATCACTCACTCAGAAATTTAGAGTAACCAGCTCTAATACCAATTGAAATTCTATATTACTTAAATTTTACCTAAGTCTTTACCTATGTGATGAATGTATGCAATATAGAGCAATAAAGTAAAGATATAGGAATTTATCGTAGAAACCTAAATTCGGAAAAAAATCAGGTCCAGCAAACCAAGCACTAAGTTGAGCAATTTATACAGGTACAACTTACAACCTTTGACAATTGAACTCCACAACTGTGATTCGAATCCCCTCGAACTCCTGTTTAAGCCTACTTGCTCGACTCCTCGAGTTTCTGCCTTCTGCGCTTCGACTTAAACACCGAATCTCCACGGCGTACTCTCTCTTTAGAATTCTCTTAAGACGATCTCGATATGATTCGTTTCAATTTAAAATCAATGGTGAAAAAACACTATATGCTCATATAATCATCAAAATCTTTATCTTCTGTGTTTATCTTCTCTGTATATTTTTTGTATTTCTTTCACAAGTCCAAAGTTTTTTTTAACAATTAATTCTCTTAACTCTTATAGCATTCCTAGGATCACCAAGAAGGTAGGTTAGAACTATCTTTTGATTGGCTGAAAAGATTTGGCTAAAAAATTTCAAAAATTAACTTACTTTGATAAGAGAGTATTTTAATTTGAACAAACTTTTGTCATACCGCTCGAGCGGACTTCTAGCAGTTTTTGTGCAGTGCTCTTTGGATTTTTGCTTCTACAGAATTTTCATGTACCACTCGAGCCGACTTCTTACCACTCGAGTAGACTTCGCTTGAGCCGAGATTTTTGCATATGCAGATTACTCTCAAAAAGTTACATGGAATCAATATACTATGGAGCTTAAACGGACACCTAAGCAAAGGGGTATAGTCTTCCAAAGTTTCAGCTCTTCGTGCTTTAAAGGGTTGTACTGAAGCTTAGACAGCTTGTACTCTAGTAGCTTGAACTTGAATCTTGGACTTTTCAATTCAAATACAACCTAAATAAGATTACAAGTAAAGTGTCTTTGTCCACGGAATTAGCCAATACTAAAAATCTAACATGAATCTTTTTTTCCAAGGGGCAAGTCTCAGCTTAATCTTGTTGATCACCTCATCCCAGCAAATAGAGTGCTTAGGATTAGATCCAATGGACATGCCAAGGTATCTCAAAGGAAATGATTGGATTTTTCATCGAAAGATATTCTGAACCTTGTGCATGAAACCTTCATGCAGACATACCCCACTAACAACATATTTTTGGAAGTTAATTTTCAGTCTAGAGAGCAATTCAAAGTATATTAGGATCATTTTCATATTGTGAACTTCATCCATATCTGCTGAACAGAATAGTATAGAGTCATCAGGAAATTGAAGCTGAGTCAGAGCCATTCTTAATGAGCCCACAAAACAACCCTTGATGAGATTTGCTGCCTTGGCTCCTTGAAGAAGCACGTTCAATCCTTCAGTAACAAGAATAAAAAGGAAAGGAGAAAGGGAATCTCCTTGTCCGAACCCTTTTTGTAGTGTAATTTCCTTAGTGGGTAAACCATTTATCAATACTGAAGACCTTGCACTTAACAGACATTCTTTTATCCACCTTCTCTATTTTGGACTAAAATTCATCATGGACATCATATGGAGCGATAAATCCCAATTTATATTGTCAAAGGCCTTTTGAAAGTCCAACTTTATAATTAACCCTGATTTTTTCGTCTTTTCATTTCTTCAATGGCCTCATTAGCAATCAGAACCCCATCAAATATTTGTCTCCCTTCAGCAAAAGTTGTTTGATTGTCACCTATCACCTTACCTATAACCTGTCTCAATCTAAGAGATAGAGTCTTAAAGAAACTCTTGTAGACTAATAAAATAAGAGAAATGGGCCTATACCCTTGTAGAGAATCAAGGGATTCATTTTTGGGGACAACGGTAAAAAAAGAGAGGAATTAATCCCCTTAACAAGCTTACCATTGCAATGAAACTCCCCCATGAATGCAAATAAAACCCTCTTTACTGTGTGCCAGAACTTCTGCCAAAAACTAAGCTTGAGACCATCTGAGCCGGGGCTTTGCTTCCATTACAACTTTTTACAGCATTCAAGACTTCCACTTCCTCAAAGTTCCTTTCCAGGACGCAAGAATTCTTAAGTGAGCACAAATCAATTTTATCAATTCTTTTTCCGAGACAACATATGTTACTCTCAGAAAATCAACCAAATTATCCCAAAATTTCAAGGCTTATAATTGAACTCAGTCCTGTAGTAACTAATCAGCAAGGTCCAGTTTTGCGCCATTTTATACTAATAATAACGAAAATGTGTATTTGGACTCGTAAATTTCAATACTTGAGGTTATGATATTTTATAAGTGAGAATGTATACATATGTATACACAATATATATATATATATATATATATGTATGTATGTATGTATGCAAACAGTACTGTTTCAATGAGCTCCATGCATGTATGATTAAATGTCAATTAAATCATCTTCTTGATTGACCACCACATGCGTCTTTGGCCAGCCCTCCATTCTCAACCATTATAAGGTCCCCAGCTGATTCACAAATGCCTTCCATCTTTGAATTTGTAGGGCAACTACTTGTGCACATGTTACCTGATTGATGATCCCATCGTGTGTTTGTTCTTTTCTATTTGCTTTCAAATGGTGGACGGTTCTTTTAAAGTATTGGTGGACCATTTGAATACATATGAAATTAGACTATTTCATAAAACAACAATGTCCATAATTAAATATGGAGATTTCAATATTTTCTAAGACAACCACCCATAAATTATGGTTGTTATATATATATATATATGCAAAATATATTCTTTTAAAAAATTATAACCCTACTAAAATGACGTGACAGTGTCATTATTGTAATTAAGAACTATCTTGATGAATATTTTATTTTAAAATAAATGACTCTTATCGAACCATGTCATTCTAATAATAAATTATATATTAATTTTGTTATTTGTATAACATTACTCGATATATATTGCTGAATTGAGAAAGGAGGGGAGGAGGACAGTTCTTTTCTACATGGTGGCAATGCTCTTAATTATTGGAATCTTAGGTAATTAGACAATGGGGGTTAGTTCTTTTCGACATGGTGGGTTGGGTATTGCTCTAAATTATTCGAATCTTAGGCAATTAGACAATCATTGTTGACACAGTACTATTAAGGGACCACAGCAACCTGTGTTTTAAATATTGTTTTGGACCCACAATTATAGAATAATCAGCCAGCTTAATGAATAATTTCCATAACAAATCAATCAGTGTTAGTCTAGCAATAAAGCTTTGCTTTCCCATCATATTACAGCTGCCCTAATTCCACAGAAATGGCCAATCCTATGCTCCAAAGTCTTGCAAGGCAGTTGGACGATCATTTCCAACGACAATTCTAGGGTTTCCTATGGTCTGTGCAATGATAAGGGCCAACTTTAATGCAGATTAATTAGAGTGTGACACATTCCAGGATCGAGGGTGTCTGCTCAATGAATTCCAATCCTCTTCATTTCTATGATAGAATGAAGATCTCTATTCCATTACTTAGAAAGTCAACACATCATTCAAAAATAGAAATAAAGGATTGATCCTCAATGCGAGTTCAATTAGGGATCTTAAACCCCCTCAAAGTTTGCTATTTTTAAAAAAGATTTTTCAAATAATGTAGTTTTTGCACACAGCTAATTTAGCATTATGATCCTAATCCCTAGTCACTCAGCCAGAACATAAGGGTAGTCATGAATCTCATTTTCTTTTCTCTGTGTATGTTTTTTTTATTTTTTTTTATTTTTGACAAAATGGTGGAATTACCACTCTCCTATGATATGGCATGCTGTGAGGCTATGACTATTGACAAAGCGAGTGGACATGAATGCCCCCGAGAGAATTTCTGCCCTAAAAGTAAACCTCAAAGAGATGGAACATAATTAGAATAAGGCTATTCAAGGCATCTTTTTATTTGCTAGTGTTAGTTCACCAGTCACTAGTATAAATACACATGCTAGGGTTAGGTTATATGGTGTCAACCCACTCAAAGCTGCCTTTTTCTTCAAGCTCTCCACACAATACTCAATATCAGCTTCTGGGTTTGGATCACTAATTAAATTGATCAGAAAAGCTTTGCTTCGTCGCTGAAGAGAATTCTGCCAACATAGAGAAGAATTAGGGTTACAGAACAAGCATGAAGAAGCACCAAGTAGTGATTAGGAGGAATGGATCTAACAGAAGTGCCAGTTCTTCAGTCGTTAGGAGCGTGCGATATGTAGAGTGCCAGAAGAACCATGCAGCTAATATCGGAGGATATGTCGTGGATGGGTGCAGAGAGTTCATGGCAAGTGGAGAGGAGGGGACGAATGACGCACTTACTTGTGCTGCTTGCGGCTGCCATAGGAGTTTCCACAGAAGGCAAGAGGAAACTGAGGTAGTTAGTGACTCTTCTGTTTAGCCTAAAATCATGTTGAGAAGAGTGCTCTACGCTTGAGAATTTGCTCACAGTTTTTTTGGTTTTGTGTTTGAGATAGTTCTACAGTGGTTGCACAAAAATAATTTCCTCATCAACAAAATGAATCTTGTAATTTGAAAAATTACGATACCAGGAAAATAAATTTCAGGGGTTGTTTTCTGAGGGCAAGATTTAGGTTTTGTCCCTCCTATTTCTGTCTTTGGTTATCTTTTGCATACTTAATGATTGTAATTTAAAGCAAATTGAAGGCTTGCAAAAGGTGTGTGGACAGGTGGGAAAATAAGGAAACATTTTTCACTCATATTACTCAATGTGAAAATTCTGGTTTAGGATAATAAGTTGCCTGTGAAGGAAGGGTATGAGAAGATAAAGATCTTCATGACTGGCCATGTAAGATGCTTGATCAAGTAGTTATTTGACTTTGCATGAAGTATGAGCATCTATGTGATAATCTATTTTGGCTTAGCATATAACTAATAGAGTGCTTAATCTATGATGAATTGTGTAGGGCATTTACAAATATAACTAGCATAAGTATCTTGAAAGGGGGCTAAGTGGAAATAAAACTAGTATAGACTTGCACTACATCATCCCAAGGAGCTGGACATCAATATATATATGTGTGTGTGTGTGTGTGTGTGTGTGTGTGTAAAAGTAGTTTGAAGGTTTGTTTCAAGATTGTATTTTGTATTGAAGAAACATGTTCGAGATATTGTGAATAATTAATAGAGAAATGACGTTCTATTGGATCATGGTTGTTCAATAAAACTAGTATAAACATAGCCTATTAATTATTGTGAATAATTAATAGGGTAATTGAAATAAAATACAACTTGAAACTTTTGTCTAGCAGTTTTGTGCGGCATTTGAATATAATTAAGACAACCAGAATGATAATAAATGTATTCTTTGTAGTTTCCAGCATTCTCAGGAACCACAATGACAGAACACAAAAATCCAATTTTTTTACATAGTTTCTATTGTTAGCTCCATTTTCTTGTCAACTAATTCGACTTGGGAATTTAGTTTTAAAATAAACATACTTCAATCTTCGTAGAATCATTCAGCATTTTTTATCAAATTCAAGAGGCCCACATATCTAATCATGTTTCTTTGCCATAATTCATAACTCTTTTAATATGTACTTAAAGGGGACTGAACTTCAGTCTGCAAATAAATTAAGGTTGTACAAGCTATCCTCATCTCTTTGGAATGATCAATGACACTGACCTCACAAAGTAAAAGACCGTAGATTAGAAAAATACAGGTAGTATTAAACAAATCAGTAGTGGAACCACTAGTTTTATTTTCATCCTTCCAGCAGATTGAATCTCTTTTCAAACTTAATGTTGCCTTATAAGTTGCAAACTACCAAGGGAAAAAAAAAAAAAAAAAAAAGAGTTTTGGCTACATATTTTCTTAAAGACTTATGGGCCCAAGCTATAACTATTTTGCAGCTAATATATACAATTTGGAGTTTTTGTTAAACACTTTGATTGGTCATAGGCTCATAGCTTTCAGTTCAGAGGTTGTATGCAATATAAACTGAGAGAGAGAGAGAGAGAGAGAGAGAGAGAGAGAGAGAGAATTTGAAGTTTACGATCTGAAAACACTTGCTATTAAGGTTTTTATAATTTTCCCACTGTTCCATTGTTCATTTTATAAGACTCCATGGCAAATAAAGCAACAAAGTAATAACCTACAGAATTAAAATTGGCATTGAAATCCTAAATAGATTTAGACATTTTCAAATCACTAACACACTAACTTTAAATGCATATCATATTTCGCACTGTTATAATCAAACTAAGCCTTAATTGTTGAACTGAGTAGATAGCAATGGCCACAAATTAGGTTAAGCCACATGCACGAATTGAGGCAGGTGAAACAAACACACTATATATGTCTATGTATATATATATATATATATTCCTATCCAATTTTGTTTAAATGCAGGCGAAGACATGGTAGGTATGTATATACAAAGTCACATAGATAGCTTAAAGAAAGGAAAGGCCAATAGGTATGTTTTCAGGCAAGGGCCACGGTATTACATTTTTTTTATCGCTATGCCGATGCTAGTAAATATGATATGAAAATCTTGCTAAGAAGTTTGTTAAATTTAAAAAAAAAAAAATTGGCCAAACACACCACATGTGCTGCAGAAGACCCTGCTGGTATCCATGATTTATCATCTAAATGATATACTACAGTTGCACACTCTTATTTCTTTTTTCTTTTTTTTCTTTTACTTTTTGTTTCTAGGCAATAAAAGAACTTGAACCCCTTAATATGTAAGGTTGAAAGACCAAGTGAGCACACTACGTTTGAGATATACATATACATATATCTATATATATGTGTGATTATATAAATCCCAAGTAGGTTTTCTTTCTTCTTTTGATGAGAGTTGGGTAGGGGGTTACTGAACCAAATTCGGTTTTATTCCCTTCTTAGTGTTAGAGGGTTGTCCTTCAAAGCCTCCTAACAAAGCCCAAACCCATGTTTTAAATTTAGAGGCTTGCAAAGAAGACCCAAAGCAGCCCATCACTTACCCCAATTCAGTAGATGTAATTATAATTTCATTTTTTCATTCTCCACTCCCATTTTTATTTCACATCTTCAAATTAATTAAAAAAATTAGTACTTAAATATTTCAACACTGAAAATTTCTCTTGGAACCTTTTCTTTTTTTTTTTTTGTTTGCTAAGCCAAATAAACAAGCCTCTTGGAACTTTAGAGGGCTACAGACGTAAAGATTTTTAACCCAACGGGTCAACCCTCACAATAATAATCCATTGTTTCAACCCTATTAAACAAAAAGAATTACATTTGAACTGGCATCCTCTCTAATCCAGTTTAAAAAGGTGGAGCTCATGACCAACAATTTATTTTTGTTATGAAAAGTCAATAATGGTGAATGAGGTGAATGACTGAGGGATGTGCACGTAACATTTACTAAACTCACCAAACTCATTGAACAACATGTGATCAGCAATTTAATATATTTGGTAGAATAGTTTCTCATGTGATTGGCTAACCCAGCATCCCCATGAACTACATGTATAGAAAGAGGTTCGAATGAAGTTTAAAAAAGAGAGAAAAAAAAAAAAAGAGAGAAAAGAGAGAGAAAGAAGAGGGGGAGAAAAAATAGAGAAGAGAGAAGAAAATAAAGAGTATAGGTAAAATATTTAAATTCAAGTTGTATTTTATGTTTATTCTATGATAGAAATAAAGTCTTGAGTAATCAAGAAAATCTATCCCTAATAGTTTCAGATGAACCATCTAACTATTATTTGACAGTTTCAGAAGAAATAATCTTATTATATACTATGTATGGTTCTTTTGCTAGCTTTATATTTATATTTATTTAGTTTTATAACATGTTATCAACACGATACTCTAAATGCTCGTGAAAAATATAAATGTTTTATTCCTTACATTTGGAAAGTACTTCATCATATTTGTGAAGGTACTTCATTTATGTGTAATTAATATTTCAGTTAATTTATTTTTATTATGGGTTATTTACTGTTCTCTCTTCAATTTATTGCATAATTTATATTTGTTGAATAATTGATGAATAGTTGGATTTCAAAACTTTATTGAATAATGATGAATAGTTGTATTTCAAACTTTTGTTAGTTTATTTCTCTCATATCCTAAATTTTTTGGCTATAATATTTATAGATCTAAAATCCTTTATCACATAATTTATATTTGTTGAATAGTTGATAAATAATGATGAATAGTCAGATTTCGAAATTTTATTGAATAGTGATGAACAGTCATATTTTTCACCTTTGTTAGTTTATTTTTCTTTGATATTAAATTTTTGACCTATGATATTTATCAATCTGAAATCCTTATTTCAATAGTTTTCCATAAACATGTGCCTTGACTATATTTTGATGTCTAGATTGAAAGTTATAATGCAGACAAAAACAGTGACGTTATATATTATGCAACAATAGTACTCTTACTATTTATAACTGATAACTATTATTTATGAATAGTGATTTTACTATTGATGAATAGTATCAGCCAATGCAATTTATTATTCGGATGAGTAAAATTTGTATTAGATATTTAATTGAAATTTGTTGGCCCAAGTAGGCAACCCAAGAGGGGGGGTGAATTGGGTTTTATAGAATTTTTAATAAGAATTTCAACTAAAAATTGTTTATGTATTTTAACAACAATTAATCGAAATATATATATCAAGCAAGTGAATTATATATCAATATATATATTTATGCAAACATGTATAGTAAGCAATTAAACAAAACAGAGGCAGAAAAGAAGTGCACCAGATTTATAGAGGTTCGGCCAACCTTGCCTACGTCCTCTCTTCTTCGATCCTTTCGAAGGAATTCTACTATGTAATACTCCTTACACAGCTGCTGGTTGTGCCACGAGTGCCCAGCTCACTCTTTACAAAAGCTTCTTCCCAAACTTTCAAAACCCAAGAGATTTTGTCCAAGCTTCTCTTAAACTTACAAGTGTTTTTCCAAGAACACTCAAACTTACACGGTTACAAACCCACCCAAACGAGAATGAATGAAGATTATACAAAGAGTGACTCTCCTAGTGAGTATATGAATGAATACAACTCAATGGATAACTTTAAACACTCAGCAAAAATATGTGGCAGTTAGATACAGGTGATTTTCAGCTTCAAGCACTTGATATGAATGGTATGATTGCTCTTCTTTTGTTGTTTGAAGCTGTATGTATCTCATATATATAGGTATGGATCGATTCTAGCCGTTGGAGAAGTATGGGAGAAGATTTGGTTGCATTTTTGCCCATACCGTCTGTCAGAAAACTAGCCGTTACGGTCTAGGGGTCAACTCTTTTCACAATGAGTCGACTCTTTTTGCATTTCAGCAGATTTTTCAAGTCACTGTCCAAATGAGTCGACTCTTTTGTCCCAGGAGTCGACTCTTTTCAGCAGTCTGCAGAATTGTTTGTTCTCTGTTGCAATGAGTCGACTCTTTTTGGCCAGGAGTCGACTCTTTTGAGTCTCCAGCACAAATCCAAGGCTCTGTTCGAATGAGTCGACTCTTTTTGCTTGAGGGGTCGACTTTTTTTACCAAAACCCATATTTTTGCAACTTTTCTTCATTCTTTTTCAAAGCTTCCAATCTCTTCAAGGATCATCTAAATAGGCTTTTTAAAGCTTGCAAACACTTCTTCAAGATTAGATGACTCCAAGAACATCTTCAATCCATTCAAGGATAATTATCTTCATTTTCATCACTTGTAGAGCTCTTCCATCATCATAGCTTCATCCATTGATTCAAGTCTTCTTCAAGATCTTCAAGAGAGCTTCCATGACTTAGAATCTTCATTTCTTCAATCAACATGGCTTCTCCATGGACTTCAACCACTCTTCCAAGAAGGCTTTTCTACTCTTGTGATTCCTTTCATATCTTCAAGACATCTTCAAATCTTTCAAGAAAACTTTTATATTTTTGAGTTTGTCTCTTCTTTTTCATTCTTGCAAGATATCTTCAAGTCCTCAAAGTCTTCAATCTCATCATACTTTTCATTCTTTATTCAAATCTTTGCATCACAAATCCTCTATTATGATAAGCTTCAAGTCAAGATCTAATTAATAATTCATCTGCACACTAAGTAGAATTATTAGATCATTTAACCATGTTTTGTTATCATCAAAATCAAGGCATTGACTCAACAAAATTCTATAGTATGTCTTATTTATATTATTTTTGTATTATCATGATTCTAAAATTTTGTTATCTTATAAGTGAAGCATTCTAAAAATGTTTCACAAAGTTAGAATTTACCGCTCTTGACATTTCGACAAGAACTATTTATCCTAGATAGTTGATGCTCAGATCCATTTGTGTGCAAAGACTCTTGAAAATATTATAAAAGAATAAAATAAAGAATCCTAATAGAATCGTACAAAAGCAATATTTTTCTTCGCCATCATATTCATGAAAAATTGAAAACTGAATATCTTACGGTAAAATATCCATTAACACTATGGTAAAATTTAAATGAGAGAAATGAGCACAAGAAGACCATATTTCTCCCTAGAGCTCGCTATGATTGGATACTCCTGAGGCTGCAAAATTTTAAAGCTGTTATTGAGTACAATTCTGCATTATTTAAAATCAGTTTATAATTAAAATTATGTAGGCAAAATACTACTGATAAAGATATGTTAGAAAAAAACATACTCTGCATTTTATGCCTCGAATGTGCTCCTGCAACAGCAATATTGAGAGCGGGGTTTTAAAAAATATTAAAAATTAATATTATGTCTTCTTCTGGTAGAACAAAATAGTGAGCTTCTGATGAAAAATCACCAGTCTCGCTCGACCAGCTCTATATCATCCCCTGAAATGAATGTGGTCTCATTTTATGGACGTGGTCATGGACATGGCCGCGAACGTAGCCGTGACAAAAATAATTTTTGTCATCGTGGGGGTTACTGTGAAGGTAACAGTTACAATTCTTCAAGTTCTTAAGTACACCACACCACCAGTAGTGGAACAACTCTGAAACAAAAGAAGAAAAGGGAAATGGTTTACAGAATAAACCTCCTAAAAATTATAAATATGTTTATTACAGATGTGGTATGAAAAGATATTAGTCACATACCTGTCATATACCAAAACCATTAGTGGATCTTTACTGAGCATAAACAAAAGATAAAGGAAAAAAAGTTTAAATGAATTTCACAAACTTTGATGATTCAGTAGAAATCACTCACCTTGATGTTTCAAATTTTTTTGAAGATCGCGATGGAAAAATAGATCACTTAACTAGTGATGGAAATATCCACACCAACTAGTTTATGTTCTTGTTCTTTTAAGTTTATTGTCATCTTTTATAATATGTTTTTTAAGCATGTTGCTTTAAATGAATATTTTCGTTTTCTTATAGATAAGCAATTTTAATGTTTTATATAAAGGTATGGAATTTACCAAAGCATTAATAGTTTCACAATAAACAATAAAAATATATGTTTAGTAGATAGTACAACAACTCATAAAATTTTTTGAGAGAAAAAATATTTTGTCAGCTTAATGTTAGTCAAAAATAACGTTAAGCCAATATCCGTCACTACAAAATTAATTGAAGGTTTCGGAAGAGCCAATATATTGTTGTCAAAAGAAACAAAACTCTATATTGATGATGATATATATTCAACTAGAGCTACAATGAATTTGTTCAGTTTTAAAGATACACATAGTAATGGGTATCATATAAAGACAACAAATGAAGATAATAAAGAATATCTTTACATTACTTCTATTGTTTCATGTCAGAAGCATATATTAGAAAAACTTACTACCTTCTCTTCTAGATTAAATTATATAATTATAAGAATTATGGGATCACCTGAAGTGATGCATCAAAAATATTTTGACCTAAAGAATTTTATACTTTGGCATGATCGTCTTGGTCATCTGGGATTAACCATGAAGCATTGAATAATTAAGAACTCTCATGGACATCCGCTAAAAACTAGAAAATTCTTTTGTCAAGTGATTATACATGTTCCGCTTGTTCACAAAGGAAATTAATTATGGACCATCCCTTCAAAAATAGTAATTGAATCTCCACCCTTTTTACAAAAAATTCAAGAAGATATATATGGGCCGATACACTCATCATGTGAATCATTTCGTTATTTTATAGTTTTAATAGATACATCCACATAATAGTCACATGTTTGTTTATTTTTTACTTGTAATGTTGCATTTGCTAGGCTTCTTACTCAAATTATTAGATTACGAGCATAGTTTTCAGATTACCCGATTAAGTCAATACGATTGGACAATGCTGGTGAATTTACATCTCAAGCTTTTAATGATTATTGCATGTCTATTGAAATCGATGTTGAATATCCTATTGTACATACATACACACAAAATGATCTAACTGAATCTTTTATCAAATGCCTTCAGTTAATAGCTCGACCGTTACTTATGAGAACAAAATTACCTATCTCTACTTGGGAACATGCCATATTGCATCCTGCATCATTAGTCCGTGTCCGACCCATTACTTACCATGAATATTTACCATTACAGCTTATTTTTTATCAACAACTAAATATTTCACATCTAATAGTTTTTAATTGTGCTGTATATGTACCAATTGCGTCATCATAACGTACTAAGATGGGTCCCCAACGTCGACTTGAGATTTTTATTGTTCTAATTCTCCATCTATTATTAGATATCTTGAACCTTTAACAGGAGATGTATTCACTGCATGTTTTGCAGATTGTTATTTTAATGAAATGATTTTTCTACCATTAGGGGAAGAAAAGATATAACTAAAAAAGTAGCATGAGATCACTTGGAATACTTCCGCAGCATCTTATCTTGATTCTCGAACAAATCAATGTGAATCAGAAGTTTATAGGATTATTTATTTACAGACGATTGCAAATCCATTACCTAATATATTTACCGACACAAAGAAGATAACAAAATTATATATACCAACTGCTAATACCCCAGCAAGTATTGATATCCCTGTAGGATAATCTGCCAATATAGCAGTAAATGAATTTAAAGCACGCATGAAGCGTGGGAGACCTGTCGGTGCAAAATACACAGTTCCTAGAAAGAGGAAGGCATAAATATATAAGCAAGTTAGTATTCTTGAATAAACCACAATATCTAAACCTCCAAAAGAAAAAACTCTTGTAAAAGAATTTCTAGAAAAGGAACCTCCTGAAGAGATATTCCCTGCAGAGGAAAGTAATGAGATCTCAATAAGTTATATGAATACAAGAGAAAGATGGAATAGAAATAAAATTGTAATCGACAACATATTTTCATTTAAAGTGGCTCTCGTAATTACAAGAAGTAATAAAGAGAACAAACCACAGACAGTTGATGAATATCAACGTAGAAATGATTGGCCAAAATGGACATAAATTATTGAGATAGAATTAAACCCATTAGCATAACGCAAAGTATTTGAACCCATGGTCCAAACACTAGAATATGCAAAACCGGTTGGATATAAATGGGTATTCATACGAAAACGAAATGAGAAAAATGAAATCGCCAGATATAAAATGCAACTAGTAACACAAGGTTTCCGCAGAGACTTAGTATTGATTATGACGAGACATACTCTCCTGTAATGGATGTAATTACGTTCAGATTCTTAATTAGTTTGTCAGTCTCAAAAAAATTGGATATGCGTCTGATGGACGTTGTGATAGCTAATCTCTCCCTAAAAGAGTGATACTTAACCGCAAGTGCACAGTTGCGATGTAGTTATAATTTCTCGTAAGTACAAGGTTGATCCCACAAGGAAGATGGTTTACGTAAATAAAAAAACTTACCATGGATCAAAAATCTTAGAAAAAACGCTCTAATAAACAAAAATCTGATTTTAGGTTGAGAAAAGATTTGTTATCTAATTTAAACTAAGAAATAAAAAGTCTCGGAATTAATCATTCCAACCAATTGCGTCTCTTGGAATTCCAAAGGAGATAATTTAATAACTCAAATCCTTCGACTACGTCGCGAGTCTTGGATTCAAAAGATTTAGCGAAAAAAACAAGTGTTCTTCAAAACTTTAACTTCTAGAATAAATCGGGTTGTTAAAATCAAGGACAAGTACCATCGATTCGCGCAACGCATATACTGACTATTGATTCACACATAAAGGTTACCAAATATAATCAAACGTCCAGGTTTTTTAAAGTTTCTAGAATGAAGAAGAAGAAGAAGAAAGAATACCTAGAAAATTTAACTTTAAATCCAAGAACGTACCTCCTTCGTTCATTCAAGATATTCAATCAATCTTCCCAATTGATCCCAAGATGGAATCTAGCTTCTCATTATAATCTTAGATACGCAAAGTTGTATTGAAAATATATTGAAAGACTGAGTAATCTAATTAGAGGAATTGAAAACTGAATGAAAATTATGAATAAACTATTCTAATCTACTCCTAAAACTACTCCTAAAGCCCTAGAAAAACATCTACTATATAATCTCCAAAAATAACAACAATCCCAACTTATATAGGCAGCAAAAAAAAAAGGAAACCCCGTCGCACCATTCGAACGGGTTTCGAATGGCCTTCGAATGCCTAATTGACCGTTTGAATGGTCTTCTAACGCTCTTCGAACAGATTTTATGCTCTCGGAATCTATCGAACGATCTTCGGACCTGATTTTGGCGTGCCACCGTTTGACATACCATTCGAACGCCTATTAACCGTTTAAATGCCAGTATTTACCGTTTGAACGCCCTTCGAACACACTTAAGATGCACTTTAAATGCCTTTTCCAATTTAGCGCGAATTTCTCCTTTTTAAGCTAGAATTCCTGAAAATATACATAAAACTAAGTTAGTAACAATTTAGAACTAAAACAACATAATTAAACCCATTCTAAGGCTAACAAAGAACTAATTAAAGTATGTAGATTGCACTTTTAGAGTACAATCAACAACCTACTTATATGTGAATTAAATAATGATATATATATATATATATACGTATAAATTCCTGAAGGATTTAAAATGCCTAAAGCAAATATTTTAAAATCTCGAAACTTATATTCTATCAAGCTTCAAAGATCTTTATATGAGTTAAAATAATCTAGACACATGTGATACTATTGTCTCAATGAATATCTATTGAAAAATGGATACATGAATAATACAATTTGTCCTTGTATTTTTATTAAAAAATTATAATATAGATTTGCTATTAATGCAGCCTATGTCAATGATCTGAATCTTGTTGGAACTCTTGAAGAGCTTACAACAATTACTAGTTATTTAAAGAAGGAGTTTGAAATAAAAGATCTTGAAAAAACTAAATTTTGTCTTGGATTACAAATTAAGCATTTATCAAATGAAATTTTCATCCATTAATCAACATATGCAAAAAAAGGTTTTAAATCAATTTTATATGGATAAAGCTCATCCATTGAGTTTTTCCATGATTGTTCGATCAGTAAATATACAAAAGAATCTTTTTCACCCTTAAGAAGATGGTGAAGAAATTATTAGTCATGAAGTACCATATCTCGCTACTATTAGGGCTCTTATGTATTTTGTAAATTGCATAAGACCCGATATTGTATTTTCTATCAATTTATTGGCAAGATATAATTCTGCACTAACTCAGAGGCATTAGAAAAGAGTGAAACACATATTTCATTAGCTACGAGGAACAACAGATATAGGTTTGTTCTATGCAAAAGGACCAGAATCAAAGTTAGTTGGTTTTGCAGATGCTGATTACCTTTCTGATCCATATAAAGCACGATCATAAACCGGGTATGTATTTACCTACGGTAACACTATTATATCTTGGCGATCTGTGAAGCAAACACTGATTACAACTTCTTCAAATCATTCTGAGATAATCACAATTCATAAAGCAAGTCGAGAGTACATTTGGTTGAAATCTATGATCCAATATATTTAAAATAGTTGCGAACTATTCTCGATCAAAGATACCTCAACGATATTATATGAAGATAATGCAATATGCATTGCACAAATTAAGAAAGGCTACATCAAAGATGACAGAACCAAACATATATCGCTAAAGTTCTTTATGTACATGAACTCTAAAAAAATGATGATATTGATGTCCAGTAGATATATTCAAGTGACAACTTGACAGACTTATTTACTAAAGCACTCTTAACAGCAACATTTGAGAAATTGGTACATAACATTGGCATGCGTCATCTCAAAGATCTTTCATTCTGAACAATTAAAACTATCAACTTCAACTTCATACCAGATGTATGAATAAGGGGAAGTCGAAGACTGTATTCTTTTTCCTTCACCAATAATTTTTTCTTATAGGATTTTTCTAGACAAGATTTTAACGAGACAGTTTTAGCGTACCTATTTTTTCTTTGCTAAGATTTTTATGAGGTTTCTTGTAGTGATCATCCAAGGGAAAGTGTTATGAAAAGTTAATAATGCTGGATGACCAAGGGATGTACACCTAACATTCACCAAACTCTCCAAACCCATTGAATAACATGTGATCAGCAACTTAATGTATTTGGTGGAATAGTCTCTCGCATGATTGGCTAACCTAGCATTCCTATTAGCTGCATGTATAAAAGGAGGTTTCGAATAAAGTTTAAAAAAGAGGAGAAAATAAAGAAAAAAAAAAAAGAAAAGAGAGAAAAGAAGAGGAGAGAAAAAATAGAGAAGAAAGAAGAAAGTAAAGAGTATAAGTAAAATATTTAAGTTCAAGTTATATTTTATATTTTATTCTATGATAGAAATAAAGTCTTGTGTGATCAAAAAGATCTATCCCTAATAGTTCTAGAAGAACTATCTAACTATTATTTGACAGTTCCAGAAAAACTAACCTTATTATATACAATGTGTAGTTCTTTTGCTTGCTTTACATTTATATTTATTTAGTTTTATAACAATTTTTATCGTTTATTGTTTCCTATTAAAAACTTAAATAATCCACAATAATAGTTATTAATTTTATCTCTGGTATATTATTTATTTATTAAAATGATAACCATAACAATTGTAATATTAAATGAATTCAAGCAATTTTAAAATTAGAAATCATATTTTACCGTGAAAATAAATTAAACAAGCAATTTTTCTTTTTGAGTCGTCACAAAAGATTTTTTGGTTTGGTTCAAGGGGACTGAGTCTCTGCTTTATACAAAGTGGGAATACTTAATTATTGTAAATTTGTAAAAATGAGCAATCAAACAAAGGTCATTGACTTGCCAAAGTCTTGGTCCTGAGAGCTATAGTTTAGAGAGTCATTTTATAATCTCTCCATTTTCTCAAAGTCTGTAGTTATCACCGAGACCAAGTTTGTCTATTTCTGGCAAAGTCATTGCACAATCATTTCGTATGACCATTGACCTTCTGAGGTTCTGACGTTGGATTAAAGGATAATGATCTTCTCTAGTAGAGGTTTAGTTGAAGGGGTTCCGCTAATTTAATGTCCAAAAATTTTCAAATTTCTTATTTCACCGTCTCAAGTGTTAGTAAATTATATTTAATAGTTATTATTATCTCATTTAAATTCACGATTTTAATTAACGTTGAACAAGACTAGCTAAATGAAATCATAAATTTAAGAAATAGTAACATTATCTGTTAAATATAATTTATTAACACATGAAGTAATGAGATAAAAAATTTTAAAAATTATAAATGTTAAGGCCTAGAGAGAGAGCCTTATCCTAATTGAAGGAGGCTCAGACCAACTATAAGAGCGTGGCACGTGTCAGTTATGAAGGATGATCCGGCCATTTTGCCATAATATGAGGGTAATCCAGTAACTCAATTACTTCCTTACTTCATGGCAAAAATGATGGAAGGTGTGACTCGTTATTTTGATGTGGCGTGCTGCCCTATTTGTGATCCATTTAGTCAAGAAAGAACTATATATAAACGCAAGATCCATTCATAGCATCTTATTTATTGGAGTTAATTGCATTCAGTACCTTTGCACTTTACTTAAAATTTTACTTTAGTTCATATTTTTTTAATTGTAACAGTTAACTCTTACATTATGGTCAAATTACAATATTAATCTTCTGCCAATTGTCATTTATCCAATCGACAAAAATTTTCATGTGGCACTGACGTATACGGTCAATACCCATTTTGCTATTAGAAGAATCACAAATAAAAATAAGGCTATAGCTATCACACTTAGCACCATTGCACTTTCACTAAATCTCACCTTGATTTCATATCAGCGTTTTCCATTAGCTAGACAAATGGTGACAATAGAAGGTGCACATTGCAATTTGACTTTAAGTATAACATGTTGATACCCATTTTGCTATTAAAACAATCACAAATAAAAATAAGGCTATAGCTATCACACTTAGCACCATTGCACTTTCACCAAATCCCACCTTGGTTTCATATGAGCGTTTTCCATTAGCTAGACAAATGGTGACACTAGAAGGTGCATATTGCAATTTGACTTTAAGTATAACATGTTGACTGTTACAATTAAAAAATAAGGGACCAAAATTAGAGAAAATATAGGGGTTCTAAGTGTAATTGATCGTACTTATTTAAAAGTATTTTTCTAGGCATACACGCATATACATGTGGAGACCTATGACTAGGTAAAAGTCATCAAGGCCGGCCATTTCTTGTACCTCTCTTCATAACATCCTTTGTTTTTTGATCTCTAAACTGGTCACAAAACTTTGTTGTGATTGTGCCAAGATAAAGAGGAGAAGTAGGGTTTGATATTAAAGAATGAGCAATCTCAAGGAAGCTGTGAACAAAGAGGGGTCTAGTGCTTCTGTGGTAATTAGGAATGTAATAAGATACGAAGAATGCTGCAAGAACCATGGGGCTCGTGCGGGGAAGAGTTCCACTGATGGATGCATGGAGTTCATGGCTAGCGATTGGGAGGGTGGTGGACTTACATGCGATGCTTGTGGTTGCCACAGGAACTTCCACAGAAAAAAAGTTGTGGAAGACGGATCTAATAGTGCTTCTTCAGAGGTGAGATATGAAGATTGCTGCAAGAACCATGCGATTCGCCTAGGAAAATATTCATCGATAGATGGGTGCTTGGAGTTCATGGCTAGTGAAGGCGAGGCCGGAATAAGAGCTGCACTTACATGCGCTGCTTGTGGCTGCCACAGGAATTTCCATAGAAGAAAGGAGGAGAAGGAGGAGGTTGTTCCAAAGCCTTCTTACCCTTCCTATAGTGGTGCTATTTATGACAGTGATGACTACTACTATGACTAACCATGCTCAGGTCAGGTCAGGGGTCTTGAAACTTATTAATAATAGTTCAGAAGCTTTGTATTTGGGAATGGTTGTTGAAATTTTTGTTGCAGTTTCTTGTTTGTGGACTTTGGTTTCGTATAATTCACATGTATTGGAGCTTTTTTTCAACTCTAATTTTCTTATTTTTCAGATGAGTTAAGGATTTAGTTATAGAAAAGAAAAGAAAAGAAAAAAAACAGGGGAGGGAAAAGACAGGATTGGATAAACAAACTCTAGATCTGGGTTTTGAAACGGAGGTTAAAGCACCATCTTCTTATATAATAAGATGTGTATGGATGTATGCTGAGTTGAAACCCTTACCATAGGCCTTGATTTAAATACATGCAGATTCAAGTGGTATCCAGAGAAGTTTCCAACTCGAGGGTAGGGGTTCAGAAAAGCCCCCCACCAGTACTGTGTCTTAAGAAAATTAATAATTCACAACCAAAAATAAATTAAGATTTGGGTAGGTTATTGCTAGGAATTGGCTAGATGTTGACACATGAATTTTGCGTTCCGAAATTGTATTCTATGTAGGGTTCTTTAGAAGGATAGTTTATGCGTCATTACCGTCATTTATATGCCGAAGTTAGTTTTTTTTTTTGTGAATTTTTCTGTGCAATATTTTTGAAAGAATGACATTTTTTTCTTGAAAAAAGAATAGCTTTTTTCATTATGTACATGTTTGTTAAATAAAAACTTTCGATTGAGGGACTATGATCAGAGAAGGGAGGGAGTATTATGTGACTTGACAATTCCCATAATTTTCTTCTACACGGTCTGGTATTTGGTTAACTCAACTCAAAACATCTACTCAGTCGATCTCAAAGAAAAAAAATTTCATTTGATCCTATTAAAATAGTCAAAAGGTTTTTGCTTCCTAAGAGGATGAAACGAAATATTAGTAGTATATATGATAAAATTTTAACACCTCTATCGAAACTACTAAAGCATAGTGAAAATGCACTACAATACAGTGCAATATATTGAAATAATAAATTATATATAAATATAGAACGTTTTCTAAATGTTGTAAATTTTTTATTGAGAAAACTTACAAGAGGTTATATTTACTATAATTATATTTTTCACTTTTCAAATAGTTTCCAAATGTTTATGTTTATGTACTAATCGAAACAACACACTAAATCGATCTCGTTGTTCTCGGTCAACCCCAAAATTGGTCGCAAAGATTCGACCGAGCTTTTATCATGTTAGAAAGCAAGAGTTGATAAAAGACTCTTGTTTTGCATGCTAAATTTCATTATTTATGTGTACTTTTGAAGGAAAAAAGTTCTCAAATTGTGTTGGCTTTTTTAATCAACATTTAGATGGAGAATAAATTTTCCATCTAGAAAGGTATTATTTGATCATCACCCAAAAAGAAGGAGAGGAATTAGAATGTATTGTTTAATACAAAGAAACTTTTTTTTTTTTTTTTGTTAACTGGGTGTCCGGTTGCACACACCACCACTAATTTCGAGGCCTGTATAATTCCTCATCCCACACCAATTAGGTAATTATTAGGTCAAAGACTTTGAGAATAACCCAAAAAGCTAATAGCATCTAAGATATTTTAAACTTGAAGACCTTGGGAAAGCAAACCCCAGACCCAAGCCTTAACCACGAAACCTCAAGAAATTGATAGCACCAAGAAAACTATCCAATTCTTTTGGAAGGGAAACTAAAAGGCGAAAGGAAAAATAATTTACAGCAAGTTTGGAACTTGAGGAAATTGAAAAAAAAAAAAAAAGAAATTCCTTCCTCCGTTTCTAGCTTGAGAGGGTAAAGGAAAAATTTTCAAACTAAATTTCCTACAATTTCTATTTTTTTTGTGTCTAGATTATTTGCATGCAGTCTTTTCTTTTCTTTTTTATTTATAGATTTGGGCTGCTACTACTAGGAATTAGTACACCCTTGTGTCGCAGGTGCCCATAAAAATTTAGTACTTAATGCACAAGACTCTCGTAAGAGTAGGTCTGAAAGACATAGTAGGTAGACAATCTTAATTTTATTTTGAATTTAATTATAATAATTTCTAGATTCATACATTAATTGCTAACTAGACGCAATTTTTAGTTTGGTATTTAAATTTGTTTTCCCTGGATCTTTATTTCGGCACAAGCACCATGTTCATATTGATTTGAGAGTAATCGCCTCAGCATTAAATTGTTTATACTGAAGTGCCCTAATTTAGTTTTATGTCAATAGTAATAGTTGAATAAATGGAATATTGAATAGGTGATAGCACATTAATTTAATATCATAATAGAGGGTTGAGATTATGTTATTTATTTAGTTAAATAATAAAAATTAGAGGTGATTTGGTGAAAAAATAATTCCAAAAACTATGACTCGCATTTACTTTACAACCACCAAAATTGTGCCTTTAATTATTACAAACGTAACTCAAAAAAGAAGTGTCCAAAAATTCAGAGTAGGGAGCCGTTCCCTTATCTTAGGAGCACTTTTTGTTGGACTTGCCAATCAATGACAACTCCCCCAATCCTATCAGTAATAATGGATATTGGGCAGGTTAGGCTGAGTTTAATCGAATCTATACTTTAAAAAGAAATTATTAGGAGTGAATATTGGGTGGGTAGATTGGGCCGGGTTTAATCGGCCTATACTTATAAAAAAAAAGATCATTAAGGATGGATATTGGGCAAGTCAAGCTTAGATCAGACCTATACTTATAAAAAATATTTCACCTCCAAAACCAAATTTCAAACCCGCTTAAAATATAAATTATGATTTCCAAGCCTTCCCATTTAACTTAAAAATATTTTTAATAAACATTTTTTCTAAAAAAAATAAAGCTAAATAATATAAATTCAAATATTTAATATAAAAAATATATAAAAATATATTATTTCGGGCCGAGACAGTCTTGAAACACAATTCTTAAACCCGCTCATTAAATTAACCAGACCTAAAATAAAATTTCAAGCCCCATAAATGATAGGCGGACTTGGGCTGGCCATCAGCTTGTGTCCACCCCTACCTATCATGTCTCCAACACTATTGGCTTAGGAGATATTTGGATTGCTTTTTGAAAAAGCAATAAGTCATAAGCTTATAGTTTTAAAATGTCACTTATTTAAATGACTTTTTTAAACTTAATTTAGTTTTAAAAAGTTAATTTTTTTCAACAGGAACCAAACACAATTTTAAAAAGTTATAGGCATAGTTATCAAAATCGGACCAGACCGAAGGTTCAACCAGTTGAACCAAACTCTTAACCAATACAATTTAATTAATTTACTAAAAATGCATGTGAACAGATTTGAACCAAATGAGCCAGTCAGTTTTTTGAAAAATTGGTCAATTCAACCAACTGATTCAACTGAAAAATCAACCACCAACTTTGACTTTTCAAATAAACTTGTGACTAATATGAAAAGTTTGACCACTTTACCATCAAATCATTGCTTAGTTGGTGATTAATTTTAACATATTTAATATATATATATAGGCTATATAATAAGTAAAATACATATTATACCAGTTGAACCACCAATTAAACTAATGAACTGGGAACGGGTGTTTTGATCAGTTCAATGTTTGGTTCAATTTTAATAACTATGGTCATAGATTTAAAACATAAGCTACTTAAAAAAGTCATATCCAAACACCCCTTTAACCTGAACCATCCCATGCTAACAGCATGGACGAACTATCTACCATAGCCAGCAAGCTTAAATTGGACAGCAATATTAACGCTAGGTTTGAAGTTATCAAAAGAGGACTCTGCATATAGTTATAAGCCCTATCAATACCTTTGCTTCCAAATTGGCTAATTGTGATTAAAGCCCTTAAGATTGTATGTAAGCTATGTAAGCAAATTTTATGAATTTAAAAAACCCTATAAAAAATACTGAATTTAATTTGTAATCCTAATAACCCTATTCACAATACTAAATTCAATTGTATAATCCTAGAAACCCTATCTGACAAAGTTGCATTACTAATAGATTTTTTATTGTTTTAATAAGGTAATATTAAACAATCAGAAAAAAGTATATAATATTTCTATACGGAATGATATGATTCAATGACAACCTTTAATTTAAAATAAAACGCTCCTTATAATCCCCTTAATTACAAGAATATAATTACTATCGCTAAATAAATAAAAAAAATACCCGCCACACCTTTCATGTGGCGTGTCTACCGTCTGCTTGAGGCAACCATCCACCAACTTCTCTTTCTTATGACATAAATCGTATGAACCAATTTTGACAATTGATTTTTTTTTCAATTTTTTATAGACTGGTACTGGTAGTATGACATTAGATCCACCTCAATTATATAAATTCTGGTAATCGCCCACCAATTATTGGTGTCTATAAACGTCTGAACTTATGATTCTTTCAACCCCTTATCGCTAACAATTGATGTTCGATCATACTGGCCGTTTAAATTTTTTTTAGCTTTTTTTGTTTTTATAAATTAAGATTAGTAAAAACACAAAAAAATAAAAATACGAAAAAGCAAAAAGTTAGAAATAATTAGCTTTTTTTATTTAATAAACAAAGAAAAATGCACCTTCAATCAGCGATTTGGGAATATCCCTTTCCCTCTTGCTCAGAAAAGAAATGGGGACCTCGAAAGTGGAATCCATTACACTTTTGGGTCACCGTCTCCGTATGGCCCACCAAGTGCTTCATTGAATGGGTGAGATTAGTTAAGAGGTCAATTACTTGTGAACTATATAGTTCAACCAACGCGGGATTAAGTTACATTATATATAAATTGTATATGCATTTGCATATAGTTTTGGGTTTTTTTTTGCTTTTGGGACCCGGGAAAGTGATATGCCATTGGCGTAGACTTGGGTCCGAGGAAAGTCGGCTGAATCTGCTCCCTGTGTTGTCCAATTCACGAACATGCCAAAGGGAATATGTATATTTCTATACATGTATACATAATATGTTATTCGTATAGTTGACATGTATAAATGTGTTAATTAGGCATAGTAAATTCCTTCAGAAAAAAAAGCTGTAGGAACAGGATTATGGTTCGCTAAGAGATTCAGGGAAACCCCTGGTGCAGCGAGACATGCCTCCAACTGAGTCCTTGGCAGCCTGAAAAAGATAGGTAATCACCATGGAAACTCAGAATCCACGCTGTTCAGGTACTCATTCTTGCAAAACCTTGATCGACCCATTGTAGAAAATCTCTAATCTTGGAAAACCCAGATGATGATTTTTCTGATACATTTTTCCTCTTGTTTTTAATTTGAAAAAAAAAATTTGCTCCTCGTTGAAATTTTCTTGAATTTTTCCTTTTAGCTGAATAGAAATCTGAAACATGTTTGTTATGATCTAAAAGGGTGTATATATGAGTGTTCTTCTCTCTGATGATGCATGCAGGTTGATGGTCGTGTTTTTGAAGGAACAGATAAGGACAAAGAATCAATTTGAAACATTGTTTAAAACCCTTTAGGGTTTAGAAACGCAGAAACTGGGTTCTACAGTTCCATGGGGATCTGTTTTTCCCTTCTGATGTTTGTCAAAATCGAACTGTTCATATTAATAATAATGAATAGAGAACCTCTTCTTTCTTTGATCACCCACTGAATTGATGCAACAAACAGCTAAACCCCCAAAATCTTTGCCCTCTGTTGCTCATGACAAAGAACTATTTTGTATATTTTGCTTCTTCTAGAGAATATCTGTTGCAGCTTTCTTAACCTTTTCAATATATAGTAGGTTCTAAGTTCTTTGAATATCATCGATGTCAGAAAAGAGCCCGCTGCCCTCGAGGCTGCTTTTCTGCTTAATAACCATTTCAATGGTTTTTTTGATCCTCTCTTCATTGTTTCTTCTTCAATTCAGTGACAATTCTTTCTTAGCCCGATCACATTTTAATTTAATTCTTGTCAACAACACATCAGTTTACTTCAAACCTGGTGTCAGAAGTGAAAAAATTGTACCTCCTTTCCCCTCTTCCGTGGCTTCAGCAATTTATAGTAACCAATCTGTGAGAATCCAAGAGGTGCCTAGGCAGAGCTCCAATCCCAGCAAAACATGGGGTGCCTTTGGGCAAGAAAAAGAAAAGAATTGTGACCCAAATCATGCTCTCCTTCGGGTGTATATGTATGACTTGCCTCCTGAATTTCACTTTGGATTACTGGGTTGGAAAGGAAGTGATGATCAAACATGGCCAGATATTAGTAAGCCTAGTCGAATCCCTCCCTATCCAGGTGGTTTAAATTTGCAGCACAGCATAGAGTACTGGCTCACCCTTGATCTTCTATCATCAAACACTCGAAATATGGTCAGACCATGTACTGCTATCAGAGTACATAATTCGAGCCAAGCAGATATAATTTATGTGCCATTCTTTTCATCTCTGAGTTATAATCGGTATTCTAAGCTTCATGGAAAAGAGAAAGTTAGTGTCAACAGAATGTTGCAGAATAAATTAGTGGGGTTTTTGAAGGGTCGGGCTGAATGGAAGCGAATGGGGGGGAAGGATCATCTGGTAATAGCACACCATCCAAATAGCATGTTGGTTGCGAGAAGGAAGCTGGGTTCTGCCATGTTTGTTCTTGCAGATTTTGGGAGATACCCCATAGAAATAGCAAACCTTCAAAAGGATGTGATTGCTCCTTACAAGCATATCGTGAAGACCATTCCTGCTAACAAGTCGGCCTCATTTGAAGGGCGTCCTATATTGGTGTATTTCCAAGGTGCAATTTATAGGAAAGATGTAAGTTTCATCTCCTCTTCCTGCATATATTACGAATTAGTGGACTATTATACGTGCTATTGCTACTTTCTCCTTGTAAGACAGAATTCTGCTAAGCTTATATGTTTTTCTGTGTACATGGCTTATTGGAATTCAGATTAAACGATGATTCGATACTAAGTAATTCATATCATCCTGAATTGTTGTTAGTGTGAATGCTACTCTAAAACTGTCTTAATTATCCACACTGAAAGAAACTGCTTGGTTTGCTTTCTCCTTTTGACAAATAGTTTCTGAGAACTTCTCAACCTTAAAAAGATAATAATTGAAAATAAGACAGAGTACCAACCTGCATGGCAGGCAATGATTCCCCTTAGCCTAAATACTGGGCTCGAGCTTAACCTTAAGAGTGCAGGTTGCAACTTGCAAAATCATAATTTCGTATAGGGTAACAGCATTATTTTCTTCCTAATCACCCAGAAAAAAAAAAAAAAATCCTAGGATAACATGTTTTAGGCTCAAGTCTGGCGTAGAAGATTCTTTGAGGACCCATTAAAGTATTGGAGTACTTTGGTCAACAATATAATTTCAAAACAGCAGAGACAGGTATAGTTTTCCAGTCCCTGCATGCTTAGGCGGTAGTTGTTTCATTACATTAAGACTTGCAAGGTTCCATTCAGCTTTTAAAATTGGGATAGTCGCCAAAATATTCAAAAACGGACTTAGAAGCATTCAAATGGCATGAGTAAATAATGATATTTCAATTTATTTCCTGTGTTGTTGAACTTGCAAATTATTCAGTGAGTGGATTAAAAACATGAAATCAATTTCAAATCTTGAAAACAGAAGAAATCTTTAGAATATATATGCAATCACTTCAGTTCTATTTAATTTCTTATGCACCCTTATGGTTGCATCAATCTTAAGCTTTTCCATGTAAGCAGCTCTTTTGGTGCCTCCCTCCCTCCCTGCTTTCGTGTATCTTTTTTTTTCTTTTTAATTCAATGAAATAACTTTAGAGGAATATTCTTAATTTTAGCTTTTGCCTGATGATATATCTGCTTTATGTCAATCATTCTAATCATGTATGAAATCCCAGGGGGGAGTAATTCGTCAAGAACTATATTACCTTCTCAAAGATGAGAAAGATGTCCACTTCACATTTGGAAGTGTTCAAGCAAATGGAATCAATCGGGCAGGACAGGGAATGGCCTCGTCCAAATTTTGCCTAAATATTGCTGGGGACACCCCTTCCTCAAATCGCCTCTTTGATGCCATTGCAAGCCATTGTGTTCCTGTAATAATTAGTGATCAGATTGAGCTTCCATATGAGGATGTCTTGGACTACTTAGAGTTCTGCATATTTGTACGTGCTTCAGATGCTGTAGAGAAAGGTTTTCTACTGAATCTTCTAAGGGGAATTAATCAAGACAAGTGGACCAGGATGTGGGAAAGATTAAAGCAGATTGCACGACACTTCGAATATCAGTATCCATCACAGCCTGGTGATGCTGTGAATATGATTTGGGAGGCAGTTTCACGTAAAATATCTTCAATCCAATTTAAAGTTCATAGGAATACTAGATATAGCAGATCTAAACTTCTTGTTAAGACAAATTGACTAGATATCTATATATGTATATGTAAATTTGGAAGACTGAAATATTTCCTGTTTTGAGTTTTATGAAGATCATTGGATATCTGGTTACTTTGTGGGTTCTTCAAAAGCACATATCTAATATCACCTGTAGTTTAACTTTCAATATTTTGATGCACTTCATACAGGATTATGGTCTTATAGAATTCTACAGAACGGTAATTAGCAAATAATGACAAACCTAACAACTTGTGCATGAAAAGAGTATAAAGCAAATTAGAAACTTCATCTGGACTGGAGAGAGCTGCCTCTGAGCTCATTGTATACGATTTTAAGATGAATTATACTTGCTTGAGAATGAACCCAAGTATATAAAAACAGAGTGAAGCAAGACAGGAATCACTTCAAGTAAACCAAGTTAACTAAATTTATATGGAATTGGTAAAATATGTAAGAGCATGTATGTAAAACCTGTTAATGTATGTGTATATATATGTGTGCATAGATATATGTTCAGTGCATATGCATGTGTGTGGAGAGAGAGAGAAGAGAGGGAAGGGGGGAACTTCAGTCTATGAAGGAATCAAAATACAAATAGACTTTCCAATATTTATAACAGCAATATAGGCTAAAAGCAGCCCTGTAATATGCAAGATCAGGAGTTTTCATTTGCTAAAAGAAATAAATCATGTTCCTCAAAGAAAAGGCACTATATGTTGTGTATGAGAGACAGCATCATCATCTTTAGTATTCAGCTATTGGCTAGGATCTAAAATCTGAGTTTATACAGTCCTATAAATGATGCTAGCTCAAAAGAAGGGTTTAAGCTGCCACTCTTCAGTTCTTTTAAACCAAAGCTTCAACATCAAACAAATGAAACTATAGAAAACCAACCAACCAACCCAGATTCAGAAACTGGTAAGGAGCAGATATTGCATACCATCCTCAGTTCTCTCTCTGCGTCAATGACAGCCGTAAGCAATATGAAATGTCTCTCTCTGCCAATAACTGTTCTTGCCTTGTTCCATCGTAGAAAACACAACTTCAGCTTATCAACATCTGTTGTGAATGGGATCTGATCCTCGTCGAACTGTTCTTTTACTAGATCGATTTGGATCAAATGCCATTGATGGCGCAGGTGCTAAGTTTGGCGGCGTCTGCAGGACCTCCACATGAACCTCCTCAAGAATACGCGAGTTTCTTATGAACAGAGTTTGTCCTTCATCCCATCTGAGAGCAAGATCTATGCTTCTCAAGCCAGAAACCGTCTCTGGTTGTATTGATACAAACCCAATACAGACAAGAAATATGATAATCATTCTAGCAGAAAAACCCATTTTTCTACCCTGCAAAAGCAAGAGGAAATTGAGGAGGTCTCTCTTGCTCAAGGCACTAATGAGAGAATTTTGAGTAGTTGGTCTCTGAGACTGTACCTTTTATGGGATTTGAACAAGCAAAAAGCGGAAAGCATGAGCGGGTCCCAAAACATCTAGAGAAGTTTCAGATTCACCTCAATCATAAGCCTGCAGTAGAAGCAATATAAGGCTGTTTTTAGAAGAAACTGACAGGTTTGAATAAAAGTTAAAGCTTGGAACACCACCCTTGGGAAGCCAAGAATCTTTTCAATGGTTCCCCCTACATCTCTATCATTTGCCTTGCTCTTTTGAACCAAACAATGACCAACCCAGTCTCAGGATCTCTTGGTTGAACCTCCACGTCATTCGATTATGCTGACGTGTACTCTAACGCCATCGCATTTTAGGCTTGGCTTAACCATGACAGCTCAAACAAATCGTAACTTTAATTTGGTGTTACTCATTACTCATGCTTGTTCGCCAAGAAAATAGTGAAAAAAGACGAAAATTTTTGTAGTGTTAAAGCTAAAGAATGAAAATTAGTAATTCAAGAAAAGTATAAATGACTGGTTTTTGCATGGCTTGACTGCTAGAATCAAGGCATGGGGCAGCCAAAGGATCAGATTGCTACAGTTGCAAGAAAGCCAGATAAAGTAGAGGTGTGTTGGGGGAAAGTGAGGAATAGAAACCTCTCCCAAGGAAAAACCCAGCACTTGCTTTATGCTATTACTGAACTTTAGAATTCCAAGCTCTTCCCTCCAGGCAATGAAAATCACTCTCTTGGTTTCTTGTGCTTAATGCGTTTCCTTTATGCTTTTCTTTGCTCTCTCTCTCTCTCTCTAGGTTGTGCAGCCCATTCAAAGTTGCAACTTAGAACCCCCAACAGGTTTCTCCATATATGGCCTTGTTATGTCCCCTTGTCTTATTTTTCTTCGGTTAGCCACATAGATCATCTTTCTTTTTTCTTCTTTTTTTGTCACAATTCACAAACATCTCAAAAATTTCCTAAAGCATAGTTTTCTAGTCTTGAATAGAGAGAGAGAGAGAGTGGAAGTTCCTTTTTCTTGTAATAAGGGAGGAGGGGGAGTGGTCTTGGTCCAAGCCAACTCTCCAACTAATTAGATACTTCTTCTAATGTTGAGTCTCCCACCTTTATTAGCAATGTATTATTAAAGTAAAAGAAACCTATGAATTGTTGCTTTCCAATATCATCCTCCATCAAATTTGAACTTTAAATCTGAAGGATCTCCATGAAAAAAGGCCATACATGCCTGCACTCATCCATATGTGAGCCACTAAGCCATGGAATCACTGAGATTATTTAGTGAGGTTTCCCAAGGGAACTCACTAAACAACAATCTAGTACCAAAATTTGGGATATAGAGGTGTGAAAAACCAGTGTTAACCTGCACGGGTAGCGTAACGGGGTTTGACTTTCAAGCTTAACCGAAATATGTGGTTAGGTATCTAGAGTTTACCCTTGCAAGAATAGGTTCAAAGAGTTCGGCTTTGAAAAGCCAGGCTTGGGTATTTAATCTAACTAGTGCCGGCTTCAAGGGGGTCTAATTTAACTGGGAGAGGCAGTCGGATCCTAGGATATCAAAATATAATAATAATAATAATAATAATAATAATAATAATTAATCCACAATAAAAAAAATTTGTGTCGTTTAATTATTGCCAGCATATGAATGAATAGAGGATAACAATTACTCCACCAATGAATTTGCAAGACTGCAATGAATCGACAGCACATAGATGAGAAAGGAGAGATCTTTTCACCTCCTACTGGCATTATACATGGGACTGTAGGATTGTCCATTGAACTAGAGCATTGATTAAGCAAGCATCAGACTGGAAAAAAATCCAAAAAAAAAAGTGAAGCGGTGAGGATGGTGTTTCTATGCTAGAAACAAATACAAATACCAGCCAAGTTCTACGGCACCATGATAGATCCATAATGGACGCAAGTTTAATGCAACAAAAAGGAATCAAAATGAATCCATAATTCAAGATAATATATGTTCAAAATCAGGGCTCCATTCGTTATATTCATTAAAACAATTTTACATACTATGGAAATCTGAAGAATCTACTTCACCGTCACACCTAAGCTAAAATAGCATTTGAATGTAGACCACTGTGCTAACATACATTTCCCAAGCAGCAACCGATGCTGCTATAATTCCCAATATTTACATACAACAACAATGGGAAAAAAGAAAATGAAAAGAAAAACAGGAAAGAAAGGAAAAAAAAAAAAAAAAAAAAAGAACGCGAGCTTCAATTTTTTTTTTTTTTGGAAATTAAACCGAGCCAAGATACAACTGACAGGCAGGAATACTCCACAGTACGCTCAAATTCCCAGCTGTAGTTATACACCTTTGCAGACAATTACCAGAGTTCAGAACACCCTATATTATTGAACTGGCTCTTGATGGGGACTCACTGCAGGTGCTGGTGTAGCTGCAGGTCCTGGTGGTATTGTGAACCCCCTCCGATGCCCTGCCTGTATCATGAAGGCAACTTCTGTTGCTGCAAGTGCTGCTGCTGCTTCCTGTATATACATAAATAAATAAAAAATTAATAATAGAATTAGAGTGGATGATATTTAAAATATTCCTTTACTTCTTTTTCTGGTACCATCAAGAACTTTTGACTTCTTTTGGAAACCAGATGCATGAAGGAATTATGGTTAGCGGAGAAAAAAAGGGAAAGACAACAACATATCACGTTATTATTAGTATAGGGCAACTCCAGCTAGACACACATCTATCTCTACTCATTCTGACAAGGTACTTGCTACAAAATTACATATGTTTGGTCCTGCTACCAAACCTATGATATGACTGGATGCTGAGAACAAACCCAGGAAAAGAACAAAATTGGTGTTTGTTCTTTTGATTATACTCCAATAATGACACTTTATTAAATAAACAGTGCAACTATAATCGAGTAATAGGCACAACAATCTAAAGACAAGTATAAATAAGAATGATTCGAACAAGACCACTATATCATTGCTTGTAGAGTTCAAGCTAAGAGACAAACCAGGTTAACAATGAAATGTAGAAAGATTTTTATTTTTAATAGACAATAGCCTTGTGTTACCATAATACTCTACTACCCTAGCGAATTACGTTTTTGGAACGCCATTTCGAAACATGGTACTCTAGCGTTCCAAATCGATAAATTTAGCGATCCAATGCGATCCCAAACCTTTTTCCTATTTATTTCTTTAATTGTCACCTAACAAGGAAATAATCAAATATAATGAACCAAAATATATGGAGAATAAAATTTGGGCAAAACAATATGCAAAAAAAAAAGGCCCATTATACTCCTAGACTGTGTCTTTTGGATGATTAATTTGAAAACACAGATTATATATTATTAAATGTCTAATTGTTAAAAAAAATGTCCTAGAAGTACTTTAATTTTAATAGTGTAATTTATACGAGCCTACCCCTAGCGTACCATGTTTTAGAACATATGGCGTACCACGTTCCCATTCCACGTACCTGAACGGTCCAAGGTCTAGGTAACATAGTAGTAGCCTATATCAAAGTTTTCTATTGACATACTACTACACACACAGTACACACTCTCTCTCCCTCTCACACTCTCTCTCTACCTGCACACCCTTTAGGCAAAATATAATAGCTTTTCACAAGAGAAGGATCCTTGTTTATACACGGCAGACTTTAGGCACATGAGTCTGTATTATTTCCCTTGTAGGTGGACCACTTACTACATCACATATGAGATTGTCAGCTACTTACACTTTAACCAAGCACATAGCAAGAGTCATGTCTATAGTGTAGCAATTGGTTATTGCTTAATGATAACAATGGGAATGTATATATGAAAAAGATGGGTCTGTGTTTGGAAAAAGTTTATACAATTCACATATGTAAAAGTGGAACCTATTAGCAACTAATTCAAACTTTTGTATGAAATCCATCATGTGTATGAAATAGGATCCTTCTCTGGTGAAGAGACCTTGGAAAAACTTTTGTTATATTCTAGGAAGCATGGACACAACGTTTAGGGTGCCGTATCTGTGTCGGATACACATACTCCTTGGACATGCCGGAACACATTTTTATTAATTATTTTTTTAGTGGATATTTCTCGGATACATTGGGGACATGCATATCCATTAGTTAGATACGTTTTGGGACACTGCGGGGTTAAAACTGTTATTGTTAAAGTATTAAATAAAGTTTAGTTTATAAATTTCAAAACTTTAAAATACCAAATGTGGGCTACCTCTAATTCTCTTCTCCAAGGACACTTGGACATGGCAAATTTGATATTTTGTAAATACTTTTTTTGCTTCTTTTAAGGAGAAATAGTATTTGCAAACTAAAACATAGCATTTTATGCATCAAATGGAATTCCTATCTTTAGTTCTATAGTAAACTCAATTACTTATATACTTATTAGATGCATATCCAACTAGTCATATGAAACATATATTCCAAACCCTTAACCGAGTGTTGAGTGTCCAACATAGGTGTTTCATAAATTAAGACATATTCACCCTTTTATGCTCATTGGTTTGGTGTCACTATTAAACAAACAAACAAACAAACAAAAGTAGAAGAAGAAATTCATTTTATTCTTTTCTAGGTTGTTCTTGGTATATGAGCCTTACATTTTAACAATTATATTAATTTATATTTTACTTAGACCTAGATCTAGTACCTGTGTTAAGGTACTAGATTTCTCATAAGATTTCTTCCAATTCTCTCTCTCTCTCTCTCTCTCTCTCTCTCTCTCCATAGGAATTAGAGTTAAGACACAGAAATTTATAAATAAAAAAAATGGACTCGTCAAAAAATAAAGGTGTTGATTGGGCAAAGCATAAAATTACCAAGCTTAAAAATTGTCTAGATTTTATAATAGTTTCTATGGCACTAGTAATCTGAAAATAATAATAATAGTTACAAAGGCAAACATGTTTAATCTTTGTCTCATGACAATTCTTCACAAACCAACGTTAATAATACTGAAGAGATAACCATGCACAATATTGAGAATATTGATTGGAAACTACCTTAGGACAACAAGAGTTATGAAAGTTAGGATAAACAAAGAGGCAATAATAAAATTAAGTGATGATGAGGTGACTAATTAGGTTTCCCAAGTTAGATACCAAGGCAAAAATAAAAAGAAAAAAAAATAAAAAGAAGATACCAAGGCTACATTTCTTTGTGACAAAACACCTAATTACAAAACTTATTAATCAGGCAAACAGATTTTGGTGCCTGATGAGCTTACATTTAGATACTTTAAAGTTACTTAAAGGTTCCTATTATAGTGCATATCTTGTTTATAATCAGGTTAATGATGCCTTGTACAACTAAGAAAATGCAGCCTCATATTTGATTACCTTCTAGTGCCTGATTAGCCTCATTCTGCGTGCTGCGTGCATCCAATTCGTGTTTAAAAACCTTAAGAGTGCATACACACCAAACATTTAGCCTTGCTATACACAAATGAGTTATTGTACATCAAACAATAAACAGAAGTTCTTGTTGCCCTCTGGGTTGGAAATGGGCAGTACCCCGTTGGTACCTTTTGTCAATATATACCTTTTACTTTTCAAAAAACAGAAGTTATTGTTTCTTCACCGATTAAAGTCACATGCTATAATTAGGCTAGTGCCAGGTTATCTATTTACAGGTTATACAGTTGAGCACCCAAATGATGTAAGACATAATTACTTTTTGTGTGTGGAGTAGAGTAGGAGGTGAGTGGTTAAACCTGCATAGAGTGGCCCTCGGGAAAGTTAACGTCAGGCGTTGTCTAGGCAGAGGACCACCAAAGGTAGAGAAGAGAGAGTTAAGGCAATCCAAGAAAGAGAGAGAATGACAGTGTCCCAAAGAGCTTGTAGAGATTTTGGAGAGGTTGGCGGTGAACATTCAATGTAGAATGAATGTCTTGTCAATGACGAATGAAGGCTCTCTTTATATAGGCGAGGAAAGTACTTCATGATTGGTTGTTCAACCGTCAAAATCTTTGGTGATTGGCTCCTCAGACCTGAGACGGAGCCTTTTGTTGATTGGCTCCTTAGTCTTAGGCTTCTCGAAAATCGACATTCTGACTGTCAACGCTGTAACTCTGTAGGCGACAGTGATTCAGTGATTCAGACGACTCAGGCATTGAATGCGCTTTGTCATTTGCTTGGAGATCTCCCTCTCTCTAAAACCGACCGAAGGGCAAGGCCCCTCGGCGAACCCTCAACTCCAGCCTCCAATCCACTTGTCTCCTGATGATCCCGCGCGGAGGTCCCTAGGTCCTGCTCCTAACCTAGGTTATGGAGAACACTTAGTTATGGAGAATTATGCTAAGTATGGAGATGCGCTCAGCGGTGAGGTTCTATGGCCAAGCCAGGAGGTGCCGAGCGCGAAGTCTCGTGAAGGAGGTGTTCCGAGGGGGACTCTTGATGCCTTAGCTTGAAGGAGGCACTTTTCGCGCTATCCTTGATGGATGAACTGGCTTGGTGCACACGTCGCCTCGGTGGGCTGCCACGTGGAGCCAAGCGTGGGAGGAGGAGGATACGGAAGAGTGGTGAGTTGCCTAAGTGTCCTTATACAGAATGGAACTGGACACTTGTACCTACACTTTTTTACATAATCACTATAGCACCAAAGGTCCCATAGTGAACAATGAACATTCAATAGACACGCTACCAACAGCTACTCTTTCGTAATATCATGACATTTCCCTTGACATGTATATGTGTACACGTCATATATAATAAAATAGTAAGCATAACATCTAAAACACCACTATGATGTGTAAATTTAAAGGCTTCATTTGTTGACAGGAAAATAATTACTGATTGTAAAGCCACTTAATCATGCAAGCAGCAACTGTTTTATTACTAGTCTTTTGACTATATCGTCAACTGTCTGTCAGTAGTCCTTTACCAAAGAAAAAAGAGTTTTTTGCATCATGTCACCAATTTCATTTTCCCACGTGAAGGCAAGCACTTAGCTGCTTCTGTAACCAACCCTATTGTTATTACCTCAGCATAATGGCATCTGAAAATATTTTCATCATTAATTCTAAGGAGAACAGAAGATGGAGCTCAAAGAAAGAAATGAAATGGGCAATCGCGAATGAATCTCTACTAACCTGTTGCCTTCGACGTTGCAATATACTGATAGCCCAGGCCATAATGTAGCATGGGAGAATAAAACCAACAGCCCGCAGCAAGAAAAGCTGTCCAGAATCAACAATTTATTTAGTGCAATACAAAAACATGTATCAACATCAAACATACTGAAAACACATTCCACTTACAGAGAAAAAGGTGGAAGCATCATCATCATCACCACCGCCAATAGTTAGAGCATGCCTCAAGAGTAGAAGAGCCATCAACTATCAAGAAAATACAGTTGATTCAAAACATAACCACATGTCCAAGAAACATGAGAACAATTAATTGATCAAAGTGACTGGATGCTAGGCTTTCCAAACAGCACAATGTGCTGCCACTTAATTCAGAAGGGACTATGAACCCATTACCCAAATCAGGCTAGACACAGGTTTTCAGAACTTCCTACATAAGATCATCTAAAAAGTATCAGAGACTTGAAAGGAAATGCTCTGTTTAGTGATAATAAGTACATTTGTGCACAAATTTGAACATCAGACTCTTATTTTCATAATTTTTTTATGATCATATCCTGTTACGCTCAATTCCCCTGTTCGACAGGGGGTGGGGCGTGCGGGAGTACAAGGAATGCACTTCACAAGTACGTCCGCTATGTTATTTGTGAAAAGAACTCCAAAACACTTGTTAGGGAAGATAGTAAATTACAACATCATGTCTTCACCATCCTTCTAGCCAATGGTACTAATAATAATGGACCATTCATGAATGGTTTTGGTTTATATAAAATCAAATTTTCAAAAGCCTATATATTGTCCATCTTTGCTAGTAGCTAAAATTATTTCTGTTTATGCACACGATGGTTACAACAGCTTACAATCAGAGCAGTAGAGCGGCAAAATGCAGCTCCACTTGCATTGGTATCAGCATATTCATCATATTCAGCCTCCAGATGATGTCGTTCTGCTACTGCCATAGCCAAAAGTCGAGGGTCGTGCAAGTCCAAAGGTGTGCCAGAGATTGTCCAAACCCCACTGTGAGACAAAACAATGAAACAAAGGAATCAAGATTGAAGCATATGATTATGCAATATCCAACCAAATTATGATAGCTTCAACAGCAATTTATGGAGAGGGAAAAAACAAAAGAGAAGAAGAAGTAGAAGCAACCACATAATTGGAACAATAATTCTAGAGTATTTTGCGGTTGTCAAGAACAAGATGACTTGGAGGGAAATTCTAAAGAAGGTCATGAAAGAAGCTATGGTTTATGATAAAAATAAAATTTTAGGGATTGTCAAGAAATAGTAGTGTCCAAGATAGGTGCATCAGAGACAAGAGTGTTAAGATAAATGAGGGGCAATTCAAGGGAAGAATAGAATAAGAAATGAAGCATTTGAGAGAAGCTATAGAAAACACCACTTGACAGCCAAGGAAGTTTTTGCACTGTGTGAAGCAACTCCTTAGAAGGTTATTAATCAATAATCAATCATCAAAATTGATTGTCAAGTTATGAGATTATTAGTTCTTGACCAAGAAACCAAGTTGGTTGGTTCCTAATAAAACAATTAACAATAAGATATTATTTATAACTTATAAGCGGGTCAATGTGATAAAAAAAACATCATTAATAAAAAAAAAATGACAGTTAGCCAAAAATAACATGAGCTTAAACTTGCCTGGTATCAATGGCAGTATCTTCGGAGTGGGGAACAGGGGGTGGGGCAGTATAACCAGGTTGGTAGGGCTGTACGTCAGAGAACATTTTGTTCAGTAAGTTAATATGCTAATTGATTATCCAACTCTTCAAAAAAATCAATTTATCAGGCACAAAATTAATTGACAACTTTATCAGAAAATACAGAAAAACACAAAAGTTAATAAGTTACATGGACCGGGAAACATCTAATAACATATTTAAGATGCAAAGACAATTTCATATGGACATTATATGAGATTTACTAAAAGAAACAACCTAAGTCTACATTCAACGTGGCAATTCTTTTTTCTTTGCGGAGTGGGATGGGGTGCAATTATTGATCACAGCACAAAGCAATTAACAATGGGGAAAAAAGAAAAAAGAAGCAAACCAAGACATTCATAAGTCCTAACCAACTAAAATGACGTCAAGCATGCCAACAGCTAATATTTGCATCGGCTATACAGAGTTTATAGATAGGTTTGTATCTGCATGTCATACACAGCATCATCTGAATCAAATTCATAGTTGATTGTCATTGACCATCATACCACAATTTAGCTTATGAATCACCAAGAGAAGTATACTACCATGCCAGTTTTCAAAACCAAACAAGCAGAATATTTTCATGAATGTATGCAAAACCATCATATATGTTCAAATATAGAATGCATTTTATGCAGTTGCAGTACAATAAAAACAAAGAGGAAACAAAAATAAGCAACAAAGGCCACAAAGAAGCAGCAGTAGCAATACCTGGTGACAGATCTCACAAGTTATATCTCTTTTCTCATTGCACCAGCGCTGAACACACCTCCTATGAGCAAACTGGACACATAAAAGTTGTTTACCATCAATCTAAGATATATAAGCTCAAAAACAACATCAGAAATGTTCGCAAGATTTGAAAACTTGTAAAATGAGTTTATAGAAGCTAGAAATGATTGTGAACGAGTTCAAAATAAATACATACATAGAGGTAGGAATAAGTTCAAATTACACAACTTTCTGTAGGACTCAATTGGCATTAGTGGGAGGGGTATCTCTTACACCTCAATAACTTTTTATGTAGGGATAAAATGTCCCTCCCTAGCTTGTCAATATGCCAAAATCAAGTTGAATGGCAATCCGGAGCTGTTCCATCAAAGTCAATACTTACGCATCTACCTGTATCCACTAATGTTGATATCTGCCATTCATGACAACCAGGATACAGGTATCTAATCCAACTTTGAGCTTGGCAAAATAGGACCATATAGAATGTCATCTAAGAAGCATGCACGTACGCACAACATGGCACGGCGATGTTCAAAAAATGTAGGATAGGACACGGCTGGAACACATAAAAATTATATATTTCTTTAGGGGTGTTCGCAGATCAGGTCGGGTCTGGTTAGGTAGTGACCCACCAACCAAACCGCCAAAGTCCCACAAACATTGGAACCGATTTCGACTCGGTTAGTGATCGGGTTGGGTTAGAAATTCATCTCTTATTGTAAAAAAAAAAAAAAAAATTGAAGTAGTGCTTAAATTACAAATAAATTAAAGCACTTAGTAAAAATTCATATACTATTAAAATTCAATTATTACATTAAGTCATTTTATCCATCATATTCAAAATACACCATAGTACCACACAGTCATAAAATATATTGGTCTATCAACCATTACATTCAGTCATTTTATCTATGGGGAAGAGATATGGCGGATCGGGTCGAGTTGGCAGGTGAGAGTAATAAAGGCCCGACACCCAAATCAAAAAAATTCAAAATTTGCAAACCTCACCCATTACCCACCCAAATTAATTAGTGAAAGCGACCAAATGTTAGTGGGCCGGGTTGGGTGGGTCAAGTTGAAGGATCGGATGGATTTTTGAACAGCCCTATATTTCGTATATTTTTTATATGCCAAAAATAGAAATAGTTTACTCAAAGACAATGAAAAATTAGAAAATAACAATATTAAAATTAAAGACCATATATTCAATAGCTTAAATATTAAATTAGGTATAAAATCACATTATTTTATAATTGGATTTCACGTTATTTTTTTTAAACTTGCAACATGATTTATGTGTGTCTAAGTGATAGACATGTGTTACCAAGAGACGGACATGTGTCCCCTAAGAGTCTGAAACGTTTCTGATTCTACAAAAGTTAAAAAAAAAAAAAAGAATAGGACATGTACAGATGCTTGTCCAACATGGCCATGGCACTTTCTTAGTAGTGCCAATACTTCGTCTAATGTCATTAAGGGGTAAAAGAATACATTCTTTTTGTTTTTGAAAGTAACACATTCATTTTTACATAGTTACACTGGGGTAAGCTCAGTGTACCCTTTTAATACCTTAAAAGTGGATAATTAACCATAAGAATAGAATGATAAGACCATGGTGTCTAGGCAGCATAAAATTTGACTTGGAATGCTCGTCTACACAAAATGAGGCTTATATAGCTATGATGTATAACAGCATAAGGAGCATAATGAAACATAACATAGACCACACCACTCTTTGAGAAAAGCCCATTGTTATCTTGTCAATCACCTGTCAACACATCCCCACATCCCACACTGACTCTAGGATACTTAGAAAAAAAACCCTAGATTTAAGTGTGCAGAAGTGCAAAGGTATCCTGTCTTCTTGTTTCCAACTCGTGGTTTCAGTGTGTGCACACTCAAATGGAGACTGAATTTATGATATGTTGTCATGTGCAATACCCTGCATCCATTTAGATAGATGACACTCATGTCTGTGTCCACAAATCAAGAAGATATTGGCTTAAACCATTTATCAAAAATAATCAAATAAAAAAATATGGACTTTAAACATTTATCAAAAATAATAAAATGTATTCTATGCAATTTTTTTCTTGTTTTATTTTTATAAGTATTCTATGCAAATTATCTAACTAATAGAAATGAAAACTCACTTCAAAACAAAAGTGATCCTAGTGGTGGAGAAATCATGAGGAGAAAAGGCACCCTTGTGGCACAAGGTGGCAAATAAGAAAGTCATTGAGTAAACAAACACATCAATAGTAACTATGTCATACCACTGCAACAAAACACGCTAACATACATGTGTGTGTACCCAAAACAAGATACACATGCATGTATATGTTAACAATTTAATATATGAAATACCTACAAGCTTGATTACAAGATTTTGTGGATCAAACAACTAAGAAGGTCCGACCATTTATAAAACCTGGACAAGTCATGCATCAAAAATAAAACTCTCCCAGTAAAGTTTACAAAAGTATTCACCAATTGTCATCAGCAAGTAGCCACGAAACTAATTTTAGAAGTTCCTCTCACATAACTACCAATCAAGTAAAGAAGGTGACCTCTGTTTTCTGTTTTGCTTTAACAGTGTTAAATCAACTGAAGTTGAATTTTCGCCACGGTTACGCACAGACGCATATTAACAAGAACATAAACTAGCCCAACATATTGAGTAGATTCTTCACTATATAAATATACTAATAAATCAATTTTTTAAAAGCAGAAAAACAAAAAAATAAAGTGTTAGTATATTGCATTAGGCATCTCTTGCCTCAACCTTGGCAATCACCTGGCAAATTACAGAAAACTACACATATAATTAAAGAAAATGCTAAAAAATTCATGCATTTGAATATGCATCCATACCTTCTTGACTGCAAAACGAAAAAGTAGGAAGATATTATTTTTCCTAGCTAGACAGTCAAAGCTAACAAAAAACTGGTGAGACTGAAACATGATATTAAGTACACACATAATGAACACAATACAGAGCAACTCAGAAAATTAGCATCTGAAAACTTCAGGAGAAGATACCTTCAAACTGCCACTACAAGCACACGGGTTCTCCAGATTTTGGATATTATCCTCCTCCTGGCAAATACGGCACTCCACCATCTGAATAAGTGGTTCTTCTTCATCAACTCCACTGTGTTTCTCCACATCCTTGATATCAATCAAGGTGGACAGATTGGTCGTGTGAGAGCAAGAACCCTCTGCTGATGATCCTGGGACCTCAGCCCCTTGTAGTGATTGCAATGATTCAGGTGTAATGAGGCGGTCAACGCACAAAACCAGATGCTCCCCCATCACTATTCTTGACAAAAAAAACTCCTGATTCACAACACTATTGTTAATGACACCATGTAAAACCATGTACTGCATCTAACTCTACATGCAAAAGGAGATCTTTAAATCCGTAAGATTTAATTGCTTATAAAACAACTAAAAATAAAAGAACTTAGCCTTTTAGTTTTAACCCTTATTTTAACCTTAATGCTATATTTGGTAGGAGAGAAAAGAAAAGAATAATAACTAAAGCACAAGTTCAACCATAGATATCTTAGTCAAAAAATAATAAGTAAAGCACAAGTTCAACCATAGATATTTTAGTCACTTTCATTGCTCTCCACTCTCACTCCCAACCAAACAAGAGAAAGGAATCTATTTTTTGTATTCTTTTCTTCCTTCTTTGCCCTTTTTGTTTTTTCTTCTTTTCTCTGCCCTTTCTCTCCAACCAAACATAGCCTAAAGAAGCCAAATGGTTGTACTACGCTCAGTTAAGTAGAGGCGTTTTCTCATTGGATTCCGAAGTAGGGAAATAATTTGATAATAAAAAGTTTAGTAGATCGAAGGTAATCGAAAATATTAATTTCATTTCTTCTCCTCCTTTACTAAGCAACCAAACTTGAATCTTATAGAAATCTGGAGTTGAATTTACTCCTCAAAGTTTCCAAGTTTCCCCTCACCCTCCCGAAAGGGAAACGAAACGCTCGAGACTCAGTTTGGTTGCGAGAAAATCCGGTAAAATGTCGCTACCAACAAAGCAATAGGACATAAAAAGCTTTCAGTTTTCCTTTTATTATGCCTTCCATTTCCCCAGTTTTCTCAGCAACCAAACAGCACAAGAATAACGCATTTTCCAAGAAAAAAAATCCCCCAACATCTAAGCCAGAACTCAAAAGGCATAAACTTTATGGTGCGAAAACGAATAAAACAAAAATACAAAGGTGGACCATAAGATTCAATCTTATGATTCTTACCCAAGAAACTCACGATGAGGATAGAAATTTAAAGCCAAAACCGATATTGAAAACAGATTCAGAGCACAAGAATCAGGAGAATCGAATCGGAAGTACCTGAAAATGCAAATTTCCGATCGCGTTTGCGAGGCTGTTGAAGGAGTCCTGAGAAAGTCTTTTCTTCGAAATGGTGGAAGAGTTGAATGTTGCTTATGTATATATATACACAGATATATATAAATACGGGTATGGATCAGATTTGGCTCGTCCGAATCCGAGGCTCGGCGTATACGAACCTGCCACATAGGCTCGGTAACGTCCGTTTTACATCAGAATTTTTGTTTGCTCTGTGCTAAATAACGGTAACGACCGTGACACTAATAAATAAATAGGAATAATTATATTTTAACCTTTTCTGTTTGAGCCAAAATCAGATGACCCTTTATAGTTTAAAAGTAAATACATGACCTCCTTATAGTTAGACTTATATGCAAAATGGATAGAAACCGTAAAATTTAACGAAAATTATGTTATATGAATATTTTTGTCATTTTATCTTTCTAAATTAAAACATCAAAAAGATAATTTGTGAAATAACAAAAACAAAACCTTAATAGACAAGCCTTTATTTTGGCATAAAAGGACCAAATTACTTTTTTGATATTCTAATTTGAAAGGATAAAATGACAAAAATACTCTTATAACATAATTTTCGTTAAATTTAATTGTTTTTATCTGTTTTGTATATGAGTCAAAACCACAAAAGATCATATGTTCACTTTTAAATTATAAAGGAGTTATTTAATTTTAATTCAAATCACAATAAAGTAAAATGTAATTACTCCAAATAAATAAAAATTTTCATAAAAGATTATTTGATAAAGGACAAATTATACAAACTACCCTTGAGACTTCTGACAAATACACAACATACTTCCCACGATTGGAAAATTATATTGACCACCTTTATTAGAGTTGGTCGGATATCAGAGTTAAAATTGTTAAATAATAAATTTACCCTTACTTTTTAAAGCAATTAATTATTATGTTGGGTCAAAAAGTCAAAATAACCCTTTCTCTCCTCCTCCCATTTTCTTTGTTCTTTTCTTTTTTATTTCTTTTTTCACTATGCACCTCCATTCTCTCTTTATCTATCTTGATTTGTATCCATCTTCATCTCTAACCTCCCCCAACTTCAGCCTTATCTTCCTACAACTCCTCTATCATCTTGCCTGTTTTTCTCTCTCCACCGCTGGTCCTAACTATCATGGCCAACAGAATAGGACCCCTAGCAACCAAGGCAGATGAGAGAGAAAGATCTTCACCAACAAAGACCCCAATGTTGCCCTAAATGCACCACCACGACCACCACCACCTAAAAAGATGTCATTACCATACCACAACAGCCTTTTTCCATGTTCCCTTATCTTTACCAACTCAATCGACTTACCAATCACCACCCTCTCTTTTAGTTGAAACAGATCCACAAACAGTCCATCGTCTACTCCCACTTCCTTTTAAGTCGCAACTCACTCACACATAAGCAAACACACAAACCCATATTAATTCTAGATCAGTCAACACAAACACAAACCCAATTCAAACATGCCACCATATACTTGATTGGCCTCACCACCACAACAGGCAGCTCTTCCATTGCCCACCCAAATGCCCCCAAAATTTTCATTGCCAATTCAATATTTTAAGAGTATATATGTGTGTGTATATGTATATATATTAGAGAGAGAGAGAGAGAGAGAGAGAGAGAGTGTGTGTGTGTGTGTGTGTGTGTGTGTGTGTGTGTGTGTGTGTGTGTGTGTGTTGGTTTGACAAATGAGAGAAAGAGCTGTTGTTGGCATTCCTCTTCCTTTCCTCCCCCATCGACTGCCCATCTCTCTTCCCCCACCATCCCCATTAACGATGCCTTTCTTTCTTTATTTTGTGCTAAGCTACCATGCATCTCTTTCTCTATCAACCCCATCTACCTAACCACAAACAAATTCGTAGACCCACAAATTTACCGATGGAGATTTGAAGAAAAGGGCATTATCTCTATCTCTCTCAAACCAAACTCTTTCTTTGTTTGGATGAGAGGAAAAGTGAGTAGAGAGAGAGAATATTAAGAAAAGGGACATTATTTAAGGGTAAAATGGGAAATTGATTGACAGCTCAGTCAAAATCTATTAGTTTGATTAACATCTCTTTAACGAAAAAGGAAAATTTGTTACAAGAATGCACGTGTAAGGATAGTCAATGTAATTTTTTAATCATGAGGGTATGCAGTGTATTAGTCATAAACCTCAAGAGTGGTTTGTGTAATTTTTCCTTTGATAAATTATACAACTCATTTGAAATTTTAACAGTTGTCTTTTGTTGGAATTTTTAATCTCCAATAATGCAAAAAAAAAAAAAAATCTAGTAGAAAAATAACATCTTGCATTTTAGGTACTGCATGGATTATGATTTCAATCTTGGTGTATTGCTAGTCCCAATGGTAAAGCTTAATACTATAAGTAACAATAGTAGTTAGTAATACTACACAATTGAAATTTTGTCTCAATAATGTTATTGCTATCTCTTTATGACAAAAACAATGTAATTAGTTGCTAAAGTATCTCGAATGTGTGAAAGCAAATTTAGGAAATAAAACTTTAAAAAGTGCAAAGATTTATGTAATCAAGGTTCTAGATAAATGCATTTTATTATTTCACGAGCAAATTGAATAACTATGATGACTCTTTGTCGTTTTTTTTTTTTTTTTTGTTAATAAAGCCATTAAGTAAAAGCTATAAAAAGTTCTAAAATGATATAAAAAAATTTTGAATTTAATTACTAGCATATTCATTTAATTTCTTGTTTTTCTTTTTTTCTCCCCGACTTCTTGGTTCAATTTGCCAACTTTCTCTTTGGAGAGTGTTAGACAAATATCCTCCAAAAAAACTTGAAAAGAAAAAAAATCTCTTCAAAAAAACCGTAAAAATTAAAAAATACAAAACAAGGCCTCATGTTCTCTCTATACTTTCACTAAACACAACAAACTCGCAAGTCAAAATTCTCATAATTGTTAACAACTTGAACACATTTAACTAAAGTGCACATGTTAGTTTAGGTGGCAACTCAAGAGAGGGGTTGAATTGGGTTTAAATAATAATTCAACGAATAATTTCAGATTTAAAAATTTTAACTAAATATTCAAACAAAAATTAATCAACCAATAATATGTTGTAAATAAATGCAAGCAATTCAAACTATAAAGTAATGAACATAGAGGAAAGAGAATAAGACACCAAGATTTTTCATGGTTCGACTTCAACTCCAAAGTCTAAGGCTCCTTCCTTGAGATTTTTCTCCACTATATCCAAACCGTAGATATAGCCATTAGTCTTTTAACCCAGACGCTAGTCCTCGTTTACAATTAGTTTTTTTTTACAGATGCTAGTCACACCCTTCCAACTAGTTTTTACACAGGTGTTAGTCATACCCAATCAAGTGATTCATCATTTCAACTAGTTTTTATACAGATGCTAGTCACACCCAATCTCTAACTATTTTTTCTAACTAGTTTCTTCCTTACAATAAAAAAGAATAAGAGTACAACCACTCTTGCTTACAAATAAATTCTCTCAAAGAATACATATGCCAATGAAACTCTCAAAACATTACAAGATAAAAGACAATTAAGCTCTCAAAGACTTTGTAAGATGAATATCACTTTGATGCACAAACTCTTGTTCTTGTTCTTGTGTTTTGCTCCTGAAGTGTATCTCTATTTGTAGATGAAGAATGATGCTTAATTTGTAGTTTCAAATCTATTTATAGCCGTTGGAGAGTATTGAAGACATTTTTTCTCATTGAGCTACTTGCCACCAAATAGATTTTTGAATTTCAGATCAAATGCCTTTACTTTCGCCTCAATTTTCTCCTTGATAGAATTCGAATTTGAAAATAAAAATAGGAAAAAAGTTGTAGACATAAAAGTCAGCTTTTCAGAACTTCAAGAATCAAGTCGATTCAATAGTCAAATCAAAAGTTATAATCAAATTATACAAATTGTCTCCCAATTAATATATTTGAATTTTTGCACAGCTATGTTAACTTACATCAACTTTTTCATATAGCAACCATTCGAGTTTGAAAATCTCTATGCGATATAAAATATAGATATAGACGTTATCTTTCCAGATCCTCAAGATCAAAGCATTTGAAGATTAGAAACAAAAGATATGAGTGAACTACTTAGGCAGTCTCTCTAGCTGTCATATTTAAATTTTTGCAGCACTAAGTCAGATGCGTGCTCCTTTTTCATTTAGATAACGTTCAAATTTGAAATTTTATACAGGAGATGTATGGTAGATATGTAAGTCAGCTTTTCAGTACATTAAAAATCAGATCATTCAGATTTCTGGATCAAAAGATATGGTCAAATAATCATAACTGTCTCTTGGTTGGCATATATTGAATTTTAAATCCAATAAGTTACCTGTTAGCTCATTTTTGTTCTACAAAACGTTCTTTTCATGAAAATTTCATAAAATACCGTAATTAGACATTTGAATCTTCTTTCCAGTGCCACAAAAATCAGATAAATTCAATATTTAGTTCAAAAGATATGAGCAAACTACTATAACTGTATCATAGGATATAGTTTCAACGAATTTTCAATCTTAGAAGAAAATTATGCTTTCAAATTTTCTTTCTTGAATCAAGTTTCCTTAAAACATGATTTTTAAGAGTTTAGATATTACTTTTCAAGTCTTGATCTCTCTTTTAAGTACTTCATAATCCTGTAAAACTTTATTACACCAACTAGATTAAGGATTAAAAGTATTGAATATATTTAATTGAAAAAATATTTATAATAAACTTATCATTAAAATCATATATAAAATTTCCTTTTAATAAACTTAAAGTTAACAGCGTGAAAAAAGGCTCAATTTATTATTTGGTACATACTTGAAATTTCTCTTAAATAATTGTTGATGTGAAAAGTGACTCTCGTGATGAAAAACAAAATATTAAAGAGTGAAGAAATTTGCAAGATTCATGCAAAAGTTGTGTTATCTTTCCTTGACAATTTGCAATTGCTACTTTTTATGAGGATTTTATCTTGTTGGAACTCTATTTTACAGAATAATGAGGTCATTTAACACTTAAGTCAAGGGAAAGAAGTACGTAAAGTCGTATGAATTTTTCTCCGTGACAGGGTTTTCTTTTTTAAATCTTCCTATTATTAATAGCATAAGATTTGTTGCAATTTAATATAAATGGTTACTAAAAACTCAATACTACCAACTTTCTTTCTAAGTCAATAATTACATCCAAAATAGACATTTACTATTTACCATGTGGGTCATTCTTAATCTTTATAATTATTATTTTCTTATACAATTTCTTATTTAACTATGCAAAACTTTGAACATTCCACGAATGTAGAGCAATACATTTCAAACAAAATTGTCATACATCCCACCCAAGTTCACCAAACCAATATAAATCATTGTCATTACTATGGGCTAGAAGAATCAGCCGCATAGGTTCGGAGGTGGTTTGGAGTTTGGCTCGTAAGTTGGTTGACTAGAAAATGTTAAAAGCTTGACGTGAATACCCAACCAAGTGGACCGCGCCTTTCGACTCCTTTCCTAGAAGCAGCACCACCAGTCCCAGCCATGCCAAATAATAAAAATAGAAAAGTTGTGGATTATAACTGCCACTTTACCCGCCTTCCTAGAAGCAGTACCCCACCAGTCACCACCATACCCAAAAAAATTGGATTATACAGCTATGAGGTAAGGCGATAGAAATTTGTATGCATTTGCATTTACTTGACTTTGATCACGCGTTAAGTCACAAAGTCTACAATATACTTACTTTTCACATGTCAGCGGTTATGATATTTTACGGCGGGTAAAATTTTTTATAGTTATGTTCAAATAGACCGCTAGTCGTTTATTTTTACTTTTTTGTTCAATAAAAAAAAAGTCACAAAATTTACAATATACTTGGGTTATGATTAAGAGTAGGCATTAGACAGGTCGAGACTATACAAAAAGAATTTTTATTGTGCCCAAAACTAAATGTGTTTACCCGCCTAATTAAAAAATTTATATTTTCAAACTCGTCTAAACCTATCCATTTAACATTAAAATTTGTATAATATATAATTTTTTTCTCTATAAATAATATTACATAACACAAAATTTAATTATATATACATATTTATAATATCAAAATATCAAAATATATTATTTTATATATATTTCGGGTTAGACCGGACTTTAAAAATAATTTTCAAACTCACCCATTAAATTAAATGGACCTAAAAAAATTTTTTTAAGTCCTATAATTTATGAATAAATTTAAACGGACTTATCAAGTTCTGAGAAATTGTATCAAAATTTAGACCCGACGAAATTGTGTGAACTCAACTTGACAAAGGGCGTGTGGCCAAAGGGAACTAGATTGCAATAGCCAACATCAGATAAACGTCTTTTAAGTGGAGTGAGGTAATTGACGTGAGCTGAGTCTCAATAAAATTAAAATTAAATTGATGTGTCATGTATATATATATATGTAAGCAATCCTATGTAGGGGTGACGCCATCTATAGAGTTGTGGGGTCAATGTCCAATCAAAACCTTTATAAGTAGTACTAATTTTTTTTTAAAGACGTTAGCTTAACCCGATTACCCCCATGGGCTTGACCTCACCAGCACTATCCTTCCAAAAATTCTCTCTATCTCTCTCACAGTTATTTTCTGGCTTGCCAAACTGTCTTTTATTCCTTTTTGATTTGCCAAATTTCTTCATTTTTTAAAAATTAACCTATTTTGTTTCTTATAAGGTGAATGTTATTGTGAGGGAATAATCCCTGACTCAACTCAACGGGTGAGATTCAATCTACGCAAATAAAAGTTGGAGCTATTTGGCGGCTTAAATCAGAAGTAGAGGGAGGGCTGGCCTTGACTGCCGACCTCCTCCCCACTGTAGCCTAAAACGTGAAAGGCGGGCCCAAACTGTTAGCGGTCTTCAAGCATTAAATGCAGAGTTGACTTGCATTAAATATATAAGTAACTGTCCATGCGACGTCGACGTGTACGTCCGGTTAGCCGGAATCTCCCGCAACAGTGCGCCAGACCCTGTAAGTAATCAAGGGGTGCCAATGATGATGCTACCCAGCAGGCCATGAAAGCTTGCTAATAGGCCAAGACAAAACACACTCCCTCGAGAACTCTATAAATATCCAAGGCATCGAGAGCCAGATATGAAGAATTAATCCAAAGTATTCAGAACTTTCATTCATTTTTATCTCGATTAAGCCTGCTGACTTAATCTTCGGAGTGTGATTGGCCCACTAAGGGTCGACCCATTCTAACATTCTTGTCTTACAGAAAGAATTTGGGCTCATCTATTTGGGGCTTGAGAGTTTGACCCAGCCTTCTCAAAAAATCTCACTTACAGTTCTTTCAATAAATTTGTATATGAATTTAAAAACTCTAGTCAAAGGAGAGATTGCATGATTGAATTTTTGCTTATCCTTGCATATAGCAGGACAAAATCAACTACATATTCTGAAATAGTCTATATTACTGTCAATTTAAAACTTAATTTTTGAGAAAAAAAATTACCTTCCAAAATTATTGTCAATAGATGGGAGAAAGAGTTCGTAGTGCTAATTGTTGCAGAAAAAACTCAATAATTAAGTAATACTAAATGTATTGTACTTATTCTTGTTAAATTGTGATGTGTAGTATTTTATTAAATTAGTAATAAGAATTTATTATACATAACAATACTTCTAAAAAAATAAGTAACACATGAAAAAATTTAAAAGATACGAATATGGCAAAATTTGGTATTTTCTAACTACTGATTTTTTTTTCAACTATTAAATACTTATTTTTATTAAATTGTGACAATTATAATTTTATTATATCAGTAATATTAAATTGTTAAAAGGGGGAGACTTGTGTGAGATAATAAATGCCTCAAGGCTCCGTACTGAAAATTCGTTCGGACTTCGGTGTCGGACCCGGGTCCTAAAAATTCGGTATCTCAGTTATTTGTATAAGCTTAAGGCTAGGGTTTTTGTTGTGCCACTGCAATCTCTCGTTCTTCGCTAAAGATCTCAGTCATGGCCGAAGCAGCCACAGCTGAAGCCCCCAAAATCCTCACAGTAACGGAGAGAGACAACCCCTCCACCCAAGACATGGAGCTGGAAACCCCAAACGCCGCCGCCGAAGAAGCCCCCGTCGAGGCTGCGGCGGCGAATGGCGGCGAGGTGAACTTGAAGCGCGCGTGGGAGGAAGGGACCGAGTTCGAGGAGGAGAGCGACGGCGCGAAGAAGCTGAAGGTTGAGAAGTCCGCCGAGGAAGAGCGATTGGAGAAATTGGAGGGAGCCGAAGGAGCTGAGGCGGAGAAAGAGTCGGGTCGGGTCAGCGTGGGCTCGAAGAGTTTCGATTCGTCTGTGGAGATGTTCGATTACTTCTACAAGTTCCTTCATTACTGGCCCCCCAATCTCAATGTCAACAAGGTAATATACATGTATATATAATTCTATACGTATTTACTTCTTTTGATTGTGCTGTTATCAGTCAGGTTATGGTTTGCTCAAGTTTTTCTATGAATTTAGTCATGTTACTTCGTGACCAAAATGTCGAATGTGATTCCATTCGCGATTATCTGCAATTAATTCGGTGGTTAAGAGGGTGTATGCATTGTCTGTAACCTCATATCGCTTCTTCTGATCGTGTTTTGATTGGTATTACTGTTCTATTAACTTACCCAAGCATTCTATCAATGACATAATTCGATTTAACCACTGATTATCTGTTTGTCTTGGTGAAATGAAGATATGACAGTGTAGTGAAACCTCCATTGCTAGAGCATCTGCATGTACGTTATTAGAAGAAGAAAGATAGTAGAAAAATCAAACCTCTATAATGCATTTAGCTGAAGGCATCAAAGTTTAGCTTTTTATCAATGTGGGTTTTAGTTGAAATGTTATGTGATTTAGATTGATAAATTTTCCTATAATCTTCTGCTAAAGTTAGTGGACCCTTGGCAGCTAAGGGCTTCATATCCAAGCTGTTGGTTAGTGTGCTTTCCTTACGAGTAAGGCTTTGAGTGTCACGAGATTGGAAAATATGCAGAGGGATCTTCTCCATAGAACTAAGGACCGGTTGGAATCACCTGACTCTGTTGCTAAATATTCTTGTCTATAAATAATAGGCTGGTTGGGTCTTCATGGGAAGGAATGTAGAAAATGGTTCTTTGGTGAGCTAGGATATTTTTTGGTTCACTGGGATTATGTAACAATGAAATTCTGATTGGAACTTTGCACGTGTATTTTTTTAAAAATATTTCATCTAGTATTTTCCCTCCTTGTTATGCCAAAATCCAAATTGACAATTTCTTTTTGATGCCATACATGGTGTCCTTTATGTCAGTAACTGTCAAAATGATTAGCATGATTCTGTGAAGCTGCTTTGCATATACATATGTAGATATGTATATATATATGTACATATACTTTCATAAAAGAAATGAATTACAGAATTAGTTAATGAAATAAGACAGCAATAAAAAAAAGACCTAGGAACAAGGATATATAGGTATAAAAATGAAATAAAAGACATAGGAACAAGCATATATAGGTCTATATTCTGACTTGCCATTTTATGGAAGGTGATGATTGCCATCTAGCTGTTTAGTGGTTGATCATCTTGTTTTTTGGCTGTGAAGACATCCCTAATCCTTGTGTGGTACACGAGGAGAACCCTGTAATTATCTGTCATTTGCTTGTAGCCTTGTATAAAAAATTTTCCCTAATTCTGCCTTCAATGTTGTTGTTTATCTCCCTTGTAATCTCCTAAGTTTTCCTCTTCTACAGCTTTTGCTGATTTTCTAAATATATTACCTTGGTGTAATCCTTTTGCTATCTCTTTACTCTTTTCGGAAGGATAAAATAAAAGTAGGAGAGCCTTTGATAAGTTGGATGCATAGGGCGTAGATCAGTGCAATAAGTTCTTCCTGTGATATATGAATATAAAATATGCTTATATCTGTCTGTCTGTGCATTGGAGGTCCTTGATTGCTTGCTTGTTAAACTCCTGTAATTTGAAATAAAACTTCCATATTATATGAAGTACAATGCACAATAATTTTTATCTCATATTTTGATTTTGAGTTCTATGAATAATTAACGTTTTGCTTACACTGAAATGCAGTTGGTTAAATTACACTGAATATCTAAATTAGATAGCACGTTCTTCTGAATTAGACTTGATTGCATGTTTCTTCTTCTAATGAGGCTTGATCGAAAGTTTTTGTGTTCAATTTGGAGCTTTGGGCTGCTCAACTTTCCTTTTATGGTTCTATTTGAACTTATGTTTCTGCTTTTCTTTTATTCTTTTTTTTGTAAGTTGGAGGGCCAAAGCCCTAGGAGAGGCTAAGGGTGAGTTGAACTTATGACCTAAGCCATGGGTGAGGGTGCCACTTACCACTGGGCTAATCTCGCTCTTCAACTTTATGTTTCCATGTTTGTGTATTGCAGTATGAGCACATGATGTTACTGGACTTGCTTAAGAAGGGTCATCCGGAGCCAGAGAAAAAGATTGGTGAAGGGATCCTTGCCTTCCAAGTCCGTTACCATCCCCAATGGAGAAGCCGCTGCTTCTTCATCATAAGAAATGACGAGTCAACTGATGATTTCAGCTTCAGGAAGTGTGTGGATCACATACTTCCCTTGCCAGAAGACTTGCAAATAAAACCTGATGTCAACAAGGCATTAGGAGGTGGCGGTGGAGGCCATCGAGGAAAAGCTGGTGGCAGTGGAAGAGGAGGTTGGCGTGGAAGAGGGGGTAAGTCAAGAAATTAAGGTGTTGTCTGTTCTACCTAGGATGGAGTTGGATGTAGAATTTTATATAATGCAGAAAAAGATGTTAGTTTTTGAGAAGCTCTAATACCATGATAATTTTAGAAATGGTTTGACACCATCTTAGAAGTTGAAGGATACTCTCGTGAGAGAGTTTGCGGAATTGATAAGAGTGTGATTACACAATATGTGAAGAGATGAGTTGATGTGTAAAATTAACAGAGACATGTTAGATGTTGAGAGAACACGAGAGAGAGAGAGAGAGAGAGAGAGGTGTTGAGATACCCAAAGATAGATTTTGATCTATTACGTAGTTGGTCTACAAATGTTTGTATGTACCAGATCAAGTGGAGCTTTTGCTCACCAGGCAGTTTTGGAAAATGGTAGTTTGTACATTTTTTTTCATATATACATCCTTTACAAATTTTGTCATGTTTTTCAATTTTAGGTAGGCCAATCATCATGTTCTTTTGTCTTAGCAATTTCAATCCATTATAGTTCAAATGTCCATATATCCAGTGCCAGTAGGGGAAATACCTTGTTTGGTGTTGTTTGGTGTCATTTTTACATTGACCACTAACAAATTATTTTTATCACTTATTTTGCAACTATCCCCCTTAAAATTAGCTGTGTGTCCTTTTTGAATTAATTGGTCATACTCAGCAAGTTTTGAGTCAAACTAGGAGCAGAAAGAACATTTTCTATGAGTTTGGTTTTACCTCTCTGGATTTGCATCGTCACGGTTCCTTTGTCTTCAACAGGATGCTAATTTTCATCTCCCAATTTGACTGTTCATTTCAACAAACCACTCGTGGTTTCCAGTCATGTGGTTGCTACATTCACTGTCGAAGTATGAACTCTGCACTTGGTGCATCTGAATCTGCAATATTTGGATTCATGGTTAGATTTACCACAAACAAAACAAGTAGAGCTAGTTTTAGAGTTACCAACTCTATTTATTTGTTGATGGTATTTTGCCTTTCCTCTGCAATATTTGGATTCATGGTTAGATTTACCACAAACAAAATAAGTAGAGCTAGTTTTAGAGTTACCAACTCTATTTATTTGTTGATGGTATTTTGCCTTTCCCCTTTCATGGTTGCGATTACTACGATTCTGGCGTCCCTTTTCTTCTTGTTGTTGCTGGTGTTGTTGAAATGAGCCACTTTCTCTATTTTCTGGTATTCTCCTTTTTGAAATGTTGAGCTTTGACTGGAATGCTTGCTCAACATTTGTTCCTTTTGTCTCTTTCCTTCTTGTTGTCACTGGTATTGTTGAAATGAGCCACTTCCTCTATTTTCTGGTGTCCTCCTTTCTGAAATATTGACCTTTGACTGGAATATTTGTTCAATATTTGTTCCTGCAAATCTGGCTATTATTTTGTTATGGGCTTCAAGAGAACTTGTGAGCTAATGAAGGGTGAGTTTAAACAAATCTTTAGATTCTTCTATTACAGCAATAACATGGTTAAATTTTTGTGGCAAGCATCTCAATATGTTTTTAACAATTTTTCTCTCTTGAGTAGTATTTCCATAGCTTCTAATTTGGTTTATAATTTCTGTAACTTTTGTGAAAAATGGTTGAATGGTCTTATTTTCTTTCATAGCTAAATTATCAAAATCATACCATAAAGATTGAAGTTTGATGGAGATGACTTTTCAGAACCTTGAAATTCAACTTTCAAGAGATCCCCTGCCTCTTTTGAATTTTTAGCACCCAAAATTTTAGAAAGAATAGATTTACTTACCCGCTGCTGTATGTTGAGTAAGGCTTTTGCTTCTTTTTGATATTATCCTTGTACTCTTTTTGCTTGGCTTGTGTTCATGTTGTCAGTTCTTCAGAAGTTTTTGGTACAGAAAAACCGTCCTCCACTATTCTTACAAATCTTGAGAGATGAAGAGCGTTCTTATTTGTATACTTCGATAATAATAGCTTTCACTGTCAAAGATGGATATAAAATTTGGAGCATAGTTGAAGATAGTATTATTTGAGACTGATGCCATGGACAAGACTGGGAATCCAAGGACAGAAAACAAACACGGTTAGGCTCTGATATAATGTTGGGTGCAAAAGGTAGTGAATCTTAATGTTAAGTAGAGAGAGAAAATATGAGACCCGGATGGAGAAACCCAAACCAAGTGAAGTCGATCAGGAAGTGGAAGATTTACAAGAGATATGAGGGACCCATGAAAGAGATTTCAGAGAGGTAGAACAAAAGACTTTGTTGGATTTGCATTTTACTCCTTGCACGGGTTGCCTTTTATAGGCAATACTAAAGATATTGTGCACATGGCTGTTAGATGCACATCCCATATTTTCAAACTCCAGTATACACCTTTTGATTTTTCATATACTACATTTCGGCAGAAGACTCAATCCGTCAAAGACATATCTCGTATATTGGGATTGTACATTGACTTTATTACAAATTATTATTTTGACTAAAGAAACAATACTGGGAGTTTTTGTTCTAGTATATTTATCCAAAATGCTATCCCATCCAAATCTCGAATATTAACGGCTTGTGGTAAACTTTGGAAGCTCATCGTATTGATTGTAACAGGAATTTTCAAGCCATGTTTATATCTAGGGCCTGAAAACAATCTGAGATTAAGATATTCCTGTCTGACACAGTCAACTCCCGATTGAACCTGGCCGAAACAAGAAAATAAGATCAATTGATGAAAAATGGAAGTACCTTTGGTTCTCTTTGAATCTCTTAAAGACAAAAGCCATGAAAGTACAGTTGAAATGATCTTTTGCAGTTGACTTAGTTCCAGGAGATGTGATGAGGCATCCGCGATATAGTGTTCTCCTACTCACCAAAACCAAACCCCTTCCCTCTCCACTCTCCAGTAGCAGGTAAATGACATTGAAGTTTGGCAAATCTCAAAATTGGGCAGATTATTGTGATACTTGTCGTGGTAGACTTTCTAACTCGTTGAGGTTTGTAATGCAGAGGTGGGGCAGCTCATGCCACGATAGTATTGACCTTTGATAAAGGTCGAGCTCTTTTCAGAGCAAAAGAAAACGAAGCCGACACAACTTGGGTAAACCACCCAGTTGGTTGTCTCGATGGCTTTGGCAGTTAAGATAAAATTTTTTGTCTTGTTCATATGGTCATGAGTTCGAATCTACTTATGGTAGTAGTTCTCGTGAACTAAATGTTGCGATGAGAGTCTTTGCCAACTTGCGTTTTGGTAGGGCTGAGTTCAGTTATGACTCACTTTTTTTTAAAGAGCTCAGTAGGGTAAGAACAGTTATAGTTACGCCCAAACAAGTAGCTATATTAGTCGCCTCTTTTTACCTTTTTTATTCAGCCAAAAATAAAAAAACTTGGGGTAATAGCCCAGAAAAGGTATTATTGCCTAAAAAGAAGCTGTTTTACAGTGTTAACCAGGCAAAATTTTAAAGTACTGCATATGCCAATCACATGTACAAGTTAATTAAAGAATTCTTTTGTACTTTTTTTTTTCATTTGTCAAGTCGACCATGATGTGTTAATAGTAAAAAAAAATTTGTAAACATTTTAACTTTGGTTGTTGGTCGAATTAATTATAGTTAGTGGCGGTGCCACGGAGGCGGGTGGAGACCACGGTCTCTCCTAAATTTTGAAAAAAATTACATTCATCTTTATACATATTTGAGTTTTTATGATAAAATAGGTAGATTGTCCCCTTAAAGTTTGAAAATTTTTTCTTTGACCTTTTATATTTTAAGTATTTATAATAAAATAAATATATTGTCCCCCTCATAATTTTGACATTTACCCACCTAAACCCAAGTAATTTTACCTTAACCCCTAGTCTAAAAGATGAAATTTAGTAAAAAGTAAAAATCTTTATTTTTAAGTATCACACATATTACAATTTTTATTTTCGGTATATTTGATAAAACTCTAGTGTAGAGCTTAAAGGAAAAAAGAATTGGTCAAGCCAAATCAAGTAGCCAACTGAACTAAGAAGGCTCTTGGTTTCTTGAATTGACTTTGATTAGTGATCTCTAATAAAATCTTGTTGGTACCTCCCGACTTAAATAATGATTAACTAAATTACAAGCTAATCATTAGTGATCTTCACTCACAAAATAAACCTAATTGAACTTGTGAAGCTAGTATTGTAACCTCCCCACTTAATTAGTCATTAAGAAACTAATAATGATCTCATTAAAATAAAGCTCACCACCACTCATTTGCTATGAGGGGAGAAATAAATTTTGGCAATGCTAATAAATATCAATAGCATTTATCAGCATGTTTTCATTGTAACCCCCTCAAATATTCTCTCTGAATAATGAATGAATGATGTTATGCAATTTCCTCTACGTTTAGAAATCTTCTTCTTCTTTTTTCTTTCTTTTATTATTTTTTTCACTGATTATTTTTCTTAACTCAAATAGAGGAATAAAAAAGCAAAGGTTAAATGCCTAAATACTTAAATATTACTGAACCCACAAGATATGGACCAGGCAGCGATGATTAAACTTTGGCAGGGGAAATTAGGGTGATATATACTAAAAATCTTTATGCTTTGTGTGATGAGAAGTAGTACCCTTAACAGTAACTTTTAACACAAGACATTAAAGAAGTAGGCATATATATATATATATATATATATGCAAAATTCTATACACAAAATTAAAGATATATGCTCTGCTAAATAAGCATCCAAATACCAAACCTAATTAAAAAAAAATAAAGAAAAAAGATGTTCATAAATGGCTTCTCCTCCTGATCTGAAGTTCTTCACGTGCATTCGAAAATGGATAATGTTATACTGCTACCACGGCACGGAAAATGGATTGCAAGGAAAAATTGATTGCAAAATAATCAGTTTAATCAATAGATTTTCAAAGTATACGGTGAAGCAACAATCTCTCCAGTCAAATGAATTTCAAACTATATCGTTAAGAGACCCTTTAATCAAATGAAATTTCAAAATATATTGGATTGAGTGGCACTAGAGTTTAGAGGTTGTAAAGTTTCAAGATTAGAACCCATTAATTACCAACAAAAAAAAAAAAAAAATCAAAAAAATTATTGAGTTCCACCTCTCTCTCTCTCTATATGTATATGTGTATATAATTCTCCTCACAATCAGAGGTGGAACTAGGTGGGGATATGGTCCCTACTTTGAAAAAATTTTGTATAAATTCCTTAAATTTTAAATATTTATAATATGAAATTAAGTGCTGGCCCTTCTAAAATTTAAAAAAATTTATTTTGACCTCTCAAAATTTAAATTTTTTTCACCTTAGCCCTTAGTAAATTTCCTGGTTCCTAGTGCATGAGTTGGCCGTTTTTATCCATGCGACGGCGCACGACTTACAATGTCGTAATTACTAATTACATATGCATCGTCTCTCTTATATATTGCCTCATCGTCTTCTCTCCAATCTATATATATTTTCTCTCTCTCTCTCTCTCTCTCTCTCTCTCTCTCTCTCTATATATATATATATATCTCCTTATCTCTATATTTGTTCCATCCCATGCAAATTGGCTACGCTGTCATTAGTGGACTACAAAAAACCAGAAACACTCTTTCTTTTTTCTGAAACATGGGCAGTCAGTCGCTTAACGAATGGTCAAGATACGAAGTTATGGCTAAACAAGAAGACGAAGGAGCTTTCACCTTTCCAACCCAACTACCTCCACTTGATTTCAGGTAATAATACAGATTAATATTAGGCCTTCTAATACTTGAATCTCTCTCTTTGACCTTTGACGTCACCATTTTTTTTTTTTATCTCTCTTTTGAAGTGGATATTCTGGATGGGATTGTCACTATGATCTTTCAATGCAAGAGAGCGTTTTCGATGCTTTGCCATTGATGGAGAGCTTTCCAACTGATCCTCTTTGTTCAGCGCTGGATCTTGCACCCAACCCAAGTGTAATCCAAGGTGATCTATTTCAAATACAAATTGGTTTTCTTTTTTCTGTTCTTGATTGTGATAGAGTTGATATAACTTTTGTTGCAGAAGATTTCTGGTTTGGTTATGGAAATGGGGTTGGAATTTGGAACCATGAGATGAGTGGTGGGTTTGAGCCTCAGAATCAGCCATTGCTGTTGCTTGAGAATAACAATGGGGAAACTCCAGAGGAATCTGTTGAAGAGAAGGTGAAAAGGTGCAGAGAGGAGAAGACAAACAGTTCAAAGACTTTGTCACGAAAAATGATTTCTCAGTACTTCTACATGCCAATAACACAAGCAGCAAAGGAACTCAACGTTGGCTTAACCCTCTTGAAGAAAAGGTGTAGGGAATTGGGTATTCGTCGGTGGCCTCACCGGAAGTTGATGAGCCTCCAAACCCTAATCAAGAATGTGCAGGTTCCTTCCCTCCTCTCTCTCTCTCTCTATATATATATATATATAAACACATTCAAGGGTCATGCATACGTATAAAAGATCAAATTTTCGTTTTGGTGTAGTTTCGATTAGCACGAAACATAAAATGTTTCGAAAAATTTATGAGAATCTCAGAAGTAACAAACTCTAATATAGTGAAAAACAAATTTTTATTTTTTTAATAAAAGTATTACAACATTTATAAAAAGTTTTATATTCGTGTTTATATAACTTATTATTTCAAGCATTGCATTGTGTTTTGGTACACTATATTTTAGTGTGTTTTGATAGAAACAGTAGAATAATAAAATTCTACTAATATTTTGTTTTGGTTTCTTAGAAAACATAAACATTTTTTTTGCCCTTTTGATGGAAAGAAAAGAAAATTTTGTTCATGATATAAATGAGTTTGTGCAGGAACTGGGTAAGGAGGAAGGAGAGGGAGCCGACTTGAGGTTGAGGGAGGCCATTGACATATTGGAGGAAGAGAGGAAGCTAATGGAAGAGGTACCTGATCTGCAACTTGAGGACAAGACAAAGAGGCTGAGGCAAGCATGTTTCAAGGCTAACTACAAGAAGAGGAAGATCATAGGGATGATGGATTCTCACTCTAATTCAAGCAGAAATTACCACGCAAGCACAGATGCTACTGCAGATTATGGGGTTAGGGATGATGATGAGGAAGAAGAAGAGATGAGGTCTCTTTTGTCAGACTGTTTTTCTTCTTCTAATTTAATGTTCTAAATCTGAATTACCTCGATGATCTGCTGAATCTTCTTTGTTCTTTCCTGTGTTCCCTCCCTCCTGGTTGGGCTAAACAATCTAGTTGGAGAAACATTAAGAAAAGTTGGAAATTGATCAATGTACTTGATTGTCTTGAGGAAAATTATGGTTTAGATTTTGGAGGTTTTAGATGTCAATTCATGTTAAACGTGCTTCTTTCAGTACAGAATTAGAGTAATGCTACACAATCAAAAAATTCATACAAAACTTTTATGCAGATGATATGGTCAAATGAAAAAATGTCATTGCCTAATTATTTTTTGATGAGATTTTCTGTATAAATTTTATTAAAGAATGTATGAATCGAAATATGTTTCCTTCAAATATTTTATGAAATGCTAGGGTAAGTGCCTTTTCAATTGAGTATTAAGATACTTTAGAATTGTTTGAGATTTTTAGTTTTCAGTCTACTTTAATAATCTCTCCAATATAGATAGATATAAGCAGCGTGATTATACTTACCGGTTGTGTTCAACTTCTACTGTTGTAAGTTCAATGAAATAATAAGCCGTGGTTGTTTTGACTTGAGCCAAAATAAAATTTTAAAAAATATAGAAAATATTGGTTGAGAATCAATTGGAACTCTCTGAGTCTCTATCACCGACAATGTAAAAATCACAGGTGATAATGATAATTTCGTTTCACGCAAAAGAGGCCTTTTTAATTATATATTTTGAGGAACTTCCAAGTTGAGTGAGTTCGGTAGTTTATTTGACAAAATTATTTAAATCCACAATCAGTGGCGGATATTTTTTTATTATTTATCTTTGTAATCCAAGTATGATACTTGACTTTTATACGATGTATAATGTACATAAACTTCTATAGATAATATATAAATGAATCTTTAGAGCAAAATAATTATTTAAGAGGCGCATTATAATACAAGACAAATTAAAAATTATTTCTAAGACGGTAGGTGACAATAGAGTTTTTGAAATCTCTAAATTTTCAGATGGTAAAATTAAAAAATATTCATAAAATTATAGGTAAAAATACAAGTTTTAAAATTTTGAGCACGTACTGACTCCTCCACCTTCTGCGCACTGTATATTTGGGTATCGCAAATCATATGAAAAGCAAAAGTTTTTGTTTTTTGGTGGCCTTACTTCTCTAAGGAAAAAACTTATGTACAATTCTATGGGGGATTCAAGCACAATTGTACTTTTAAGTTTTTATTTTTAAGCTTTGAAATGTTTTTTTTTTTTTTTTTTTGTACTTTGAATGGGCCTATTCATTACAAAATATTAAGTTCATTTTTTAAAACAATTTGATTTTTGTTTATTGTATATATATATATTAACAAATATTTTCAATCTCTCATCTTAGGACATATTTTTGAAAATGCAAAAAGTTTCCCGGTAAAAATTAAAAAATAGGTTCCATGACAAACTTTTGCTGGAAATATAACATTGGCATGGTAACGTTTCAAAATCTCACCGGCATGCCATTCTTTCTGGGCGCGGTTTTGCTGCAGTCGTACAAGCTGCAATCAGTCCGGTTGACGACGTGTTAGCGTGTGAATTCGCCACATGGCAACAAGACCACAACTTTAAAAGATTGCACCTCACCGGATCCCAACTCAAAAGACACTTTCCTCTCTGCGCTTTCCGGCTTTGGCCTTTTCTCTCCTCTTCTCTTTTCCATCCTCTCTCGCTCTACATCTATACCTCCGTATAACATCTCTTTCTTCAAAATGCGTTTGTGATCATGAACTTATGGCCTCATTGTTTCTCTTCTCTGTAAAATGGAATTCCAACTGAGGCACTTTTTCTCTCTCTAGATAGTTCTCTCCTGAAGGTATTGATTTAGGGTTTGTGTTTTTGAAATTGGGCATTATTACAGGAACGAGAAATGAAGAGAGATAAGCTGGACTTTTTTGTGTTACTGAATCGGCACAGTTGGAATTCAAATTTTGATTGATGTGGGATCTTTGTATATATTCATGGTGAATTTGTAGGTTGATTTGTAGTTTGGATGGGTCTTGGGAAGGGCGAGCCAGAGAGGCATATACTATACCCATAGATATGCGTATGTGCTTATATATATATATGTATTTATATATATGGAAGGAGAAATGTTTGAACTCTGAACTCTGAAGAGTCTTTGCTCTGAAAAAAGAGAGGAAATAATAAGAAAAAAAATGCTGAACAGACGAGTCTGGGACAAAAAATTTTGAAAGCCATTAAAGCTGGGAGAGGAAAGTGTCTTTTGAGTTGGGATCCGGTGAGGTGCAATCCTTTAAAACTGTGGTCTTGTTGCCATGCGGCGAATTCACACGCTATCATTCGTTGACCGGACTGACTGAAAACCGTGGTCTTATTGCCATGTGGCGAATTCACACGCCACCACGTTGCCGACAGAACTGACTGCAGCTTGTACGACTGCAGCAAAACCTCACCGATTCTTTCCGGGCCTGGAAGGGCGGCTTATGTGGCAAGTTGGTACAGGGACTTCTATTGTTGTTTCTGATCACACTGACTCGGTCGGTATTGGGCCTTTCCAGGTTTTTGGACCTATAAACTCGGTTCAATTCCATGGTTCAAGTTGGTTCTAGTCAAAATCGAGTCAGTTAGCCTCGGGTCCATCTTTATATAAAACCTAATTTATTCATTTAAAAATTTAGAAAATAGTTAAGACACTAGACACTGTAATTTCTACATTTTTTTAAAGGCTCCAATTTAAAAATAAGAGGCCCAAAATCAATTGCTTAGTTAACTTTAAGGGAAAAAAAAATTAGTTCAACCAAAAACCAAAAACACACTAATGCAAATCATTTTTATCAATATAAAGAAGCTCAAAAATCTAAACCTACACAACTCTCTCTCTCTCTCTCCAATAAAAGTAAGCTCAAGAGCCTAAACCTATATAACTCTCTCTCTCTTACTCTTAACACAAGTAAAGCTCAGAAGCCTAAACCCACATATCTCTCTCTCTCTCTCTCTCTCTCACAGACAAACAAAAACTACCACATATATTGCAAGCATCCTGCATGGGGCAGGAACCATCACATATTGCAGGTACAACACACAATTGATGTCCATCCTCCTGAAATGCTAACCAAAGACAATTCAAGAACTGAAAACCCCCTTTGCAAACTTGTGAAACACAATAGAAAACAGCACATCACTAGAAAGTAACCTGCATACAACATACCCAAGCAGCCTGTCTTATAACCTGCACAGGATATATAATGCAGCAAAAGTATTGATGGGCAATTCCATCAAATCCAGATGAGTGAAAATTTGTTGAAATGAAATGCCATAGTATAGAAAATAGCACTCTATTACCGCATGTACCACCTGCTTAAATTGGGAGAGAGTTGGATTTCTTCAGCACAGATATCATCAAAATTTTTTCAGTACTACAAGGACAGATACCTCAAGATTTTTGGTGCCATAATGCACCAGTAATGTAATTGGTTAACAACAACTACTACATGCTGCTGATGAGAACAAAAGTTTACAACATAGTTTTCCCACTCTCTCATTTTTCTTTAACAAAAGCACTTCAACACAAAAGGAAACATGAAAGGTAAAACTTACCAGTAGTCTACAAAACTGAAACGCTGACGTAATGATTAAGCCATGACATTAGGTCCGAACTACATTATTCCTCTGTCTCCACGGTGCTTCAGCTATTAAATTCTTACGCAGCCACTGTTTGCTTCTGTGCAAACCCAATACCCTTCTCAATGCTGGCCTTTAGTTCTGGCTTGAGGGCTTCCAGAGCCTTTTGCTCATACTCAGTCAATCCTTGGACGTCAGAAGATACCACTGCCTCAACCCCTTTCCTTCCAATCTTGACCCTTGATGCGAAGAATGGAAGCTCAGTCAGCTCAGATTGGATGAAACAGCACTCATACACATCGCTATCTCCATCAAGAGCTCGAAGAGAGGACTCAACAAATCTTGCTGCTGCATATGCCATTGACAGGGTAGCAGACCCTGCACCAGCCTTTGCCTCCACAACTTCTGTCCCAGCATTTTGGATCCTCACGGTTAGCTCTTGTATTTCTTCATCTGTGAAACTAACAGAGGGTTTTGTCTTTGACAGCAGGGGTAGGATAGTTATCCCGGCATGTCCCCCAACAACTGGGACATCCACATCAATAAGCTTCAGGTTCTTCTTCTGAGCAACAAATGTGTTTGCCCTCACAACATCAAGAGTAGTAACACCAAAGAGCTTCTTTGGATCATACACACCCTTCTGCTTCAAAATTTCTGCTGCAATGGGCACTGTGGAGTTAACTGGATTGCTGATAATGTGGATGAAGGCATCAGGGCAGTTATCAGCAACTGCCTCAACCAAGGTCTTCACTATGTTGGCATTGATGTTGAACAGGTCATCACGGGTCATACCCGGCTTCCTTGGAACTCCCGCAGGGATGACGACCACATTAGCGCCTTTCAGACAGTTGGCTAATTCAGAAGCTCCTGTGAAGTCCAAAACTTCAGAGGGAGTGTTGCAGTGACTGAGATCAGCAGCAACTCCCTTGACATTTGCTATATCGTAAAGGTGCAGAGCTGAAACTAATGGGGACATCTTTATCAATAGTGCTAGAGGCTGACCGATCCCCCCAGCAGCTCCAAGAACTGCCACTTTGTAAGATGCCTGGGGCTGAGGGTTGTTCCAAGATCTCTGGTTTTGTTTCTGGGCTTTTGGTATGCAAGTTTCTCTAAGAGCTGCACTGCTTTCATTGCCCAAGAAGGATGACTCTAACTCAAAGCTAACAGAAGCTGCCGCCTTGAGGCCACTGAAAGCCTTAAGACAGTTCTTGAAGTTGAAACTCACACCAAAGGGCTTTGATTGTGAATTTGGGCTCACTTGGGAGCCAAAGGATGCAGTTGATCCAATTGAAAAGCTAGTTGCTGACGTTGCTGCCATCTTGCACGCTGTCAAACAAGAAGAATATCAAGGCCTTGTCTGTAGAGTATTAGACCATATATCAGAATTTAACAAGCTAAAACCATACAGGCTTCAACGTAAATTTCATAATAGCTGATTCTTAGAAGTTACCATAACAATAAAAACACGTAGAAGCATACCGTCAGGGGCGGATCCAGGATTTTTGTTCAGTGGGCCCAATAATTACATAGTATCATATATAAAATGTTTTCTAATTGACAATCCATTTTCTTTGATAAGCATGTAGATAATAATTGTATAAAAGACACCAAAAAACAGAGGCACAAAAAGGCTGTAAATTTTTTATTTTTGCCACAAGATAGTAAATTAAGTGGGGGCCAAATTAATGTATGTGTTAGTAAATTAGTGGGGGCAATACACTATATTTCCTATCTAGGGTCAAATAAATATAACCAAAAAATTTAAAAAAATAGCGGAAGTTGCCAAGCCAGTAGGGGCAGCTGCCCCTACTTGCCTTGTAGTAGATCGGCCACTCCTGCTGGTCCACAGGTTCAACTTGATGCAATATAAAAAAAAGAAGTGCAATATTTTTCGCAATCATAAATTCGTAGGTCCAACTATGAATTGTAAAATAATGTTAGCGATGTGCTAATGTAACCAACAGAATTAGACAAGATACTGAACTTAAGGCCAACTATTGAGTCAAGATTGTTAAGCCTATAGTCTCATTTGCATATAAGTTGAAGTTCACAAATCTATGTTACACTTGAATTACATCTGAAACAGTAGGGAATACAATATCACAAGTTTTCAACCTCAAAACATCAGGTTTGACACAATTAAATAGTTAAATAATTGGCAAAGAATGCATTCAAAAGCTAATAATAAAAACTTAATCAGAGTCAGACGCATCAAGAAAATGCACTTTACCTAAGAAGCAATAGAAATCTGAGTCCCATATTAAGGCCAAAGAGAAAACATAATCTACCAAATAAGCATACCAATCAAGAATAATGAATATGTCATTAAATATTTAAGGCACATACTGAAGTTGAAGACAGGAATCAAAGAGATGAGAATTAATTACATTATAGCGACAACTTGTCAAAGTTTTTTAGATTAAAATGGAGGAAGAGTCATATATACAAAACATAGAATTTAACATCACTTACAGGCTCGCAGTTCACTGTACAATTGCTTATATATTTTTTTCCACTAAATTTTGTCCTAGATCTCAATTAATTGGGTATATGTAATTATGGTACTTGGGCCACAAGATAGATTACATAGATAAAGGAGTCATTTTGTTATGTAGAAGTCTTTGGGCCTACATCCATACTAAATATTTTGGGTTTGTTTCTAGGCGGGGGGACATTGCAGTATTTAAATTTGTTTGGACCTTGGTCTATACGGGGTTTCATTAGGGGGTCATGGGCCCATGGCCCCACTTGGGCCTACAGTAGCCTCGTCCCTGCTACGTAACAACCAAATCAGAAAATTGTAAATCTAGGGTTTCAATATCTTGAAAAACTAGAATTCGGAGGAATGCTACAAAAAAAAAAAACCAAAACATTACATTGCATATTAGAATATGCAACTCAAAACAATGATTGGATCAGAACAAAGTGGTAACTCATAATTTCCTAATGTTAATCAAAATCTAAAACTATGCAAGGTCGTCAGAAATATGAACAAGAAGAACATATAGTAAAACTGGTTCAATTATATTTGATATACACACACGGATATATATACATATATTTATACACACACAGCCCACAGGTCGGCAATAAGCGGTAAATTCAACAATCTTCAACAATCAGTTCAAGAAACCACAAACTCACGAATCAGAAGCGATAAATCTACGAAGATTGTATAGGAATAAATGCAATTACCTTCCACAACTCACTGATCTCCAGTTAGAGCTAAGAAACAATCAAATCAAGTGATTGGAAGAAGAGAAAAGAAATGATTACCTGTATGAGAAAATTGTTCAGGTGAAAAGTGTGGACTTAGGGCTAAAATAGACACCAACTCTCGCTCTCTCTCTCTCGCTCGCTCTCTCTGTTTCTCACTTCGGTTGATATCTCCGCCGTTTGGCCTCGAAGAAATCTAACCGTCTGTCTGTTAGAGAGAGTAATAAACCACCTTCCTTTGTTGGGTCGAATCTCCCATAGAAATTGTTCTGATTCCCAGTGGGAGATCTTGACCGCTAGTTTTGAAGACTGTTTTAACGGCCATGATTCAAGTTTCACTAATATGTTTCCATCTTTTAATTATTTTTTGATACTTGACTGAAGTTGTTTGGCGCTCGCCTCTTCAATTGCGTGTGTATGAGCCCGGTTGGACTCATTTTCAAACCTTAATATTTAAAATTTTTAAGGCTTCATATCTTATTATATTACGTATTAATTACTTAAATTTAACAGATAATGTTATTATTCGATTCAAACTCATATTATTATTTTATTATTTTTTTTTAATTTTAAGTAAAATTATGAATTTAAATAAAATAACATTATCCATTAGATCTGAGTAACTAACACGTGACGTAGCGAGATAAGAAGTTTAAAAAATTCTGAATATTAAGGTATGAATGTGAACCGATTCCATATGAATCGGATCGGTTACGTACTAAACTCAAAACCGAATTGACCTTGATCAGCTTTAAATTTTTAGACTTAATAATTGAATCGATTATTTTATAAAATTGAACCGAACCAACTTGAGTTTAGAGGCAAAACTAAGTAATTGGGAATGGTGCCATGCCACCCCTCAATTTTTGGGTAACTTACATATAATATATATCTGTATAATATTCTAGTAAAAATTTGTCGTCCTGGCACCCATCACAATTTAATATCCTAATCTAATAAAAGAAAATCATGTTCTAAAAAATTTGTGTAGAAAAACTAACCAAAATAATGTGACAATAAATTTTTTGTAATTAAAAATCATCATGATAGTTGTTTTGTTTATAGAGAAAGACTAGGATTTAACAAACATTAGTTTTATACAAAAATTATGTATAAAATATAGCATTCCCTAATAAAATATTAAACATTTTGTTTAGTGAGCTGTAGTTCTTACTCATTTTTGTCTGATACCTCTTAATCGGAAAAATTAACTGTCAATGGTTTTTAATTGCGTACTAATCCACTTACCTATCAACAAGTGAATATTTATGTTTAAGTTTCGGCACCTTTAGAGCAAAATCCTGTTCCCCCTACTTGAGTCTGTTCGATTTAGTTCGAGTCCATTCAAATTGAGTTTTATATTCTTTTGTACAAGTTTAATTTACTCACTTCGAAAGTTAAAAAAAAGACTTGATTTTGTATCTTATTTTATCAAAAAGCTACCAAAAAAAAAAAAAGAGAGTACAAATTAAATTAATAATATTTATAGCACAAAAACATATGATTAAAGCTATATATTAATATTTATATATACTTTTACAATAGACATAGATCAGCTTTTGGATTGATTCTCAGGTTTGTTTGAATTTGGTTGGTTCTTGGGTTCGGGTCTCAAAAGTGTTAACTTACGGACCTATCCGAGTAGATAGGTTTGACAACATTAAGACCTGGAACCGAATTGTTAATATAGTGTTTTAAAAAGGGGCCGAATTGGCTAGTTCAATCAAAAAAATTGAGAACCAGTTTAAAAATGGTTCGGTTCATATTTAAAATTAATTTTAACAAAAACTTAGTAAAAATCGATCCTAGTGGTTAAACTGCTAAACCAGACACAAAATTGTTAAAAAAACCTTTGATTTAGTAAAATATTGTACAAAATGTCAAAAAAAATTCAAAATTTTTTTATTTTAATATTTAAATATATTTATGACGTCACAATTCAATACTGGTTAATTCAACGGCTAAACTAGTGACCTTAATCTGACCACTTTTTTGATTCGCTTAACGATTCGATTTCAAAACATTGTTTTAATAGTCCCGAACTAAACCAATCCAAGGATGTCGGGTTGGTTCAATTTTCGGACCTTTGTTCTTTTATGCATCCCTAGCCAATGATATTGGAAAAAAATTCACATGTTAAGTCACATAAACGTGAGTTATGCTATGATTTGAGTATTTGTACATTTATGTGAAACTCACTATGAATGCTAAAATTATAACAGAAGCCAAAAATTACTCACATGTTAATGAAATTAATCTATAAAATATATTAAAATTTTAGAAATATTACATTACTTGTAGAATAACACAAATAAAAGTCTCAACTAACTAATGACGAATTCTAGGTGATTAGGACAAATATTCACTTATTTAACTTGGTTATAGTGATTAGTAATATAATGCAAACAAAACCACAAGGGGTGCTTTAGTGGTCGGCTTGTTTAGCATGAGATCTCAAGTTTAATTCCTCCCCATACCTCTTGTAGTCATCCATCATTAATGTAATGTATGAAGTTTACATACTCATATGAATGGTAGCATTGCATAAACTCAAGAGAAAAATTAACAAAATAATAAATTATCTTTACATAATAATAAAATATTACCATCCTGAATATTTTCTCATGGTAGCCTAAAAAAATCAATACTTGTGGTCTTTATTTAGGGGATCTGTTTATTGTTTTTTTTAGTGGAACGGTTTTTTAAAGAGAAAGCCGAGAATATGTGAGTTTTTGAAGTTTTTTTTATTTATTGTGTAAGTAGACCAATCAAATAATGATAAACTAAAAAAACCAATCAAAAGAATAGTTCGTGACAATAACCACAAGAGTATTCTTTCACTACAAAAAAAAGTTAGTATTTGTGACGGCACCATGCCGACGCAAAAGGTGTTTCTGCCGACGCAAAAGGTCATTAGCGTCGGACATGCGACGGCATTTTCGGCGACGAAAATGCTTGCGTCGCAAATACTTTTTGCGACCGTCATGCGACGGCATGGGACACTATTTGCGACGACAACCCCTTGTCGCAAAAACTAGTGACCTAAGTAAAAGTATTTGCGTCCGCTGATATACCGACGGTAATAATTTATTAGCGACGGTTTAATGCCGTCGCAAATAGCTTCATTTGAAATTAAGGAAAATGTTTTAGCGACAGCAAGACCCGTCGCAAAAACTCGATCATAAAGCCACATTTGTTACTTTTTGCGACGGTTTTCTCCATCGCAATTAAAACATTCCGCCAGCTTAATTTAGTACTTTTTGCGACGGTTTTGAACCGTCACTAATACCTTGTAAAATATGCTGCCAGCCACATTTGAAACTTTTTGCGACAGTTTTGCAACCGTCGCTAATAACTTGTAAAAAAAAAATCCACCCATAATTTATGATTAAATTTGTAGCTTTCTTCTTTAACCTAATAAAATGTACAATTAACATTATACAAATAAAAAAACCATTATGCTAATGACAAAATTCATTCATTCATCCATCCAAATCCAAATATTTATAAATATATCTAACAAAATAAACTAGCACATATTTTACACATTGTCTCCAAATAAACATTATCTCCCATTACAATTCATAAAATATAAAATTATATATAGTGCCTCGCAAAATAATATTACAAATCTATAATCCATAGACAAAAAAGAGTGTTTTAAGTCGATCGCAAAATTTGCTGATAAATAAACACCAAATATCGATCTATTTCTTGCGAATTACCTGAAAAGAAAAAAATATAAATATTAGATAAAATAATGAACATATCAAAGACAATCAACATTTATGACATAAAATCACTTGACATGAGATATGATAGAACTACATTTTTGGTTTAGGACTATCAAAAATCCTAAACTAAGTCTAAGTTTGCATTCAAAACAGAGAAAAATTAGTGAATCTATTGAATTTTCAACTAAAGAAATATAATCAAACCATCAACTGAACATTTTGTTTTTCTTCTTTTCGACATTCAACTAAATATGAATGAAACTATTGTGTCTATAGATTAAGTGATGAAATTTTACCTCACCTCAATTCATCACAACATGTAACTCAAGAAAATCTAATCATTTCAATATCTATTTATCAATCATGATGAGGCAAAGTAGTCTAAATAAGAAAATTGTTTGAAATAATAAAAAGAAGGCTTTAAAAGCACTATACAAATTTTCCAAGTAATAGGTAACCATAACAAAGCCAAATCTACTCTTCACTATTTCTTATGGTCCAACGCAGGATCAATAAAAACCAAAGATTGAATAGGTAAAAAGCGACGGTGGCCCATATAAATGAACTTTTTACCGTGCTTCAACCTGATGGATTTAGTTTGCGTATTACAACACGAGCAAACATATTCACCTTTAGTACTCCATCCCGACAACATGGCATATGCAGGAAAATCACTGATTGTCCACAATAAACAAGCGTACAATTGAAACATTTGTTTGGTTGACACATCATAAGTGGGTACACCTTCATTCCAAAGTTCAATAAACTCCTCAATTAACGGTTGCAAATAGACATCAATCTTGTTGCTAGGTCCTTTCGGTCCATCTATAAGCATAGACAAGATAAAAAATGACTGCTTCATGCACATCCAAGGTGGTAAGTTGTATGGAATCAATACTACAGGCCAAGTGCTATGAACTATATTCATCGTTCTAAATGGGTTGAATCCATCTAACGCTAGCCCAAGCCTCACATTACATATATCACTTGCAAAGACAGGATTCCGCCGATCGAAATCTTTCCAAGCCTCTGAGTCAGCAGGATGCCTTAAAGTCCCGTCATTTTGTCGTTCCTCTGCATGCCACCTCATTGACTGTGAAGTATTTAAAGACATAAACAACCTTTGCAGTCTTAGCTTCAGAGGAAAATATCTCATCTGTTTTGCTGGCTTCGGTTTACGACAATGTTCTAAAGTATTGGCACTCTCTTTCCATCTAGATTTACCACATATGACACATTGGTTAAGATTGGCGTGCTCATTCTTGAACAACATACAACTGTTGGGGCATGCATCCCAAGTCAAGTATGTAAAGCCTAGACCTTCAGTTATCTTTTGAGCTTTATAGTAATTGCTCGGAAGTTGCACACTCTCAGGGAAAGCCTCATTCAACAACTCAAGTAACATATCTGTGGACTTATCCATCCAATGATTGAGCACCTTTAGATGCAAGAGTCGGACAATGAAAGACAATTTACTGAATTTCTTACATCCCGGATACAATTCACTCTGAGCATCTTCTAGGAGCTTAAAATAATGAACAGTTTCTTCATTCGCTCCTATCTGGCCCTCATCATTGTCAAAATTTGTACCTACATGCGGAATAGCATCATGTATCATTCCAACCATGTCATCCCCAAAGTTTGAATCTCCCAACATTTCATCTTCACTGATATGGTGACTAGAACTAGAAGGATATGGTTCTCCATGACTAGTCCAAATCTTATATTTCCTTAACATCCCATTGTTCAGAAGATGATCACACACAGTTTCTCGTGACAAATAGTATCGATTCGCACACTTCCTACAAGGACAATAGATCGTTGAATTTGCATTCTTACCGGTGTATGCAAACACAATAAATTGGTCAATTCCATTCACATATTCCCTAGACAGCCTATCACTAGAATCAATCCAACTCCTGTCTATCTTTCTGTACATGTCCACATAAACATTACTAATTAGCCACCATAGATAAAATATCAATCTGCATGTGCATAGAATGTGAAACCTATCCATCCAACTCCTCTCTAACAGGTAGGTGGTCATATCCCATTCAGGAATGCATAATCTATATCATAAAAAGTAGCTCAAACTACTCTGTCCGTCTTTTAGGAAAATCCGGCAGGACCTCCTTGCAGTTCTCCAAGTACACGACGTAAATGAAGTGTATTATTATACACTGCATCTCGTATGTACCCAGAGAACACAGAGTTTGCCACACAGAATCTCCATCAAAGAAGAACAATTTAAGCAGGGAGCCACTAACTACCATATAGATTTATGTAGTCCCAAACTGTCCGAAACTGGACAATTCAAGAACCGTCTCATCGCAGTTGAATCCACAAACTACATAGACGATTCATGAACGGGTCTAAGGTTATATGCTTATATTTAATTAACTTATGCAGTCATGAGTTAATTAAAATACACATGTATGAATACAACATATAGAAAGGAAATAAAAACTATTACAAACTAATTCTCTTATAATTTGTAATTGTAAAGTGATAGACATCTAACATTTATAGGTTAATAGACATCTGAAATGTAATTGATAAATGGATTTTGAAAATTGTTATAGAATTTCTTTTTTTAAATATCCCAATATTAGGAAATAAAATTACTATTTTCTTATTTCTTATACACTGCTTTCATAAGAAATAAAAAAAAAATATACAGATTAATTTTCATACGAATTAACAAAATGTCTCTAGTATCAAATAGCATTACGGTGTATCATGATATTTTTCTGCAGTTACCATTTGTTGAAACAAATCCAATGGTTAACAAAAGATATCTGGAGAGGTCATATAATATTGTGGATTGAATTTGTTACTTAGACACACAAATATGTATGTTAATACATAGAACCCAATTATTAGATGATGTCATGGTCAAAGGGAGCTTGCCAATTATTAAGGATCAAACATTAAAAGTTGTGGTGTTATGATAAAATGTTATCATTACATCTAAAAAGCAGAGAGTAGAATTAATTAATTCAGATAATTGTAAGCTGTTATAATTGATTATGAAATCTGGAATTAATGTTCATAAATAATAAATATTTAGTAGTATGATAGTACTAGCTGTTGTCATTCAAATTTAAGGCGTACAGTGAAAAATTCTCTAAATATACGAAAATCATAATGGAAGTAGTATCTAAAAATAAGGGCTACCTTTCTATTATTTTTTTTTCCATTCATTGGAGCTTGTATTTGTATTTATTGGCAAATTTTTTTATATATAGATTTTCAATTTTTATGAGTAATAAAAAATATTTATTTTTTTCTCATTTTTCTAACCTAACTAAATAAAAAAAATAGTTTCGTTCACTTTATTTTCTTAACCTATATCTTTTCTTAATATCCAAACAAACATTGGGCATACAGCGTCTTGCGGGCAAGGAAGGATTGAGTAATGACCAATTGATAGCTAACATTCAATTAATTTGGAATTTGACAAATATTTTGTGCCATCAAATGAACCATCATTTTTCTCAAGTTGTAATCTAATAAATATCTGAAACCTGCCCAATCCATCAATCACCTATATTGGTTGTGGGTCAACATATATATATATATATTAGACCTATCAGAATGAGAATTGTGATATGGTTAGCCTGGCTGGGCAGATGAATTTTGACATTTTCGAAAGGGACATAGAAGGGGTTCCGGCTGATACTATTGTTTATGGGCATACTAAATGGTTTTTGGACATGAAAGTCAATTTGCTTACATAAAATGAAAATTGATCAACATTCAAGAGGGAGATAAGCTTACCAATCGATGTATCCTACAGCTTCCGGCGGCAAGGGCTTCCGGCGTCAACGGCTTCTGGCGGCGAGGGCTTCCGGCGGCAATAGCTTCTGGCAGCGAGGGCTTCCGGCGGCGTCTCTCCCAACCAAAGTCGGGGATGACAGAAGAAGGAGGAAGGGCGTCCCTCCCTTAGCCAACGTGAGGGATGAGGGAAGACGGAAGAGTGATGGAGGGCGGCGTCTCTCTCGTCGTACAAATTAGAGCTGTGCGTGAGGGATGAGGGAAGAGGGAAGACTGATGCAGGGGCGGCTGAACCTTGTTGATCGAACAGTTAGGGCTGCGGTTTTGGGGGATTTTGAAGGAAAGACGAGGAAATGGGGGGAAATAAATTTTGGTATTAAAACGACACCGTTTTTTTGACAAAACAACGGCGTTTTGATACCAAAACGACGTTGTTTAACTTATGTATTTGCGTCGGCTAATCCGGTCACAAATAAGCCATCGAAACAGGGAGGGTCGGTTTTATGCGTCCATACGACGTTGTTTTGAAAGGTCTTTTGCGTCGACAATGTTGCCGTCGCAAATAGTGCGACACAATTGATATTATTTGCGTCGGAACATTGCCGTCGCAATTACCAAGGTATTTGTGACGGCATAACTAGCCGTCACAAATAATCCGTCGCAAATGAGGCTTTTTTTAGTAGTGTTTGGGTTAAACATAGTGGTGTTATTAGAATAAGCTACACATATTAATGAAATTCTTAATTCTTTTTTCTTGTTTTTTCTAAATTATATCAAACCATTCATCCACAAAGTAGTTAATGATTTATTTTCAACAAATAAATTAGTAATTAATGACAATACATTTTGACATTTAAGTTGAATCGAGTAAGAGGTATGGAATTTCTAGTCTCTCATTCCCTTCTTCTTTTTCTTTCCCTTTCCCTTCCCTTTTGTTTTTTCTTTTTTCCCAAGCATCCTCCAATTTTTTTATTTTTATTTTTCCTCCTTTGACAAAACAAAAATGCAGTTCGACAATTTCTTTTCTTTTCTTGGTACAAGTGGCCTACACCCACTAATATTATTTAGGATTCATAAGTCAATAAAAGGACAATCTCAGCGCATCCAACCTATGCACTACTATGTTCTGGGAGGAGAAACATCCAACGGCTCAAGAGGCTTGACTGGGTTTGTCCACCACTAGATAAGATATTGAGACTAGATTAGATTTGCTTTCTAGTTTGAGTCTCGGTAATTGTAACACTTTGTGACTAATAGTAGATTCCCACCGCGAGTGAAGATTAATCGAGATGCGCGTAAGTTGGTCTGGACATCTTGTGAAAATAAAAAATAAAAAAAAATTAGGTTTCAACCCATTGCATTCTCATGAGAATGTTGATGGAGAGGCAAATTTATATATATATATATATATATAGAGAGAGAGAGAGAGAGAGAGAGAGAGAGAGAGAGAGAGAGAGAGAGGGTCACCGCCCGCCTCCTAAGTTACAATGTCGACACCTTGAAGTGGTTATTGTGCACTATTTTTTGTTGTGATATCGGAGACCTAAAATCGTCCCTACATTTGAAAATCTCAATAATACATTAATTATCATGCCTTTGTGCTTTTTTTTGTTGTTGTCACTGTTAGAGTTATAGAGGGATAGGTGTAAACCAATTTTAAAGTTTGTTTTCGATAAATTTTCTAAAATCACCCTAATTTTAGGAACAAAAAAATTGTTTTCTAAATTTTAAAAACCGTTTTGATACATAAATGGAAGCAATGGTTTTTTTTATGATTCATTTTTTTTGTTTCTAAGAACATGAAAAGATGAGAAGTTACTTTTTTTTTTTTTTTTTCAAAAACAAGGAAACCATGTCCAGATAGGGTATTCTAATTTTTTCCTTCTTAATCTGACTTCTATATATTTATATGTAATAGAAGAAGCCACATGGGTGGAATGGTCATATATGATAATTTTTTCTAGTTAATTATGTACTTGGAAAAAGAATCCAAAAATAAGGTAGTTGCAACTTTTGTTATGATCTTTACCTTTCATTCCATTTGATGGTTCTTACACTATAATTCTTAAATCTTAACAACGGTTGTTTGTAATACCTTACTACTAAAAATTTGTCAATGAATTTGAAAGGGGCGGCAAGACAAGACCTTTATTTTTGCGTCTGTTTCCAAACAATCTAATTTAATAAAACCTATATATACAAGACTGGTCCACTTTGGTCCATTAATCAAAATAACAAATGTGCAATTGATTTTCCTTTTATTAAACTTATTATTATCACTTTATATCTCAAAACATGAGTTATATAAGATGTGTGAGAGCCTCATAGCCCACATGAAGTTATGAACAATATTATGAACTTTGGAAATTTAGTAGATTTAAAATTTGAGAAGCATTGTATGTACCGCCCTTTTTGACTATATTCACATCCTTTTTTCAAATGAATCTACTTATAATGATACATATCCTCTCCATTTGATTGGAATTGATATCTTCATTCTACTGATTAAGCAATTAACGCATCATTTAAAATAAAAAAGAAGGGATCAGGTGTGGCCAATTAAATTGACTTAAAACTTTTTTGGAGATAAATAAGTTTATTGTTATGCAATTATATATAAGAAAATTTTTTTTAATGCAAAACGACGTAGTTTTGATAGCACAAGTGATATTGTCACATTGATATATATATATATATATATGTGTGTGTGTGTGTGTATGATAAATAAATGGGTTAATTACACTAAGACCCCTTAACTATAGTTAATTTTCACTTTACCTCTCTCATCTATAAAATCTTTCGCTTACACCATCTAATGTATCAAAAATCTTGTCCAACCTAACACCATTAACAGAAATAGTGAAATTACAATTATAACCTTCAGACACGGACTTGTTAGACGCAAGCCATAATTTTCGTTGGGCTTTGACGAACATGGGGCCCATCTAAGTGCCCATGGATATGCAGCTCTTTCTCTTCCACCATCATTTTCTTACCCTTCGCCTAGTAACCCTAGCGATCTAAAAATTAAGGTGAATCTACCGATTATCGAGAAAGAAAGGGAGGGATAAGATGTTTACATATTGGCATATACTATGTATAGAGATGAGAATGTTATTTTGAACAAAAAAAGAAGTTTTGTTGATCACATGACTACATTCTATAATTTTTTTAACAGATGGCTAATGGGAAGGTAAAATTGACATACAAGAAAGAAATAAGGCGTGTAAGCATAAGTTTTTGTAGATGAGGAGATATAAAGTAACAGTAAGCCATAGATGAATGGATCTTGGTGTAGTTAATTCTAAATAAAAACTAGGGGCATTTGGTGAAGCTAGGATACTAGTGAAGTAGCTAGATCTCACATTTTCACCTAGTAAGAAAAATTCAAAAGTAACTGAATAATTCAATAAAATTTTGAGCCTTTTTCAAATCACAAAAGTACTAATAATAAGTAATTAGATAAAAATAATTTCGTAAGCTCCCATTAGTGTTATTATTTCTCTTCACTTGCATAAACTCATTTTGTAGTTAGCGACACAATTTTAGTACATATTTAGACTAATATATAATTTCTAAACAACTACATCCTTTAGAGTGTCTTTAAATTGAATCAATAAAAGATAATTTTGACAATTCAAAATCCCTTTCACAACTAAAAGAAACACGTGTGTTTTAAGAGTATTCAAATGTTCAAAAACTTATACTCTTTATGTTGAAAGAAACTACTTCAATTTAACAGTTTTCAGTCGTTCAAAAGCCCAATAAACACGCATTCTGTATGCTCCCCCCCTCCCTCACCCATACATCCATTTAGACTGCGAATACAATTTCACCCAGGGGCGAAGGGGGTATGGGCTAAGGGGCCACGACCCTCCCTAATTTTTAAAAAACCTCATTAGATATAGTAAAAATTAAGACCCAATGTTCAAAAAATAAATTATATGTTGGATGAAAAATGTTATAGATAATCCTTTTTCTCACTCATAGACATAAGTGTATGGGTCCTAAATGAATTTATTAATGTGGATCTTACAACATTGCGTTTAGGAGTGAGAAAAAAAATTAAAAAATAAGATTATATATAACATTACTCATGTTAGATGGATCATATAATACAATAGCTCTTTTTGTGCAAAGCATGTTTATTATTTGATATTTTGTTGTCGTATCTTAATTAAAATTGAATAAATATTAATTTTTATTTTAATATACTAAATCTAACTTGTATTGTTGTTTGTATTTTTTATTATACTTGTGATTGACTGGTGGCCCCTGGAACAAAATTTTGGCTTCGTCTGAATCTCTCGCATTTGCAAATCTAGAAATTCTGTCTGTACAAAATTTTCCAACTGAGATTAATTCCTCCTCACTAGTCTCTTTAACAAATTAAGCAAACACAATCCAAAAGTTCAAAAAACGAAAAAAAATTGAGATTACAATATTGCTTCAATTTTTTCTCGTACAGTAACCTTTTCCATCTCTTTTTTCAGAGCACTAGCCCTCACCAAGCTCCTAGTAGTGTTCACAGCCAGCTTCAAGTCCTCCCATGGATTCCCAGCGCCACCTGCTTATACAAGTAGCTGTCGAAAGTCACCTTCTGCACGTACTCGTCGGCACATATTTCCTTGAACGTCTCCCTAGCCGGCTTCGACCTATAGAACACCTTCTGAAGCACATCCAACACCTTATAAGTCGACCAGTAGGTTTTGTCCTACGTCTCCAAGTACTTTCTTAGGTCCTCTTCCTCCACCGGTTAAAAATTTATACTAAAAGATATATTTTATATAATAATTTTAATATTTATTAATAAATTAATTATTTTAATTTAAAAAAAATTTGTGTGAGTAATGTTTGTATTGTGTTATTTATTTAATGATTATGTATGTGTGTCTCTTATTTTATATAGTAGATGATTTGGTGTATAGAGTACAGGTTACACACGGAAGATCAGATTATCGGTTCTTATGGAATATCAGCTTATCGTTCACAGTCTTAGATGGAACTGGATACACCATTAGTAGGATTGTAGCATAAGATTTTAATAGATCTGTCTTGACTAGGAGAACGGTATAGTTACAACTTCTTGCACTAGTATACTTTATGTGTATTGAACAGAGCCGTGTTGAGGCAATTGTTTTTATATTGACTATATAAAACAATTAATACCTCATGATTATTATGAGTGCTTATATTCTTAATCCTAATATAATAAATAGACATGTGCATGGAATGTTTATTGTTTTGTTTCACAAAATAGTGAGATTCTTTGTGGGTCAATGAACTTAATGAATTGGACAATAACATTATATGTATGATGAATATTAATTATTGATGGAATTTACGTCCTGGTATAGAGATTGATGATACTCCCTTGAGGAAGCTTATAAGTTTTGATTATGTCAAACTCTGCAGGTGAATTATGAATCTGACATATCAAATAAGTTAAGTAGAGGGTCTCAAGGAATTAAATAAGTCTTTTAAATTTAATTGTCAGTAATTTAATTTAATAGACATGTATCTATAATCTTAACGTTGGGAGATAAATAAATATTTAATAATATGAAACTCGAAATATAATTTCGAGTATGACAGAGAGTGCAATTATAATTCATTAGTGGTATAAATTATAATTTACGTAAATAAGGATTAATTCTGATTGGATTAAAAATCCTTATTTGCGTAGGAAGTCTTAGTTATACTAATCCTATGGTCCCTGCTATAACCTCTATATATATGCACTCTAAGATCAACTAGGGTAACATTTACTTATAATTGAGAGATACACGTTTTATGAGGAAGAGAAACCCTAGCAGCTATAAGCTTACTTTCTCTAGAGTAAGGCGTGTACGAGAGATACAACAGAAGTCCGAAGGTTGAGTTCGAGTAGTTAATTCATACTTGTTGGTGTTAGTTGTTATTCGGGATCAAACTAGAGAGATCTCGAAGATATGATTCTAATCATGTAGATTAGACTATGCTAATCAAATCAGAATATTTTTGATATTATGTGTGTGCACTATATCTAGGTTGTGAAAAATTCTGCAGTCTCCAGCACAACCATCCTCTTCCCATTCTCCGATTCGTCCATTATCACCACTGCGCACATTTGCCTGCTCTTTGCCACGAAGTAGATACCCTCTCTAGAGCACTTGGTCATGTATCCAGCTGCGTTGCCGATGAGTACTACTTTGCCTGATAGCCACTGCGGACTGGGTTGTTCCGGGATGGGGTGGGCTTCGACTCTGATAATCTTGTTGCCGAGGATTAAAATCATGGCTTCTGTGCCTGGAGGCGGTTTGGAATTTTTTTATGTCGCCTTTATGGGTGATGGTGTCAGTGCCGACGACGACGTGGTTGCATTTGGGGACCATTCGTAGAAGTCTGAAGAGACGTTGTTGCCGATGTACATCTCGGCGAGGTCCTCATAATACTACATCTTGTCGTTGGGGATCTTGATCTACTCCTAGAAGGTGATTGCGTACTTGTAGTTGCCGATGTTGATGGATTTGGCCACTTGGGAGATGGCCCCATCGGCTCCGATGACGACATTGACCTCCAGTGTCCGCCGCTCTCCAGTGCTACTGATCTTGGCGTTGCAACCGGTGTAGTGGAGGATGTAAGGGTAGGCAGAACTCTTCAGCATGTCCACCTTGAGGATGAGGCCGTTGATTACGGTGGTTTTAGACTCAGAGACACGGTCGCGAAGGTAGGCATCTAGAATTTCCTGGCAAACCATTCTCATATACTCGTGAGGCTTCAGCATCTGGCTTATGTCTACTGCTACATTCGATGGTAAGATCATCTTCATCTTGGTGACTTAGCAGTCTATGATATCTAATGGTGAATCGAACTTTCCAACCATTAGGGATGGCAATGGACTAGGGCAGGGCGGGGGATGACACCTCCATCCCCGCCCTATGGGTACAAACTTCCGTCCACCCTCGCCAAGTCCAATTTAAAGCTCTTATTCCCAATTTATTCATCTAACCTTCTTCTTCCAAAAACTCTTATTCCCCTCATAACACCTTCAACATGAATGGATTTCATATTTAATTAAATAGATTAACAACAAAATTGAAAACCTAAAGCTCAAAGTATAAGTTAAACTATTCAAGGGGTAATTTTTCATATAAAAGTACAAGCACATCCCCGCCTCCTAATGGGTAGCGTAGGGCGGGGCGGGGGAAAGCCTAGGTCCATCCCTGCCTTCATACACACACGGGTTTAGTTTAACACCTCCATCCCAGCTTCTATCCCCGTTTGGAATCCTCTATACCGTCCTCGAACTGGGCGGGTTTAGTTAGATCTCCACTTTCTCCCAGTCCATTGCCATCCCTACTAACTATACACAATGGTATGGCCCTACATGGTTTGCAATTATCAAGTTTCCTCTCGATCAAGTACGTCTTAATACCGCCCTTGGTTAGAGTCTCAGCGACTACGCCGTCGGCGGGGCTGCCTTCCACGACGGCAACTCTGAGGTTCCTGCTAGTGACTTTGGTGCTGGATTTTCTAGCAATTATGCACAGTCTTTAGTGGGTGGTGAGTTGGGTGGAAATGGGCTTGGATAGGAAGATGGGGTGGTGGTTCTTCGGCGAAGTTTGGTGGAGTCCGATGAAGGTTTTGAGGGCAAGTGAGGCTATTTTGGGTTCGACTTGAGAGAGCTACGATAACTTCTGTTTTTTTTATATTCTTTTATGGATATTTTAAGTGAAATTTTTAGGAAGACCTGATCCGCTCCGCAAACAAACTTGACAAGCTTAAAGCAATCTACAAGAACAGGAACAATGAGAATGTATCGACTCTCTTTAGGCCGATGACACTCTAATGATTAAGTAAGGCAAGCTTAATATAAATGAATTGAATAAAAGTACTATTCACTAGCTCAAGTGAACGCCCCTTACTTTTTAGTGGCATGGTGTATTTATAAGTTTCGGAGGCTCTATTCCTTCTAGGAATGGTATTCATTCTCCTTCTAGGAATTAATCACTTTTGGGTTGGTTTAAGATGGGTTTGGACTTATCTTTAAGTGTCCTAGTCCAGGTCAGCTTAGGACTCTTGTCCATTGGACCTGTCTCCTTAGGCTCAACTCACCTTGCCGGGCCTATCCTCTTTAGATTGATCCTGACATATTTATCCTCCGGGCTTTCTGTGTTATTTGGCCTATAATTGCCCCCAGCCCTTACGCCCTGTTTGGCCGATCTTGGGGGAAAAGGGTTGTACCTGCGCGTAACTTTGTAACCTGATCGTGGGCTGTCATCAAGTGCCCTTCGCAATTTGCACTCAATGTGACGCTTTTTGACTTGCTCGACTGCTAAAAGACAACTTTTCATTAATTGCTGAGGCAACCTCTCAATTCGAGCGTGATGATACAGTTGTTCATAGGGTTCTGAAATGACGGCGAGCTCCTCTATAAGAACCCATCTCTCTAAAGGATTGCTCACCTCAGATCTGAGGAGATAACTGTCGAGAGAGTGCCGACCTTCTTTCCGTAAGTGTTTAAGACTCTACCCAACCCTTCTCTTTGCACATTCACACTGTTGATCAGGTGGTAACGGTTGCCTGACTTAGGAACATGCTTAGTACTCTCGAGGCCATTGCTGCTTTTAAGGAAATTCCTGTTGGGAGTTGTTATCAAATTGGTCGATCCTAACGATTTCTGTTTGTACGAGTCGAACAAGGGAATAACTTTCCCTTTGATAGCCATAGTAGAAGGTGGCATTAGATTCCCTCTCTGCCCATTTCTGATTCGGTTCCTCTGACACTACTCTCTGTGCCCCGCTTAGTTAACATCTGTCACGCCTAGATTTTTCGCACTCGAGGAATACACACACAAGCGAAAAAAATACTGTACTCTCTCGTTAGAACTCACTCTCCTAAAAGAATGAGTGCGACTAGGTTTGAATGAAAAATTAGTTTGAATAAAGGGCTTTTGGAAAACATTTGGAGTCGCCACCTAACTTGATTAAGGTGAGTTAGGTCACCTAAAAACTAAGCACAATCTGAAGTTTACACTTAGGGTTTTTGGAAAACGATTTTGAAAATACTTCCTCAAAAGAGGGTTTTTAAGAAAACAGGTTGTTTGGCAACCTTTGGAAAATATTTAAGTCCTTTTTTGAAAATAAACTCCATTTTGGTTTTTCGAAAACAGTGATCCTAGGTTCGGAGGTTGGTTACGTGTAGGGAAGACGGACTAAGCCATCACCCTACCCCGCCCTTGCGGTACCTATATGTCTATTCACCCTATATTCACCTACGAGAATCTTCAACTAACAGATGTCCAAAACTATCCACTTTAGAAAAGAATTTTAAAATAATGATGCATGATATGCAAGTACAAGAAAAGAGAGCTTGAAAAATAGATTTAGAAATAGATTTGAAAAGAAATTGATTTGATAAGAGATTTGAAAGGATAGATTTGATTGGATTTTGAAAATAGATTCAAGAAAAGAGATTTGAAAAGAATTATGGAATTGAAAATTGAAAAAAAGTTGTGGAATTGGAAATTTGAAAAAGGTTGTGACCGCACCCATGAGAGTTACTTACGTATCCTTTTTGGGAAATCAAGTCAGTCATAGTTCGGACAAGAGTCCGATAAAAAATAAAATATTTGATTTGAAAAAGAGATGGAGTTGAACTTAGAATAGAATATTGGAATTTGGAATTTGAAATTGAAAAGATTAGATTTTGATTTGGAAAGATAGAGATTTAGAAAATCTAGACTTAGGGAGATAGGATTTGAGAATGACTTCAGATTAAGAAAGATTTGAGTCAAATATTGGACTTGGAAGATTAGGAAAGATTGGATTTAGGAAAGGTTCAAATTAGGAAATGTTCGATTTAGAAAAGTTTCGAAATAGGAAAGTTTCATTTTAGGAAAGGGTCATTTTAGGGTTCGAATTAGGAAAGAATTAGAATTGGAAAGTTTGAAAATTGGAACGTTTTGAAATAGGAAAGTTTAAGATTCTTGGAAAGATTTGAATTAGGGAAGTTTAAAGTAAGAAAGGTTTAGAATTTTGAAACTTTAGGATTTAGAAAGTTTTAACTTAAGAAAGTTTTGATCTTTAGAAATATTTGAATTTAGAAAATTTTGAATTTAGAAAGGTTTGAAATTTGGAAAGTTTAGGATTTTAGAAAGATTTGAAATTAAGAAAGTTTAGAGTTTTGGAAAGATTTGAAATTTGAGCTTTGGAAATACTTGAATTTAGGAAATGTTTAAATTTAAGAAAGATTTGAAGATTTAGATTTGGAAAGTTAAGATTTGGAAAGGGATGGAATTAGGAGAGGTTGGAATTAGGGAAGATTTAGATTAGGAAAGATTTGAAAGTTTAAGTTTTGAAAACTTAAGGTTTAGGAAAGTATGAGATTAAGAAGGAGTGGATTAGGAAAGATTTAAACTAGGAAGGGTTAAGATTCCTATTTCCTAAAACAAATGATTGTATTTCGTTTCTAAAAAGAGATGATTTGATTTTGTTTCTAAAAACGGAGGATTGGATCTAGTTTCCTAAACGAGGAGATTGGATTTGGTTTCCTAAAGGGAAGATTGGATTTGATATGGAATTGGAAAGTGAAGTTTTGGAAATCCTAGATTTGGAAAACTATAGTTTTGATGTAGAAAATAGGTTTTGGAAATTTATGGTTTTGGTATAGGAAATAACAGGTTTTGGAAACTTAGGTTTTGAGGCCAAAATAGGGAATTAGAAATAATGTTTTTGGGAATGAAAAATTAGGGTTTCCTAATTATTGGGCTTTAGGGCTTGACTTGGACTCCAAGGAAAGAGATTTTGGCAAGGGAATTTTTAGGAAGGAGGATTTTTGAAAAGAGATCCTAAAAAGGAGTTTTTGAAAAGTGAATTTGAGAGGAGTTTTAGAAAGAAGATTTTGGAAGAAGCTTTTAGAAAGAGTTTTCAGGAAAGAGTTTTAGGAACGTTTTTAGAAAGTGAATTTTGAAGAGAGCTTTTTTGGAAAGGAGTTTAAAAAGACGTTTTGGAAAATAGATTTTTGAAGGGAATGTTTTAGAAAAACAATTTTGGAAAGGAGATCGGAGAAAGTTTTTAGAAAGCATGTTGGAAAAGAGATTTTTTAGAAAGAGAGATTTGGAAAGAGAGTTTTTAGAAAGTCTATAAAAACATCTCACTTTCCTAAAGCGATTCTAACAGTAAGAAGGCTAGAACCACTTTAAGTTAGTGGTTTTGAAAACAAGAATAATTTGAAAATATGGACCATATTGATCACTTTAAATGTATCACTTCCTAAAGCAACCGTAACCATGGAAAGGTTAGAATCACTTTAGGATTATGATTTTGAAAACAAGTTTTGAAAAAGAAGATTTTGATACAAGTTTTGAAAACAATTTTGATGCAAGCTTTTGAAAACAAGTTTAAAACACACTTTGGAGGAATGTAAGATCATGATATGCACAATGCAAGTTGGGGTTGTGAACATACAAGGTTAAAAGTTTCACCACATAATCAATGAGGTCGAATCCACGTGGTCTTCGGTTAGACTAAGAGAAAGCCCCCGACACAGTGACCTCCAATAGCCTAATCCTATACATGGATTGGGAAATCTCTTGTTTTAAGCATGCAAGAAAAAGGGGGGGGGGGTGAAGAAGATGGGAGATTAAAATAGAAGAAAACCCAAGTGGGTTCAAAGGGAGAAGAGAGAGGGGGAAGTTGCGTAAACTTAAATAGAGAGCTTACCTTGTATTTTCTTTATTTTGCGTTATTTGCTCGCTTTGTTTTGCTTGCTTTGCTTCGGTCTTCACTTCAATCTTAATGGGCTTGTCTTAATCTTCGGGAGCTTCAAGTTGCAGCACTTCAAGTTTTCAATGGAGGCTTCAGAGGCTAGCGTATGAGTGTATAGGAGTGTATAGGAGTGTATGTGAGTGTATAGGAGGCTAGGGTTTGTGTATGGAGGCTAGGGTTTGAAAAACCTAAAGAAGACTAGGGTTTAGGGAGGCTACGAGCTCTATATATCGAAGAGGAGGGTTTTCAGACTGAGTTTGCGGACCTTTTTCACGCTGGAAGAGGCTTTGTATTTATAGAGAGAAGAATGAGCTGGCGCCTGTTGCAGTGGCGCTAGGCCAATATTTCGCTTGGCGCCACTAGTAGTGGCACCAGCCAGTTAGGAAAGTTTTAAGGTCAACAAACAACGTATCTTCAGAAGATTTGGGTGCCTGTACTAGTAACTACCATGCAATTTTTACCTTGGCTTCACTAGAAGTGACTCCGGAAGGTCCAGGAATGGCTTGAAAGGCTGAAAAGGGATGAGAACCCTCAGAACAGTGTCTCAGGGGTAGTAGACTTGAAAAATGATGACAGGATGTGTTGAAAAAGTTGACTGGGCCATTAGGGGTAAAACGGTCAATCGGGTTGGAAAGCTACCGGGATGGACTCGAAATGTCCCGGAAGAAGACTTAAGAGCCTGGAAACATTAACCAGAATATTCTAGGAGGTTACCGGTTCGATATCCGAAGTCAGTGTGGTCGGAAAAGGAGGTCGGCCCACTAGGGGCAAAATGGTCATTTTTGCATCGGGTTGGTCGGAACTGACTCGAAATGTTCCGGAAAGGTAATGAAATGTTGGGAATACTATAAGTAGCATTCTTAGGAGGTTACTGGTTTGATACCCAGAGCCGGTGTGGTTCCCGGGGCTTTCAGATGCTTAGGGGCAAAATGGTCATTTAGCTTCAAGTGGGCCTGGGAAACAACCGGTGGACTAAATTAGAGTTTAGAAGTCGGGTTAGAATTTGAATATACATGTGATGTTTGAAAGTGAGCCCAGTAGGGTCGGAGATTGCCGAACAGGCAAAAATGGGGTGCTTACAACATCCAACGTCTTTAGGATAATAATGGGAATAATAGAGCTTAATCGGGTTCTTGGGGTGGAAATAGGCATCCACGGGTTTGTGTACTACTACACACCCGTGAGAGTTAGCAACAACTATCAAAAGTACTATTTCCATTCCAAACAGAAGAATAGGGAGATCGTCCTAATCCTTCTTAATGCGGGAAAGAGATCGAACGATGTCATGGTGTGGATCTTAGGCCTCTGGTAATACAGGGACGTCCCCAAGGCTGAACGACCCTCCTGGCGTTGCCATGGAGAGCCTGGCGCCCCAGGTCCATACTTAGAACGTTATGAATTTTCTCTTAGTTACTGTTCTTACTTTCTCTGTCTATCTGACACTTGCACTTCTTGCATTTCCAGGTAAGCATACAAAGCCCAAGAAGCAGTACAAGCATCTTGGGGTTGATCTATCGTTGCTGAAGAGAGTTTGGGCTAAAGGAGAAAGCCCACAACGGGGAGTCAGCTGAGCTACTTATATTCTTCTACGGTACCTAATACGTTACCAGTCATTTTCGGCAACCGAAGGTGTCCCAAACGACGTCATTGCTACACTGAAGGCACAAGGGGAAGTCGGTGACTTTGAGAACATCCTAGTGGGTATTGCGATCCAATATATTCACATGTAGACACAAAGCTTGGCGGCCATGATTATTGGGAGGAAGGCGAGAGGTGACCAGGTGTCCATTGTCGGGGGTTAACACGACTTAGTCGCTCGTGCCTCTGCCACTAGCCACCTCTGAAGCTAAAGCTAGCGTGCCGTCAATAGAGAGGTCGACATCTAAGAGGCCGGCGGTAGGAGAGGCACCGGGGATGCCCAGGACTTAACGGACTAGGTCGGGTTTGGTTGAGCCAGATGCTGGGTCAGTGGCTAGGTCGTTATCTAGCTGGTGGTCGGCATCCATCCCATAACCAGCTTGGACTCTGGCATTATTGAACCTTCTGTCACAGTGGGATTGGTTGAAGGAGTTATCTTACCCCGGGATAAGGTAATGTTGGGGCAGGCGACTAGCCTGAAGGTCTTCACAAGGGTGGTCCATAATAATTTATCAATGAGTATGCCTGCCATTTTTTTTTTAAAGCTTTTCCCCTGTTTGGTTCTCCTTATGTGATTATGGTTATTTTTATATGTTTCCAGGCTACTTTCCAGGCCTACAATGCCATGACCCAATTTGTGGCCTTGGAGATAGAGGCAAAGGAGCTAAAGCAATAGTGCGTTGATTTGAAGATTGAGGCCTGAGCTCACCACCAGGTTGCTGTTAACGCAAAGGCGAAACTCAAAAAGAGTGAGGAGGCCATGGCCAATACCTTGGCCGAGTTGACACAAAGGAACCAGGAGCTGAATAAGGACAATGAGCAGATTGAAAAGATGAAAGTCGAGCTCACATCTATAAATGAGGTAAGTTTTAAGGAAGGCTTCTAGAAAGCTGGGGACGATTATACTCAGCAAATCTTTAGGATGATGAACTTGATCTCCAAGGACGGTTAGGTGGCTGCCCTTACAAATGAAGGTTGCGTTGACCTCACCACTCTAGAAGGACATCCCTTGGCTGGTCCCAGATGATGCCATTCCTGAAGATACGGAGGTGACTCCCTCCCAGATTGGGCAAGTCGGCAGCACTAAAGTTGCTGACACTACTGAAGTTGTTGGTGTCCATATTGCCCCTCTAGCTCTAAAGATTGTTGTGATCACCGATGCTACTGAAGTTGTTCCTAGCTTATCCGACCTCCCTACCGATCTAGCCTCGCAGTATTAGGGTGATTTTTTTCTTTTCATGTATTCAACCTTTTTGTAACTTTTTGGATGTAAACAAGTCCTTTTTGAATTTTTAAATGAACTTCCTTCTCATTCAAGTTTTTCTTGAATTGCTATAAATGTGAGACATCTGCTCGTTCGTATTCGAGTCTTTCTTTATACTGGGATATTTTTGGAACCTTTGGCCATTCTTGGGCCAACCTGAAAAACTTAGTCATGATTAGGTATAAAATAATTAGGGTTAGTCGTCCTTAGGCCGACCTGCTCAACTTAAGCAGTACATAAATGGAAAGATACTTAGTTTTTATCTGGCTTTGGCCATTCTTGGGCCGATCTGCCTAACTTAGGCAGGACTAAGTGTAAAAGACTTAGTTTTTCATAGTTTTGGCCATTCTGGGGCCGACCTGCCTAACTTAGGTAGGACTAAGGTCTTCACTTGGTTATTTATTTATTTATTTATAGATTTGGTTATTCTTGGGCTGACCTGCCTAACTTAAGCAGAACCAAGGTCTTCACTTGGTTTTTTATAAGTTTGGCCATTCTTGGGCCGACCTGCTGTAAGCACCCCATTTTTGACCGCTCGGCAGTCTACACTCCGTCCAGACTTGTTTTCAAGTCATTGTGGGTATATTCCTATCGAAACCAATTCTTTAGGTCCAAATTCCGTCTTTCCATTGCTTCGCGGGCTTGTCAGGCCCAAATAGAGGCAAAATGACCAAAATGCCCTTAGGGGCATTGTCCTTTCCTTTCCCTTTCCAATCCCACTCTCGAGACAGTTTATTCCTCGAGACGGTTCCAATCCAGGCGCGTCTCTTCGGAGACGGTAAGACCCCTTTCCAATCCCACTCTCGAGACAGTTTATTCCTCGAGATGGTTCCAATCCAGGCACGTCTCTTCGGAGACGGTAAGACCCCTTTCCAATCCCACTTTCGAGATAGTTTATTCCTCGAGACGGTTCAAATCCAGGGGCGTCTCTTCGAAGACGATAAGACCCCTTTCCAATCCCACTCTTGAGATAGTTTATTCCTCGAGACGGTTCCAATCCAGGCACGTCTCTTCGGAGACGGTAAGACCCCTTTCCAATCCTACTCTCGAGACAGTTTATTCCTCGAGACGGTTTCAATCTAGGTGCGTCTCTTCGGAGACGGTAAGACCCCTTTCCAATCCCACTCTTGAGATAGTTTATTCCTTGAGACGGTTCCAATCCAGGCACGTCTTTTCGGAGACGGTAAGACCCCTTTCCAATCCCACTCTAGAGACAGTTTATTCCTCGAGACGGTTCCAATCCAGGCACGTCTCTTCGGAGATGATAAGACCGCTTTTCCAATCCCTCTCTCGAGACAGTTTATTCCTCGAGACGGTCCGAGTAGTGAAACAACTCACAAAACCGTTAGAGTAGCAAAAATACTCACAAAACCGTTAGAGTAACGGAAATACCCACAAATAGGTCGATATAGGGAATTGGCAACAAATCCTTGTGTCACGATGACCGCCTTTAGAGTGGTGGAAACACTCAAAACCCAGGTCAACACCAGTGTCTGTTAGCCCACTTCGGTGAAAAATGACCAAACTACCCTTTGGACCTTTTCCGATCAAGATGACCATTTTGCCCCTAGGCATCCGAATGCCCCGGGAACCACACCGGCTCTGGGTATCAAATCGGTAACCCTCTGAGATTGCTTTTTATAGTACTCTCAATCTTCCTTTATCTTTCCGGATCATTCCGAGTCAGTTCTGGCCAACCCGGTGCAAAATGACTGTTTTGCCCCTGGTGGGCCCGTTTCCTTTTCCGACCACGCCGGCTCTGAAAATCAAATCGGCAACCTCTGGGAACATTCTGAATAATGTTTCTAGATCCCAAGTCTTCTTCCGGGACAGTCCGAGTCTATCCCAGTAGTTTTCCGGTCCGATTGACCATTTTGCCCCTAAAGGCCCAGTCAACCTTTCTGACCCACCTTATCTTCATTTTTCAAGTCAAATACCTCCAGGACACTATTTTAAGTGTTCCTGCTCCTTTTCGGCCTTCCGGGTCATTCCCGGCTCCTTCAAATCATTCCTGGACTTTCCGGAGTCACTCCTAGTGAAGCCAGGCTAAAAATTGCATGGTAGTCACTAGTACAGGCGCCCAAATCTAGTCAAAGATACGTTGCTTGCCGACCTTAAATGTTTCCTAAGTGGCTGGTGCCACTAGTAGTGGCGCCAAGCCAAAACATGGCCTGGCGCCACTCCTAGTGGCGCCAGTGTAAACTTTGGCCTGGCGCCACTGCAACAGGCGCCAGTATTGTCCAACCTCTATAAATACAGAGCCTCATTCAGCGTGAAAGGGGTCTGCAAACTTAACCTAAAAATTCTATATTTTGATATACAGAGCTCGAGCATCTCCAAAACCCTAGTTTTCTTAGGTTTTCCAAACCCTAGCCACCCTACACTAAACCCTAGCCTCCTATACATTCCTATACACCTCTATACACTCATACACTAGCCTTCAACCCACCTTCAAAGACTTGAAGGGCTGCCATCTAAAGCTTGAAGACAACTCTTGAAGATTGAAGACGAAGATCAAGATGAGGACCGAAGACCGAAGACTGCACGGCGCGCAAAATAAACAAGAGACATACGGTAAGCTCCCTATTTAAATTTCTGCACTTCCCCCCTCTCTCTTCTCTCTCCTAACCCACTTGGGTTTTCTCTATTTTAATCCCCCATCTCTTTCCCCCCCTTTCTTTGCATGCTTGAAACAAGGGGATTCCCGGTCCATGTGTAGGATTGGGCTATTGGAGAGTCACCGTGTCGGGGGCTTTCTTCTAGTCTAACCAAAGACCACGTGGGTCCGGCCCCCTTGATTATGTGGTGAAGCCTTAGCCTTGTATGTTCACGACCCCAAATTGCATTGTGCATATCATAGTCTTGCATCTTCCAAAAAACCGTGTTCAAAATTGTTTTTCAAATCGTTTTCAAACTTTTTTTCAAAATTGCATCAAAATCCTCTTTTCAAAAACTTGTTTTCAAAATCACAATCTTAGGGTAATTCTAGCCTTTCCATGGCTAGGGTTGCTTTGGAAAAGTGTTACATTAAAAGTGACCTTTATGGTCTATATGTTCAACTCTTATTGTTTTCCAAAACCACTTTCTTAAAGTGGTTCTAGTTTTCTTACGGCTAGAATCGCTTTAGGGAAGTGAGATGTTTTTACACCTTCTAAAAATTCTCTCTTCAAAAATCTCTTCCTAAAAATCTCTTTTTCAACATACTTTTTTAAAACTCTCCTCTTCAAAATTGTTTTCAAAAACTCCCTTCCAAAATCTATCTTTCAAAACTCCCCTTTTCAACTCCTTTCCAAAATCCACTTTCTAAAAACGTTCCCCAAAAATCTTTCCAAAAACTCTCTTCTACAATCTTCTACCAAAAACCTTCCTAGAAAAACTCTCTCCAAAAACCTTTCTAAAAAACTCTCTTTCCAAAATCTTTCCTCTAGAAATTCCCCTCTAGGATTTTTCCTTCCAAAAAAAAAACTCGTTTCCAAAAACACTTTCCAAAACTCCTTCTCTTTTTCCAAAAACTCTATTTTCAAACACACTTTCCAAAAACTCCTCCCTAGGATTCCCCTCTAGAAAAACCTTCGTTTCCAAAACGCACTTTTCAAAAACTCTTTCCTTAGAAGCCCAAGTCAAGCCTTAGAACCCACAATTAGGAAACTCTAATTTTCTTTCCAAAAATATGATTTTCAAACTTTGCCCCAAACCTAGGTTTCCAAAACCTCTTGTTTTCACATCCAAACTATATATGTTTCCAAAACCTCTATTCTACGTTAAGATTCTACACTTTCAAATCTAGGGTTTCTAGAACCTCCTTTTACAAATCCTTGCCGAATCCTATCTCCATGTTTAGGAAACTAGACCCCGTCCTCCGTTTTTGGAAATAAAATTCAACCTTTCTCTTTTAGAAACCAAATCCAATCCCTTCCTAATCCAATTCTTTCCTAATTCAAATCCTTCCTAAACTTCTACTTTCCTAAATCTCAAGTTTCCAAAACTTAAACATAAAAACTTTCCTAAACTTTAAAACTCAACTTTCAAATCTTTCCTAGTTCAACCCTTTCCTAATTCTACCCCTTTCCAAAATCCTTTTCAAACCTAAGTTTTCAAACTCTTCCTAAACTCAAACCTTTCCTAATCTCAAGATTTTCTAAAACCCTAAAACTTTCTAAATCTTAAACTTTCTAAATTTCAAATCTTTCCAAATTCAAAAACTTTCTAAATTTGAAACTTTCTCAAGTTAAATCTTTCTAAATCTAAAAGCTTTCTAAATTCTAAACTTTCTTAAACTTCAAATCTTTCCAAATCTAAGACTTTTCTAAACTCAAAACTTTCTTAATTTAAGACTTTCTTAAGTTGAAACTTTCTTAATTCGAACATTTCCTAAATTGAAAGCTTTCCTTTTTCAAACCTTTCCTAAAACGAAACTTTCCTACTTTCAAAACTTCCCTATTTCAAAACTTTCCTAAATTCAAAACTTTCCTAATTCGAAAAATTTTCAAAAATAAAACTTTCCTAATTTCAAAACTTTCCTAAATCGGACCTTTCATCTAATCTTTCCAAATCTTCCGAGCCAAGTCAAATCTTTCTTAAGTCTCTTCTCTTTCCTAAGTCTAGGTTTTCTTAAACCTTATCTTTTCCAAAACAAGTTCAAATCTATCTTTTCAAATCAAAGTCCAATCTTTTCCAAAATTTCAATTTCCAATCTCCTCTTCTAATCTCAAGTCAAATCCAATTTTCAATTCAATCTCTTTATTCCAATCCAATCTCTCTCTTCAAATCAATCTATTTTCAATCGAACTCCGGTCCGAACTACGACTGACCTGATTCCCCCAAAGGGATACGTAGGCAACTTTCATAGGTGCGGTCACAATACTTTGCAAACTTTCAATTCCACCCTCATGGGTGCAGTTTTCAAAATCTTTTCAAATCTCAAATTCTCATCTACTTTCAAAATTCCAATTTCAAAATTTCTATTTTCAAATTTCTACTTTCAATTTTCAAACTTTCCAATTTCAATTCCATCTCTTCAAATCTATTTTCAAATCAAATCAATTTCTTTCCAAATCTATTTTTCAATTATCTTATTTTGCACTTGCATATCATGCATCATGTTAGTTTTCAAACATTGTTTTTCAAAGTGGATAGGATTGGACATGGGTTAATTAAAGACTCTCATAGGTGAATCTAGGATAGATTGACATGTAGGTACCGAAAGGGCGGGGTAGGGTGATAGATTAGTGCGTCTTCCCTACACGTAACTAACCTTCAAACCTAGGATCACTGTTTTCAAAGACCAAAAAGGAGTTATTTTTCTAAAAAGGGCTAATTTTTTTTCAAAGGTTGCCAAACAACCTGTTTTCCTAAAAACCCTCTCTTGAGGAGGTATTTTCAAAATCGTTTTCCAAAAACCCTAAATGTAGTCTTCGGATTATTCTTAGTTTTTAGGTGACCTAACTCACCTTAATCAAGTTAGGTGGCGACTCCGAATCTTTTTCAAAAGCCCTTATTTCAAATCGATCTTCAATTCAAACCTAGTCGCACTCATTCTTTTAGGAGGGTGAGTTCTAACGAGAGAGTACAACATTTTTTCCGCTTGTGTGAGTATTCCTCGAGTGCAAAAAATATGGGTGCGACACATGCCTAACTTTGGCAAGACCAAGGTCATCACTTGGTTTTTTGTGAGTTTATTTGCACATCATATATATGAGAAACTAAATCTTTATTTCTATAAATTATAGTCAGTAAGACACATAATTCGTGATCTTTTACATTCAAACTTTGAAAAATCATGACTTCAAACTAGGTCATCACTGGTAAAATCTTTTCAAGTTTTGCACATTTTAAGGTTAGGGTAATTGACGCCCTTCTTCCACGGTTTCTAATTGGTATGCCTCCACGCCGACTTAGGATGTAACTTTGTAGGGACCTTCCTACTTGGGGCCAAGCTTTTCATCTGCAGTGTTCTTTGTTACTCCTAGTACCTTTCTTAGCACGAGGTCTCCAATTTTAAAAGCTCTTGGCTGGACCTGTTTATTGTAAGATCGGCTGAGTTGCTGATGATAGATAGTGACCTTAAGTAAGGCACCTTATTTCCTTTCTTCAATGAGATCAAGGTCCTTAGCCAGCGTCTGTTTGTTGGAGCCTGAGTCAAAGGCAACTGATCTGATTGTTGACAATCCAATTTCAAGAGGGATCACTGCTTCTACCCTGTAGGCCATAGAGTAAGGAGTTTCTCCTGTTGACCTCCTCGAGGTAGTTCTATAAGACCAAAGGACATTGAGGAGCTCTTCGACCCACCTTCCCTTTGCCTTCTCCAACCTCTTCTTTATCTCGTTTAGCACTGTCTTGTTGGAGATCTCTACCTATCTATTACACTATGGGTAGGTTGGCGTTGAATATTAGTTTTTGATCCCTAGTTTACAATAGAATCTCCTGAACATGTTTCCATTGAACTAAGTGTCATTGTCCGAGATCAATACCTTAAATATGCCAAACCTTGCAACAATGTTTCTCTAAGCAAACCTTTTTGCATCTACTTTACGAATTTTCGCTAATGGCTTGGCTTTTATCCACTTGGTGAAGTAGTCTATTGCAATGAGAAGGAACATCTTATTCCTTGGAGCTCGGGGGAACGGTCCGACTATGTCCAGTCCCCATTGTGCAAACGGCCAATGGCTGGTGATCGTACTAAGGTTTTCGGCAGGCTGATGGATCAATGGTAAGAACTTCTGGCACTTTTTACACTTTAGTACATACTAGGCTGTATCCTTCTGCATGTAAGGCCACCAATACCCCTATGAAATAGCTCGATGGGCAATTGACCTTCCGCCTACGTGACTCCCACAGATCCCCTCGTGGACTTCATAAAATATTCCTAACACCTTCTCTAGATGGACATAGTAGAGGTAGGGGCCGGTAAAAGAACTTCTATAAAGCTCTCGATCCGATGATAACCAGTACTTCAATGCCTTATGCCTTATCTTCCTGGTCTCATTCTTATCTTTTGGCAGCTTGTCCCTATCGAGGTAAGCAATGATGGGGTCCATCCAGGACAAGCCGAAGCTTTCCATATCTAGCATGAGTTCTTCTTCGAGATAAATGCTTGGGGCAGCCAGGGTCTCAACATGAATTGTTCTCTTTGATCTCGACTTCGGAGTTACTGCGAGCGTTGCAAGTGCATTAGCATGGGCATTACTGTCGCGCCTGATATATGGTATAGCTTGACCCCTTTCAATTTTTTGAGCAGCTCCTAAGCTTTTGTGAAGTACTGGGCCATTATGTCTTTCTTAGCAGCGTATTTGCCCGTTATCTAATTCACCACCAACTGTGAGTCTGAGTAGATCGCTAGCTTAGGGATCCTCAGTTTTATAGATCGGTGGAGACCAACGAGCAGAGCCTTTTATTTTGACTCATCATTAGAGGCAGTGAACTCTAACTTAATGGCTTGCTCTAAGGCCATTCCGTTAGGGGTGATGAGCACTATGCCAGATCGTGCCTCCCTGTCATTGGATGCTCCATCAACAAATAGCTTCCAATGGTCACCAGCCTCCCAAGGCTCCGAGGGTGGATTGTTCTCCGGGAGTTCATCAATTATTGCTTCTTCAGATTATTGTGGCAGTTCGAAGGAAAATTTCGTTATTAGGTCGGCGAATACCTGAACTTTGATGGTAGATCTAGGTTGATACTTGATGTTGAACTCGCCGAGCTCTACCGCCCACTTGGCTATCCTTCCTGAGAAGTTTTCCTTTTAAAAAAATGGCTTCAATTGATGATCAATCAAGGCATTAATAATGTGAGCTCTGAAGTAATGCATCAGTTTGTGGGATGCCATTACCAAGGCAATGGCCAGATTTTCCAGAGGGAGACACATTGTCTCTGCTCCTAGCAGAGTCTTGCTCACATAGTAGACAGGCTTCTGTTGTCTTTCGTGCTACCGTACCAGTACTACATTGACTGCGTGTTTTGAGATAGCCTGGTATTTGCTGGGGGCTGTACCTGTATATATAGGTTATGGCCCTGTGATCTCTATACGATACTTGTTTGGGCCAACTTCCATCAAATTGGCTGAGCCATACAGTACTACAATTACTCTCAATTGCTCTACCCGAGCTTTTCTTTGTAGTGCTTCCCTCGGTTTAGCTTGCTCTTCCTACTTCGTTTTGTCATGGTTTATGAATTGGTCGAGGTGCCTTGCCTTAACTAAGTCCTCTAGGCGATTCTTGAAGTGTCTGCAGTTTTCCTTCATGTAGCCTCTTTCCTTATGATACAAGCAAAACTTTTGGGGGTTCTTGGTGCTGCAATCCCCTCCCAACTTTAGGGGCCACTTAAAATAAGGCTTATCTTTGCTTTGAGGTAATAGCTTATAGATAGGGTCCTTGAACACCATGTTTATACCCTCCAAAGTCTTTTTGCCCCTACCGTTGGGTTCTTCATGCTGAGGCTTTTTAGCCTTCCTTAGCTCATTCTTTGCTGCTTTATGGCCAACCTTATCCTGATTTGGCGATACAAGGTCCTTCTCTACTCTGGAATACTGTTCTATCCTCTCCATCATCTCGGGTATGCCGTTTGCTAATTGATTAGTCAATGACTGCCTTAACCAATGCACCTTGGGCAACCAATTTTGAACTATGCGCTAGCAAGCTGCACGCTGCCATCCTTAATCTCGTTGTAGGCCTCCTAGTAGTGCTTAGCATATTGTTATAGTCCTTCGTCCTCTTTCTTCTGTAGAGCCAATATGTAGTCCATCTCCCTTGGTTACTTGTTGTTAGCAATAAACCGTGTTGAAAATAGCTTAGGTAGTTACTTCCAGCTCCCTACTAATCTCGAGGGTAGCTTATCAAATCAGTGAAGGGTTGATTTGCCTAAGCTGGATGGAAAAAGTCAGCACATCAAAGACTTATCTCCACTCTATAGAGCCATCATCTGCTTGTAGTGCTGTATATGACTGATGGGATTAGACTTCCCATCGTAAGGAGAAAGCGTGAACTTCCTGGGAGGTCAGCGACTCTTGAGTCCTTCTGTGAACGGAGAGGATGTGATTTGCTCTAAGGCCTTTCTCGCCACATCTCAGGTTGTTCTTCCTTTGGTCAGTCCAACTCTTCTCTCCAATTAGTCATTAAGCCATTTATTTAGGTCCTCCCAACTTGTGTTCAGGTCAGCCCGATCTCTCGCCATCAATAACCGACCTTTCCATGGCGGCTGACCCTCTCCGCGTGCCCTCTTATAATGGCTACTACTGGAAGCATGGCTATTGGGTTGCTTGATAGAGGGGATGCTAGTGCTTCGAGAACTGGACCTTCTTCTCCGATCTCCATTTTGACCTCTGGATCTCCTTTGATTCTTACTTCTACCCACATGTCGACTTCTCTACCTAGTGACATCCTCCTTCGCGGTTCTTAACTGCACTTCCAGGTCGGCGATCTTCTGATCGCGCTTCCTTAATTCCTCCTCCAGGACCCTGGGGCTAGAGTGCCTTCGAGGGGGATCCCTAGAGCATAAAGGGTTTCTCCGACTGTTACCTCAACGGGGAGGATTTCCGCCCATAATTCGGGGTCCTCTATACTGATCGTCTTCCTCGGTGTCTGGGAGATTAGAAGTCGGGTACTGAATCCTTGACAGAAGGTGCCGATCCTTCCAACCTCGGTAATACGCTGACACGTCCCGGTATTTTGTCGGGATTTCCTCCTCTAAAGAGGGATGGCTTCGAACATCTTGGTTGTCAAGAATCTCATGGCTGGTAGGGTCTACTCCTCCTTTAAGGTTACTTGTACTCATCTTCTCAGCTTGGCCTTCCTATAGACGGCGCCAATTTTAAGCGGGATTTTTAGGAAGACCTGTTTCGCTTCGTGAACCAACTTGATAAACTCCAAGCAATCTACCAGAATAGGAGCAGTGAGAATGTGTCGACCCTCTTTAAGCTAATGGCATTCCGATGATTAAGTTAGGCAAGTTTAATTTCAATGAATTGAACAAAAGTACTATGCACTAGCTCAAGTGAACGTACCTTACTTCTTAGTGGCTTGGTGTATTTATAGGTTTCGAAGGCCTCATTCTTTCTAGGAATGGTATTCATTATTCTTCTAGGAGTTAATCACTTTTGGGTCTGTTTAAGATGGATTTGGATTTATTTTTAAGTGTCCTAGTACAAGTCGGCTTGGGACTCTTGTTCATTGGACCTTTCTCCTTGGGCTCATCTCACTTTGCCAGGCCTATCCTCTTTGGATCGGGCCTAATATATTTATCCTCTGGGCTTTTTGAGTTATTTGGCCCACAAATATGATTTGTGATAGTTTTAGAGTTTTGGTTGTTGGATTTATTTGGATCGATGGTTCTGATTTCTTGCAGATAATTTGGGTAGATTTTGGTCTAGATACGTGGGTAGATTTTGGTCTAGATAATAAGGTACTATAATATCATAAGGTACTGGTTCATCATGTGTTCTAGTAGTAAGCATTATGCCACGTCATGATACTTTGTCGTGGGATTGAAGTTTATATCTTATAAACCACCAATAGGATGTTTCAATGTGTATTTGTTTTTAAGTGTTCATCATATGCAAGTGTCCACTAAATTATTCAGCGACTTCACAGCGACACGTCATCATTATTCAATCTCATGCAGAGGAATGCTAAGGAGCAATTGCTTTATCAGTCATGGACGTACCATCGTTGCCCAATGTGTTACACGTGTAATCCACTAATAAATGAGTCACTTATAACCGGAAACTCCCTGTTGCCAAATACAATTGAATGAATGTTTAAAAGATGGACCCCACAATAAAAAAGATTCAGCAACACGACGTTGCAATTGCAAGCATAATCGAACACCACCTCTCTACCGGGAGCGACTTTGCTGCTATTGAGTATGGTGCTGTTGATGTCGTGGCCTAATGAAAAAATGCCGTGTGACAAGTTTTAGAAGTTTCGATTGCATTAGATTTTAAACTTTAAACACTCCTATTAAGTTCGGCGAGCTTTCCCAAGCAACTTGTTGGGAATTAATATAAAAGAATAAAAATATTATATGTTTTTATTTTGTTATATTATTCTATTGTTATACATTTGCCAAAGGCTATCGTCTCTCTCTTTACCGGTCACCGGCTAGCACCCCTTCATCTACGGACCATAGCCATGTCTGAGCCTGCTTCTCATCTCTTAGTTTCTTTGGAGAACCCAACTTCCTCTCCCCCTTTATCATCTCTTAGTATCTTTGGAGAACCCAACTTCCTCTTCTCGTTTCTCTCTCTAAATCGAAGACCCATAACTGAACCATCCAACCATAGCCAAACAACCTCCTCTTCTTCTTTCTCTCTCTAAAATCAACATCATGTGGTAGAAAGCCATCAATTAAAACGAATTCAAATTTATTTGAGATAAGTGTTTTTTTGCAATGCCTAATAATTTAGATTCAACCTTGTGCTCAATCATCAATTATAATAACAAAAAACCATCAATATAAATTGGATTGCAGGGATGAGGAGACAAAATATGCATTCAGGTTTCACAAATAGATCAATCTCATCATCGTCGGTTTGGTAGAGATTAGATTGCAAGGATGGGGAGACAAAATAGGTAAAATGAAAAGACAGAGAGATAAAGATAGAGAGTCAGAGATATCTTTATTCTTTTATATTAATTCCCAACAAGTTGTTTGGGAAAGCTCGTCAAACTTGATGAGAATGTTTAAAGTTTAAAATCTGATATGCAATCGGAACTTCTAAAACTTGCCACGCGGGATTTTTTCATTAGGCCACAACATCTACAGCACCAACAACACCATACTCAATAGCAGCAAAGTCGCTCCCCCTCTTTACCCCCTCTCTCAGTCTAAAAGCCTCAATCTTCATCACCATCAACCCTTTCCCTCATCTCTTGTTTCTCTATCTAGAAACACTCTACCGTAGCCTAGAAAAACCATTGGCCAAATCACCATGGCCAACCGTCCTTACAGCTCTACCTCCCTCATAAGTCTCACTTCCTCTCGCTAGCTAAAATTAAGGCTACGTCCAACCACACTATCACATTCTCTATCCTCCGTAAAACCACCATAGCCATAACCCTTTGCCACCCCACCTTCTTCCCTCTATAAAAGCTTTTGCTGATCTCTCTCTCGCTCTCTCTCTCTCTAAAACATCTTCTTCCACCACCACCCAAGGCCACTACCAGTGACACCCACCTCTGTGTCTATCTCTGACCCAAAATCGAAGCACCTACAAAGTGGAGAACCACCACATAGCTAACCACCACTCACCCTTCTTTCTTGCTCTATGGACCTACCAACCTCGCACACACAGCCATCACCTCTCTTTGTAGCCATAACACCTTACCAACTCCCCTCATTCTTTTTTCCCTCTGTAAAAAATTTGAGAAGGTGATAACTAGGGGCGGAATTGATGGCAACACCTCTGTATAGCAATACCACCACTCTCCCATTTTATCTCCGTCTTAAAATTTTCTCAACCTATAGATATCCGAATGAACTCTCTGTCTCTCCCCCATCTTAACTGTTCTTCCTTCCAAGTATCTCTCTTTTTTTCGAATCCCTTAATTCTGAAGAAAACTAGAGGAGAGAATATGATGGGCCTGAATTTGGATTTTAGAGAATATGACGGGTTTGGATACTCTTTTTAGAGAGGGAGAGGGACCCCAATATAGAGAGGAGAGAGCTTGACTGAGAGAGGATGGAAGGACAGGAAAGTGAGGGTGGTTATGGTCGCTTCAAATGGGAACTTCAAAATAAAATAGGGCAAATGTTGGTGCAATAGAAGGGTGAGAGAGGGATTAATGGTGGTGAATCTGGTGATAACTGATAAGAGTCCAAAAAATTTCCAACTGGTGGAGGAGTAAAGATGGAGATTTAATAACCAAAGGTCGTTGGCGGCGAAAATTCCAGGCCCTGATTGGTGATGAAAAGTTTCCAGTTTGACAGATAGTGCCAATAAATGCCGACATATTCTTTTTCTGGGAATCTCCTTTTCTAAACCGATTGCTCGTAAAAGTCTTAAAAGCAGGGGCACGTGTTGCTTTTGTGCGGCGACTGTTACTACACGATGGTTAAAATGTCTGACCCTAGCACTATCCATGTAATGAATCCCTTTTTAAGTGAGTTGAAACACGCTAAGATTCTAGGAGCGTCCTCAATTTTTATTTTTTGTTGTATATTATAAGTGTGTATTTTTATTTTTTTATATTTTATAATTTGATGATATTATTTGTAGGTTATCATTCTGTTAATAGTACCAAATTAATATTTTAAAAATAAAAAATACACTCATTTTAGTGTTTTTTTTTATGTTTTTTATTTTTAAAAAAACAAAAAACATAAACATAAAATATTTACTAAATGGACCCTTACATTGTTTTTTTTGCCAAGTTCAAACACACTTATGACCCACTAACAAGGATGACAATAACGCTTGAGTATTGAATAATTTTTCACCAAATAAACAGTGTTCCAACATAAGCATTGTCATTGTAGATAAACTAAATTCCAAGCTTACAAATTTTATTTATACAAAAAAAAATTCTTTACAAAATTCTATATATGATAATAATATTAAAATAACAAGTAAGAATAATGAGTGTTTTGATTTAAAATGAAAAATTATAAATAGTCATATCATTATGTATCATAATTACATTTGTACAGCCTTACTCGAACTAAAATTGTAGGACATAAGAAGATGTGATCAAGTAAGCTTGTTTATCTTACTGACTAGGGGGTGTTTGGATTACTTTTTAAAAAAATCATAAGTCATAAGTTTAAATTAGTTTTAAAAAGTTATTTTTTAAATCATTTTTTCAAGTTTAAGTTAGTTCTAAAAAGTTATTTTTTTTTTATATGAGTTAAACACAATTTAAAAAAAATAATAAGTTTAAGCTATAAACTATTAAAAAAGCCACATACAAACATCTCCCAATGAGTATTGACTTTAATATTGGGTTCTAATAAATGTTGTAGCGCATTTCACAGATTTTTGTAATGTGGCCCACAATAAGTCCTGAGGTCAAAGCTCAACCCCATCTGTTATTGCAGTAGCCCATGTTGCATCAGCAGCGGTCACCTAGCCCAACCCAATTCTGTGGTCGGTGACTCAGTCTCGGCGCTATTCACTACAATGAAGATGGTGTGCAAGTACCACCCGAGGTGATAGCCGAGTTGGTTTTGAAAGATGGGATAAAATTTTATGTTTTTGTTTATGTGATCATGAGTTTAAACTCTCTTGCGGTAGATGTTGTGTATGAGAAGCCTTTATCAAGTTATACCTTGGGTATAACTGGATTTAATTATAACTTATTTTTTTTTTAGAGAGTGTAGTAAGGTAGAGGATGCTTGGGTCACACTTATGTAGGAGAATTACACTTGTTGCCCCCTCTACTATCTCTTTGTTACACTTGTATGAGAAGCCTCTACCAAGGTGTATCTTAGGTGTGATTGGATTTAATTATAACTTACGCTTTTTTGGAGAGTTCAGCGGAGTAGAGGCTATTTGGGTCACGCTTATGTAGAAAAATTACACTTGTTGCCACCTCTACTACCTTTTTGCTAGAAAAAAAGAAAAGAAAAGAGGTTGCTTTACTCGAATTCAACTTGTGTTTAGATTGTTAATTAAAAATTTGATTGGGATTGGTACACTATGTAAATAAGCGAAATTTGAATGCATTTTAAAGCTCATTAACTTTCTAAGTTTAGTTCTATGAGCTTATATAAATTATAAAAATTAAGCTATTCGAGATCGGCTCTACTCAAAACTTGTTTGAGATTAGTTTCAGAATTGAACAACTCAAATTTAAACATATTTTTGATACATCATTTTCTTTATTTCTTTATTTATTTTTGATTATGTGTTCAGGGGTGCGTCTAAGCTAGTTTACGTTTACCCTGCTCCCAAAAGAGTTGTCAAGTTTTGAATTTAAGATATCTAAATTTATAACTCGTCTCTGTATCCACTGTAGTACCGTTGTAGTTGTTTTTATGTTTTCTTTGCATTTTTATGCATTGTACTACTACTCATGAAATAAGATCCAAATCCTTATTGGATTGGATTTCAAAATGGAAAAGTACTGGAAAAGATTTGTGTATGAAACTAAATGAAATTAAAAGGAAAGAACTCCATCTTTTTTGTTTAGTTTGACAAGGAATTGAAAAATAAATAATTTTGTAGACAATGATTTCTCTATATTAGGTTAGTCAGTAAAACACTTATAAAAAGGAAGCGAAGGCAGTGCGAATAACTATATTTTATTAGGTTTTATTAATCTAAATTCTTATGAAATACAACCATTTTATTAAAAGATTTTAAGATCACCTTTTTTTTTTCTCCTCTCCCCTTTCGACTTCTACCAAATCAAATTCCATTTTATATTTCTCCATTCCAAGCATATCAAATTCTATTTTAAAATTCAAATTCCAACATTCTAAAACATTTTCATTAGTTTTTGTTGTCATCTCAGCTCACTCCGTAGGTCCCACAGGTTCTTTAGTGGGCCAAAACACCAATGATATTTGCATTATATCGATATTCAATCTGCCACCTAATCCAAAACAAAAATATTGTTGTCCGATGAAAGCCCAACATTCCATGTAGGATTGGTAAGATTCACCGAGAATTTCACTTCTCAAGAAATGTGCTAATAGTAATAGCTTTAACATAAATTCATAACTATTTTATTGTCTTCATTTTATTACTGTAACTTATCAATGTTAGTAAAAACTGTTAAGCACAAGCAAAGTTGGTAGGTCAGATATTGTGACCGTTCTTCCACCATGAAAAGTAAGTTAAAGCATAAGGCATATATTTCTCACCTACGTCAAACTCTGCATATCCTTGTACTCCCTTCCAACCATGCAAGTTAACTGGAAAATTATATATCTTTACAGAATTTCGAGGTGTTTTCCTAAAAAATAACGTATTTTTTAATAATTATTTCTAATATACTGAACTTCAAAATCTTATTCCCAATATACGGTAAAATGCAGTTACAAATTGTATTTTGAGAGAAAACGCAATTTGTAATTGCGTTTTATTTTCAAAGAGAGAGGGAGAGGGGGAGGGGTGTGAAGAGAGAGAGACAGACGGAGAAATTTTCTCTCTTCTTTCTCTCTCTCTCTCTCTCTCTCTCACTCTGTCTTTTTCTCTCTCTTCTCTCTCTCATTATTTTTATCTTAAAAAATTCAAAAGAACAAAAACAAATATTTATCAAATAAGGCCAAAAATATAATACAAAATAAAAATAAATTAAAGAATATTTTTGTACATTCAAAAACAAAAATAACAAGAATTTTAAAAGTACTATAAGTTATATATCATTTGTATTTGTAAACACAATATAATTAAATATGATTATTCTATTTCAACAAATTAAACATGAATATTTGCAAAATTTTTTATTTAATTTATTTGTATTTTTTATTATATTTTTGGCCTTATTTGGTAAATATTTATTTTTGTTCGTTTGATAGTTATTCCCAATATACTGAACTTCAAAACCTTATTTACCAAATAAGGCCAAAAATATAATACAAAATACAAATAAATTAAATAATTTTTTTACAAATAATCATGTTTAATTTTTTGAAATAGAATAATCGTATTTAATTATTATTGTGTTTACAAATATAAATATAAATAATGATATATAACCTATGGTACTTTTAAAATCCTTGTTATTTTTGTTTCTAAATACACAAAAAATATTCTTTAATTTATTTGTATTTTATTTTATATTTATGGCTTTATTTGATAAATATTTGTTTTTGTTCTTTTAAATTTTTGAAGATAAAAATAATGGGAGAGAGAGCGAGAGAGAAAAAGGCGGAGAGAGTGAGAGAGAGAAGAGAGAGAAAAGTTTCTCACTCTCTCTCTTCGACCCCTTCCCCCGTTCTCTCTCTCTCTCTCTCTCTTCCTCTCTTCAACCCTTGTTTCAAAACAAAATGAATTGCAAATTGCTTTTTATCTCAAAACGCAATTTGTAACTGCGTCTTATTTTATATTGAGAATAAAGTTTTGAAGTTCAGTTAATTGGAAATAACTATTAAAAAATACATTATTTTGTAGAAAAACTCTAGAATTTTTGTACAGTAATATTTAGAAATTATGAGTTAAAATAGTACGTATGATCATCATAAGTATATCATTCCGTATGAAATATGATTGTACAAATTGATGTTTAGATGAAACTTAGGTAAATACCCATTGTTGTGTCGGAGGAGGTTAATTCAAGGTTGCGAGACATGTATAGGCACATATGGGAACATAATATTTTTTTCCTTGTTTTTTTTTTTTTTTTTGTGTCAACAGAGGAATAATTTTTGTTCTTGACATCATATACAACTTCCACAAAATGGGGACAGACGATTCTCCCTCAAGTGACAAACAGGGACTTCTTTTTCCGTAGATGCAATATTGTTAACCAATATATAGTAGGAGAAAGGAATTAGTCCAAGTATTTAAATGCACGTAATCAAAGGTTAGGTGAACTTACCAAAACAGTTCTTAGAAGGCCGCGTTGGTAGTATTTCGTAGAAGTTTTTTTAAGCCTAAACACGCCCATGCATGGACTTCGACTATTCTAACACAACATTTGGTGGTTGCAGTTAGGTTTGAATCACCAACAGTTGGTTCATCAAACTCTGTCTACCCCCTCTCTTTCTTTCGCTCTCTCACTCAAACATTCCTAATAAGGCAACTTCACCAGTTTGGTACTAGATCTCCATGACTTCTCAGCTCCTTATATTGTACCTATAAACTTCAAATGTTTAGCACTAACTATATATATATATATATATATAAAACCACATTTCACTAAGATAACTTGGGAGTAGTGCTCGGTGAAAATTGTGTATACCTAGCTGTGTGAACATGAAGTTAATGGTGGCATTGGCGATAATCGTGACGGTTTTAGGGATTGCCATTGAAGGGTACCATTGCAAAGTGGTCCAGTTCATCTTCGGGGACTCCCTCTCGGACGTCGGCAACAACGGCTACCTATCCAAGAGCCTCGCCAAAGCAAACCTCCCTTGGTATGGTATTGATTTTGGAAATGGACTGCCTAATGGGAGGTATACAAATGGCCGTACCGTTGCCGATATAATAGGTAACACATATTTAAAATAGCTATACAGCAAAGTTTATATATGCACTAAAACAACATGTGAACAACTACGCAATTCGTAGCTCTCCAAATATTTTCTTTGGTTTTGTTATAAGATCTCAAGCTGATATAGAATTGTATTATTCTCAGGGGATCAAATGGGTCTTCCGAGGCCACCAGCTTTTCTAGATCCATCTTTGACAGAAGATGTTATTCTCGCAAATGGAGTGAACTATGCCTCTGGAGGTGGTGGGATCTTGAATGAAACTGGTGGTCTCTTTGTAAGTATTGGAAATAACAAGGAATGCACCCCCCTTTTTTTTGGTCACAGTTACGTTTTCAATTTGGTTTTTTATTTTTTCTGTTCTCTAAAACAGAAACATGGTAAATTCTAGATTGTCGTATTCTTGTCGAAAACACTATCCTTTTAAATTTTTTTTTGATATGAAAACATTTTAGAAACGCAGAAAATACTTATATAATGTCCTCTGGTAGATTCAAAAGTTCTCTCTCTACAAGCAAATTGAGTTGTTTCAAGGAACACAAGAACTAATAAAAGCCAAGATTGGCGAAGCAGCAGCCGATAAGTTCTTTCAAGAATCACGCTATGTGGTTGCTATAGGAAGCAACGATTTCATCAACAACTACTTGATGCCAGTTTACAGCGATTCATGGACCTACTCTGAGCAGGGCTTCATTACCTACTTAATGGAAACACTCCAAGCTCAACTTAAAGTAAAGACATAACATATTTACTTGAATTTGATCCTCCTACTCTCTCTCTCGCTCTCTCTCTCTCTCTCTATATATATATATACATATAATGTTTTTGTATAGCAACTAAAAGTGTGTTTTTTATCTGTTAGATATTGCATGGCTTAGGGACTCGGCAGTTGATGGTGTTTGGACTAGGACCTATGGGCTGCATTCCACTTCAAAGGGTCCTAAGTACATCAGGGGGGTGCCAGGATAAAACAAACAAATTGGCTCTCAGCTTCAATCAAGCGACGAGCAAGCTTGTGAATCAACTGTCAAGCAACCTTCCCAATGCAAGCTTCAGATTTGGAGATGCCTACGATGTTGTCAACGATGTGATTACTAATCCACAAAAACACGGTGTGCCAAAGGCTTAATCCCCTTCTTTTTTATTGTCTGATTTATAAAGTTTATAGCGTAAATTGCACTCATCATCACTTCACACCGTATTCTACTTTAGTCCCTCAATTTTTAATTACAATAATTAAATCCTTACATTTATGATCAAGTTAGAATATGAATATTTAATTAGCCATACATGTCAATATAACAAAAAATGTTTGTAAAGGGCTAAAGGGATATTACGTATAAAGTATAGAAGCACTACGTATAGTGATTGTTTTAAGGGCAAAATAATAATTAGCTATTATACTTATAACTCTTACTTTATATAAAATCTCACTTTAGTCTTTCATGGATATTTTTCGTTAATTGAACAAATGACAACTGATGAAAAGTATACATTGTAACTTAATAAGTTTAGGAGTTGTCTGTAACAATTAAAAAGTTAGGGGCTAAAATGAGATTGATTGTAAACTATAGGGGTAAAAAAATATAATTTACCCAATTTTATACTATCAGTAATAGGCATTCTCTATATTGCCAAATGCAATATTAGACGTATCACTGTCCATGACACAATGAGAGAACTATAGGAACACATGGAGAAAGAATTAATAAACAAAATACAATAGATTTTCACCGTTCTTCATTTTCATGACCGAGTTCAAATTTTATGTTTGAAGGATTCAACAACTCAGACTCGCCATGTTGCTCATTCGGAAGAATTCGACCGGCTCTTACATGCATTCCTGCATCAACATTGTGTTCAGACAGAAGCAAATATGTGTTTTGGGATGAATACCACCCATCGGATAGCGCCAACAAGTTAGTTGCTAATGAACTCATAAAAAAACTCGGATTTGAGCGCGTTAATGATAATGCTCCTTCCCCAGCGCCAGCCATCGATGCTCCTTTTCCAGCACCAGCCATTGCTCCATCCTCAGGGCAATAGAATTTTTTTTTTTGCTTTTTAAATATGATTGCTCCATGTATCGCTAGAGGAAGCAGTTTTTTCTTTGTAATCTTCGATGAGTTGAGTCATATGAAATAAGTAACGATATGGTTTACAAACTTTAATCATCTTTTTTATATTGTTTAATTGTCTGCCAAATTTGGTATAAGGTTATATGCAGTTGAAACTTGCAGCTCTATCTTAATATATAGAATCACTGGCCGTATGGAGCACATTTGTGTTCGTTCGGTTTCATGCCTCGAGTAAGAAAAAAGGAACTGTACCAGATGGAGCAAATTTGTGCTTTTCTTGTTCGTTTTTGTTTGATCATATTCGAAATAAATAAAGGAGATTTTGAGATGAGAATATCCTTAACAGGCCACCTGATAGGAAGGTGACTGGCAAATATGTGGGACTAATTATATGAGGTGATCTAACCATTTAAAAGAAATGACAGGGGAGGAATAGATCATAAATCCATTGGGAAATTTATTAACCTTTCACTTGGAACCTAAATTTTTGGTTAAAAAAGCAAAGAAGAAAAAAAATGTGAAAAAAAAGTGAACAAAAATACTCTTTATTTTTGTTCATTTTTCTTCACATTTTTCTTTTTCCACCGAAAATTCAAGTTCCAAGTGGAGCCTAATTATATGCATAACTATATATATGTATATGTATATATATATATATATATATATATATATATAGAGAGAGAGAGAGAGAGAGAGAGAGAGAGAGAGAGAGAGAGAGAGAGAGAGAGAGAGATGAAACGATCCCTTTCAGTTTGTACGTGAACAAAATTTTCCGCATATTTTGAGCTCTTAAGATTGCGTAGATTATTAATGACAAGTAAGTTTTAAATGTAGACTACATGTGCATATATGATATATTAAAAATCTGATTAGGAAACTTTAGTCTTAGGACTTTATGTATCATAGTGGTAGAGAACAATGAGCCGAAAGCAGTAGAGACAGTCTAAATGGCAATGGCTTTAACAAAATTAATGTATTTTTATGCTTTATCATGCATTTGAAATGGTTTTATTTTTACGCTCGTGTTTGAATCTTCGGTTTGTGGAGGGATAAAAAAAGAGAAGGGAAAAGATAGGAAAAAAAAATGAAAAAAGATGTCAAATTTTTTTTTCTTTTATAAATGGTTGAGTTAGAAAAATGAAAAGAAAATAAATAGATATTTGTCAATAAAAATCCATTTTTTTGTTTGACTATCATAAAACAATGTGTAAGTAATTTTTTTTCTTTTATTTTGACAAATGCAAGATCCAAATATAACGTTATGATTCTCAACCGTCGGTAGTGCAGATGATTTCATTTCCTGCGGGGATGGATTTGACTTTAAGAGTATGTCTGGTAACATTTTTTTTAGTTGTTTTCATTTTGTTTTTTGGACTTATAAACAAAAAAAGTAAAAATTTTTTAACTTTTTTGCTTTTATAAGCTGAGATAAACAGAAAATAAAAAAGCTAAAACATTTTGACTTTTTACTTATTAGCCGAAAAATTCAATCTAAAAAAGCTAGAACCAAACTGTTCTAAATGCCATGGAAATCTTTTTATAAATTTTCAAGGGAGGAGACCATCCAAGAAAGCCCCAAGTGGAATGGAAAGATAGATAGTGGTAAGAAAGTGGTTGCCTACGACACAATCCACTTCCCTCCGCTAAAACACAATTAAAAGATAGCTAAGAAGTTGCTCAAGACATTATACAAGGGATTTGAAATGGTTTACCTAACATGTTTGATTTAAAAATGTACATTTCAATGAAGTTTCAGGATTCTGGTTTTCCATCACCAACCTGTGGAAAGAAATTGTATTCTCTCTGAAGGTTTCTTTTTCACTTTCTGTACCAAAACATGGATTAAACACAGGCAGAAAAGTGATTTTATTCTTAAGGGTGACAATAATTTGTTCGTCTTATGCCCAATTGTGTGGTTTTTTTTTGTTCAGTCGTGACAAATGTTCAGGCCAGTCTATACGCACTTCAACTAATCCCTTCTCTAGTCTGGTAAAAAATTGTCCATCCGTGGACAAATCCCTAACGACCAACTCTTGTACTTGGTAATAGTCAAACCATTACTCTTCCTGATCAACTGAGCTAATCCAGTTGGTTATATGCACCATTTATAAATTTCCTTAAAGGCTGTTTCTGAATCAAGTTGGTGACGAAAAAAAAAATGAAAAGATCGATGTAAGGAAAGAAGAGCATTCACTTTTTCCTTGTATTTGTATTTTTTTAACTTTTCACTTGATAAATCTAAATTTCATATTTTGTTTTATTTTTCAATTCATAAATCTAGATTTCAAAAATAGCGAAAAGATGTTTTGTATGACAAAGTTAAAAGTGTTATTGGGTCTGATGCAAAGAAACTGCTGGATCCTTAGCTCGCATCCATCAACAATTTCATGGCTTCTATTTCATATTTCGAGCTCCCAAAGCTAGTAGCATAAACGAAAGGGGCAAACAGAACGTAATCAAACACACAAAACGAAATATCACCATGACAACAGTGAGAACTACAGGGAGAAGAAGAAATGTTTTTAAAACCACTAACATTGATACCCTTGGAAATCAACTTCAGTTATAGTACTCCTCTCTCTCTCTCTCTCTCTCTCTCTCTCTGTGCAAATTTATAATAACAATATATATGGACATTGGACTTCTCAAACTTTCACGTAGCTTGATCACGAAATGGAAGAAATACATCCTTAATATTCTAAGTACCTGATTAGTTAAGAAGCAAAATTATGTTTACAACCATTCTTAGCACAATACCCACATGATGAATAGAGACACCTACTACCTAAATATTTGATAATTAATCAACAATCAACACAGCCTCTGGGTGGAGGCCTCGGGTTTGGAGTGTGGCGGTTATTAGCCCCTGATCCCGGATAATCATTGACCTCGACATCCATCCTCCTAATAATCCTTTCCGCCTTTAAGCTTTCTTCTGTATTTGCCTGAATATCAGTAGAAAACACAACAATTAGCATACTATATAACAATTATGGTGTATGTAAACATGAATTAATTCATAGTTAACTTTGGAGCATGATCAAGATTGTGAAGTACCAAGTGGGTATTCTCTGAAACACGATAACCTTGAGATTCAAGCATTAGATTTCTTGTTCCTGCACATAAAAATGAATATTCATCATCGTCGAGAAGAGGAAGAAGAAGAGGGACAAAGAGAAGAGATGGCAAGTTTGATGAAGTATTACTTGTAATTGGGACAGCATTCAAGCAGATAAGGTATGAAAAACCCAATAGAACCACTAGCAGACGAATAAAAGCGCCTTCCATTGCCATAGCACTCTTTCTCACTCTTCTTCTATAGACTTTTTGTTATGTAATATAGCTGGCTAGACCTTTATTTATACATTCTTATTGTGGACACTATGGTTGCCAGTGATGTTGGGGCCGGGTGGCTATCAAATCGCACAAGTCAAGAAAGGATTGAACCACAGATATGAAATCACAGTGCTGTTGAGGAACTGGGTTTTGGTTCTAGTGGAAAGCATGATGATTGACGAAGAAACATACCATTAAGTCAAAAAATGGGAACCAAAGATGGGCACGACTGTGGAAGTGGAGGGTGACAAAAGAATGATGTGTGGTATTTGGCAATAGCTGAGCTATCGTACAGATGGAGAATTAAGTCAAGGCCTATTGGAATCTATGATCATGAGATTCCATGGATGTTCGGTGGGTTGAATTGATGAAAATTAAGCTTCAAACTTGTGGATTCATTGACTCTTGACTAGATTTCGATCCCGCAATTACTGGAAAGTGTGGTTGAATTTGAACCAAATATAGCAGCAAATGTAGCAGTAATGCCCAAAAAAGGTGACATACAATACTATATCAATAGGCTTTTGCTGGCCACAAGAAGATGTCTGCCAATTTAAGGATTTTTTTCAGGTGCTTTAACCAGAGGAAGACATTATTAGGGGAGGCTATGACTTATAAATAAGAGACCCACATTTTATTCATTTGTGGTTTAAACACAAATTAGATGATCATTGTGAACGTGGTTCAAAAGTAAATATATAATCTCCTGTGATATGGACTTAACTATAAAATAGATAAAAAACTGTTAGAATTACCGACAACTCAGTAACAAGAGTATTTTTGTAATTTCATCTTTTCAAATTGGAGCATTAAAAATATGATTTTGTCATCTTATGTCAATAAAAAAAAGTTAACCGTTGTAGGACATTTTTGTCATTTCACTAATTTTGTGTTATATTCATTTTACATATAAGTCTAAACTATAAGAGGGTTATATATTCACTTTTGAATCACAGATAAGTTATTTGATTTTCACTTAAATCACAAGAGAGTAAAGTGTAATTACATCTTTATTTAATGTTTAATTGAAATGTATCATTTTGAATGAAGAGTTTACCAGGCCAGTTCATTGGTATTGATGTTACTCTGTCTTTTTTTCGTTTCTTTGCAAAATCTAATCTAAAAACAGATCATAAATACTACACTAAACTTTTTTTTATTCTTTTGAGACGCGTTTGTTTTCGAGTTGTATATCCCATGCCGTGATTATTAGGTTAATTTTTTTTTTCCCTTCTTTCTGTTTTTTTGCACGGCGTTGTCGGACCTTGGTAGATCACCAACTTGATTAGAAGTCCCTTGTATATTGTTGAAAGTTCTTCTTGATCATCTCCATGATGGAAAGTTGAAACAAAGTCTGTCAAGAGAAAAAAACCTACACGTATAAACATAAACATGTCTATAAAGTTATGTTATGTTATAGTCAAAGTAACCAAATCCCGAACATATCTCTTTCGGCTCAGAAATTGTTGGGAAAGAAATAAGGTTACAGAACTAGCGGAAGAGAATGCTCCAACCTCATTTTAGGAATGAAAAATGAATTCCACTACTAATTTCTCTTGCTTCATCACGGCACTTCGGAAAAAACTTTAGTCAATACACAAAAACCCCAGGTAGGGTTTCATTGAACTAGTGGTGCATGTTCAATTCTTCTTCCTGTTTCTGTGTGTATGTATATGTATATATATATATAGAAAAAAATGTCAGTGACTAGTTTTGTTTACCAAATTTTCATTACGGATAAACATAAGTAAGTAAATTTCACATGTATTAGATAATGTGAATCCCATCACCTTGTGTAGGGATGACAATTGGAGCCGAAAACCTCAACTTCTCTTTACCCCATCCCAAAGAAAAGGATTTGGAGTATATAAACAGGTTAAAGGCAGGATATAGGAAAGAAAGCAAAATTCAATGCGGGTTTGAGATATGGTAGGGTTTAGGCCACCCCACCCAGAACCCCACCCGCTTACCTAAATAATTATATTATATTTAACTATACAAAATATTCTTAGTATATAAGTAAATATTAGGATCCTAATGTTAAGTTTTTAGTCTTAGATTTTAGACTTTTTCTTTCTCATTATAATATTGTATTAGAGTTAGTATAATTTGCATTATTTTTATTTTTTAGAGATTTGTTTTTGTTTAAAAATTTTATACAGATTGAACTCATTTTAACTTAAATGGGATAGGAGCAGGGTGGAGAGATTCAACCCATCATCAATTTGGGACAAGGCGTGGGATATAATTTTTCTATTAGGGGCGGGGTAGGGTTTAGTCAAATCCATACCTAACCCGCCCCGTTGTTATTTCTAATCTTGTGTTTATCAGTGATAAAAATTCGGTGAAAAAAATTGGTAGCTTTAATTTTACTCATATATATATGTATAAATATATCTATATATATATTTTGGAGATGTGGCAGTCATATAGATGGAGTAGTTCACAACCCAAGTCTGAAAACAAAAACAAAAAAAAACTAGACTTTGGATCGCCATCATTCCATGAAGGAAATCCTCCTCCTCATACAGTACCATGGCACATAGCAACTAAAAGCTGCAAGTTCGTAAAAAAAAAGAAATCATAAATCAAAGCTAAAAACCTATAAAAAAAAAAAAACTACATCCAAATGAGCTGCTGGCTGATCATTTTGTTATTGTTGTGGGGGTGCTAATCTCTGGGGCCAACAATTTTAATATTTGCTCAAACCTAATAGAAGCAATGTCTGAGATTATATAGCAGGAGAGTTTATAATGTACTTTGTACTTCATTACCTTAAATTTAGACATTGTACATGACGGTTAGGAAGACACTAATAACGAAAAAAAAAAAAGATGTTACACATAATCTTACACACAAGTGAGTAGGATGTGCAGCCATGAAAGGGAGTTCTCCCAGTAGCTACAGTACCAGGCCCAAGACTGTTCTTTCCTTAAAATGATTGCTCTGTGATGAACTCTCAGACATAGCATTTCTCAGCCCACAAAACCTAATATATATCTATATATAGGTCCTGGAATTAGTTTTTGTCTGTCTTTTGTAGAGGATCAGCTCAGTAGCACGTTGAAGGTGTACATTCAAACTAGACTGCTGCCTATGAAATATGGGTTTACTTATAAAACTGCATCCACTGATCCACAACTATTAAAGTTTTACAAGCAATAGTGTAAACACTGTAAGTGTCAATACCAGCTAACCAATCTCCAATTTTAGATATGGATATATATGTTTGATCACATTTTCATTCAATTGTGTTCTACTATTTGATCTTTTGGCGCCTTACAAGTTTACTCGGTCATCTTTGCCCTTCAAGCATCAATTTTTACAAGTTTATTCTTTCTCTTTTTTTGTTTTTTTGTTTTTTTGAGGGGACTAAATTCCTAGAGAAGGTTGAAGGTGAGTCATCGCCATGATCTCAAGCATGGATGGAGGCGTCACTATCACTCGGGTAAACCCCTCTCCCCCACTCTTCCTCATCTTTGCCTTTGAGGTATCAATTTTATAAACATTCTTTTTGGGAAAAAGGCATATTATATATTTCACCGACCGAGCTATAACTATCTAACATATTCGTATCTAACGATTTTTAATATAGTGATAACAAAACATTTAACTTGTATATGTAAGTCAATTATTTTTTTAATTAATTTCCTTTTATTTTAACAGCAATAAGCAATACAAAAAGGGATTCTCATAACTATAGTCCTACAAACCCTAATGGATGCCCAAGTTGTAACCTCAATCTATTCTATATTTTAGCCAGAGATTTTACCTAAACTAGTTTCGAATCCTCTTTAGTTTTGGTGAGTAATTGAAAACATCCACTTCGTGTTCAATGATCGTGAAAGAGCTCATCACCCAATTTTTAGATTAAACTCAAAACAAATTAGAATACTTATTAGAATACCCTTTGGTGTAATGTATTATGGCCTTCAAATTCATAAAACTTGACACTCAACCATTATTTTTAAATTTGGATGATGTGTTGTAATTTTATATCTTAAACTAAAGATCTCCAATTTGTGACAAATTAAAACACTTTTCATGTGATGTATTAAAATTTTCAACTTCACAATTACATAACAGTTTGTAGATCAAAATTTTTAAATTTGGATGATGCGTTAACCTTTATTAACTAGAAATCTCCAATTCTCACAATAATCGGAGAGAAACTGGATCCACCCAAACTAACTGGCATCTTCTTCCTATCTGAATCAAACTTTTGTCCTAAGCAATTAATACAAGGTTCATGTCCCAAAACGCTCAACCTCCCACAAAGGCCGTCCCTTGTAATAAAAGGCACTGATTAATATACTAAAAAGTCTCTCTTGAAGTAGACGTGTAAATTAAAATATATTAAAAGCCTAACTTTTTCAAAGATAGAGATAAAAAGATGTGGTCTTAAAAAAACAAAATAAAAAAAATATTGGGATGTGAATGGGGACAAGTATCTGTCTCTGGAATCGTCTCTGGATGAGTGAAGTTGATGTTTTGTGTCCGTGGTGGCGTGTAAAATTGACTACTGAAAATATTAATCTAAAATGTGTGAGTGGCTTACACGTGTCCCCCACTCAGATACGTGTCATATAAGCACCCACAAACAACAAGTAGTCACTTTGTTGTAATTTTTCTACTTTTTGGGTGGAGGGGTTAGGCTGGGACCCTTAAAAGTTTAGGCGGAGCTGACGTGGCAGCTAATAAGATTATACCTTTTTTGGGCATAAGGTTTTTAAAAAAATAAAAATTTTTTAATGATTATTTTTGCCGATATGTCAATTTTCTTCTGGAAAGGATCGATGAAAAAATAGTTCTTTGAAAATCAGTTAAAAAGAAAAAAAATCCTCACCAGCTTAAAAAAAAATCATACCAAGCAAGGCCTAATTCAATAACGTATAATTTCAACGCTACATTAAACCTACTCTTGCAAGTTTATACCCCGAATATTACAACTGCCCTCAAAACATATGTATCATTGTAAGGCTTCGTTTGGAATGGGCTTATTCCTGACTTATTACTTAAGTAAAGCAAAAAAGTTGAGCACCCATTTGGTTTGATTGCTTTGTTTTTTTTTTTTTTTTTTGCTTTTAGCTTTTTCATGTGCAAATTTGGATAAGCAAAAAAGCTGGGCAGTTGTGTTTTTTTGACTTTTTTTTTGGCTTAAACCATTGTAGCGGAGCTACAGTATCTTTAATAAAAATTTTTATATTCCCAAAATACCCTTCTGTGTTATATCTCTCTCCTTGCCAACAGATCTATGTTTACCACCGCATATCTCTCCACCATCAACGATTCTGAGATCTTCTCTCACGCATTACTCAAAATTCCTAGATCTGCTTCTCGCTGGCCAATAGATCGACGAATCCTTTGTCCTTCGTTAGCGAGCCATTCGCTCTCGCCGTTGTTATCGTTAGATCACAGAAGATCCGGTCGCCATCTCTCACGACGCACCAAGAACCATAGAGCTGTTCGTCGTCTGCCAGAGATTTATAGATCAAATCATCTCTGTCCTCCTTCAGCCACTACGCCGACCACCTCTCCTGTCGTCGTTAGGGTTACCTCATCACACCAAATCGACTCCCTCACGACGCATCAGGAACAAACCCAAGGAGTATAGATCTAGTGGGGGCTACCCTAGAAAAGATTGGATCATCAGCTACAACAACACTACTTTGGTAAAATCGAACCCTTGTCATTGTTATATTTTTGCTTTTAGATCTGTCGTGGTTTGCTTGTAAAAAAATGTTGATAGTCCCGAGAGTTTGGGTGCTTGCTAGGAGAGGAAAATTGTACCTATAAATATTTGGGTTGAAGGGTTTATGAGAAAAATATACAACATTTTTGGGGGATGACAAAATTTTTAAGGGATAAAATAAGTGCTTCATCATCATAGAATAAAGTAAATTATGTGTCTTTATCATCACCAGGCATCAATTTCTGTAATCTAAAATCAACTTATGCTAATTTTCAATTGTGACACATTATGCTAATTTGTCAAGTGTCCATTCTAATTGAGTTATATTTGTAATGATTTTCTGCATTTGTATTCCTAGTCAATGGATTTTCCTGGTTCACAACAAGCCCCAAACTCTTATCAGAGTAAGGGGAGGGGTAAGGGTAAGGGTAAGGGAAAGGGTAAGTGATTATACCCAACCTCAACAAAAAATAAGTCAAGAGAAGTCCAAGTATTGGAAACCAGAAGGTGTTAAAACCTATGAAAGCACATTGGGATAGTGAAAGCACGAAGGTTTTCCTTGACTATGTTGCTTGCCAAATAGGAAGAGGAAACAAGCCATTCCAATATTTGACTACAAAAGGGTATAATGAGGTCATGTAAGATTTTTACAACATGACAAACAAGTTCTATGATTGGAAGCAAATGAAGAACAAATATGAAGCATTAAAAAAAAATTGGGGCTCATGGATGCGGTTGAAAGATCCTCATAATGGTTGTACAGGACTTGGTTATGACCAACTGCAGGGTATATTCACTGCACCAAACCATTGGTGAGACAAAATGATGAGGGTAATACAATGTTCTTGTACAAGTTTGTAATTTCCTACACTTTTAATTTCATATACTTTCTATCTATTTATACAAATTTCACACTGTTTTATTACAGCTTGACAAGAATTGTGGCAAATTTAGGGGGAAAACTCTAGAGCATATGGACTTGATAAAAAAAATTTTTGGTGGGATGACTACCATTGGGAAGACACAGTGGAACCCAGGTGAGACAATGGAAGTTCTGATGAGGCACCGACTAATGAGTTGGCAGTTAGTTTGGGTGGGACGAAAAACACACACTGTGGAGGCACAACGGGGTAAGAAAAGAGCCGATGGACGTTCATTAGGTAATAAATCAAGGAGTGGAAATAAGAAAATATCTGCAGCTGCCTGTTTGTCACGGACAATGGATAAGATGCTACAGGTTGTACAATCTCAAGGCAGTGAGCTGACTATGAAACCTCATGCCAATAGCAACCATGCAACAATTGCTAACTATCTACAGTTGTTGGCCAATATCCCAAGGAGTGATCCACGATCTCCCTTATATTTTCTTAGGACGCAGCCGATTACAATCCCAGTAAATTGGGAGGTGTTTATGGGATTGCCAAACAATGAAGTATGTCTAGCATGGCTGCAGTTACACAGAGATCAAGCCGCAAGGACTGCCCCCCCACCTTATCCTTCACCTTACACCCCCCCCCCCCCTCCCCCAACACCTTCCTATTATTACCCTAGACAGCCTTGATGGGTAGTCTTATCTCTGTAAATGTTGTTGGTTTTTTTTCTACTACTACTAGATTTTATAAGTGTTTTTTTTTTTTTTTTTGTGGATAGATTTGGTTTTGTTATTTCAGGTTGCCACTGGTTTTTTTTTTCTCGACAGATTTGGTAGACATGGAGTAATGTTTGTGGTTTTTTTTTCAGGACAAATTTGGTTTGTTTAGTCATGTTTGTGGTTTTTTTTTTTTTGGATAGATTTGCTTCGATTAATATGGTGTATGGTGGAATGGTTTTTCTTTTATTTTGCATATACAACTATAGTTAACAAATATGGGATAGTTAACAGAGAACCACAATCATATACTGAATTTTACTTATTTATGATTTTGTTTATTGATTACATGTTTTCATCTGCTTGGTCTTATTTTACTTTGACAATAGAAGTCCCAATATTGAAGATGTATGGTTGATGAATACGAGGAGAAGGAGCCAATATTACTAGAAGCTCCTAACACCTTCGTAAAAGACTTTTTAGTTGTAAGTTATAAAACATACTTTTCAAGTTTTGATGTATGGTGACAGTGGATCATTTCAGGTTGATGTATGGTGAAGATGTATGGTTGATTGTAAGCACCCCATTTTTGCTTGCTCGGCAATCTCCGGCTCGACCGGGTTCGGTTTCTAACGTCACAACACATGCAGATTCAAGATGAGCCTTACAATCTCCAATCCAACCGATTGGTCTCTTCTCGGGCCCATAAGGACCCGCTGGAGCCATAAGTACCATTATCCCAGGCAGCTTTTCGGACTAGGCAGTCCCGGAAACCAACGCCATCCAGGTAGCTTTCCGGGATCAGGCAATCTCGGGGATCAACACCTCATCAAAAATTCCAGACGGTTCACTTCTGGTGCCTGCTAGCCCGCCAACGTAGAATGTCTGTCATTTGGTAGTTCTCCGAGACCGGGCATTCTCAGAGACCAACACCACCCTTCCAGGTAGCTTTTTGGGACCAGGCGTTCTCAAGAACCAACACCACCCTTACAGGTAGTTCTCTAAGACCTGGCGTTCTTAGACACCAACACCGCACAGGTAGTTTTCCGAGACCGAACAGTCTCGGGAACCAACACCTAGGTCAACACCGGCGTCTGCTAGCCCGACTCGGTGAAAAATGACCAAACCTGCCCCTTGGGCCTCCAGGCACGTTTTGGGAAAGTTCAAAATCCCTCAAAACAATAAGTCCATCCTTCTAAAATGTTGTTAAACCATTAGGCATCCCCCACACGTTATTTGGTCCAAATCCGGTCCTATTCCGGCTCACTCTGGTCAAAATGACCGTTTTGCCCCTGAACGCCTCAGCATGGCACAAACCTCGCCGAATGGTAAAAGACTCTCTCAAAACCATCCCTGAACAGCCCTACACACTTAACACAACATACCAAACCATTCCTGACCATTTTCAGCCAACCCCGGTCAAAATGACTGTTTTGCCCCTAGAAGCCCAAAAATGCCCCGAAACAACACCGACCTTGGGATCTCAAGCAGAGGGTTTCACCACACGCCCTTGTTTAACCCAAGGAGCACCCTACGACACTATGCTCACACAACGCAATAAAAGTTCCCTGGAGCGACTCGTAGACGCTTCGCCTAAATTGTCTTTTCCCCCGATTCCCTAGTTATAATGCACCGTCAACCGACTTGAGAAATGCATAAATCAGGGAATTCTTGAAAGCTCGTCCATAGATCTTTCCATCGATACGGTTCGATTGAATAGATTGCTTCTCGATGCTCTCCATCGTACGGTGTGTAAACTATGACTTTCAGCAACCCCTGGAGCGTCTCACAGATGCTCTGCCAAGGTTGACTTTTTCTCCGATTCCCTAATCAAAACGCACCGTCAAACGACTTGAAAAATGCGTAAATTTGGGAATTCCTGAAAATATTTTCAGAGTACTTTCCATCGGTACGGTCCAATCAAATAGATCGCTTCTCGAAGGCCTCGATCACACGAAATGAAAACAGCCACTTTCAAACACCCAGGGAGCATATCACAGACGCTCCGCAGAAGTGACCTTTTTGGCACACTTCCCAAGATGATATCACTCACCTCCAAACATAATTCAAACTTTTCGAAAACATGAAAGTTCATTGAAAGCATTAGGAGAACATCCTGAGAGCGACCGATTCTCCCAAAACCTTCCCGATTGACTCAATTATCGAGGTAAAGTTTGGACAAACCTTCCCGGTGATGGAGCTTATGCTACGTGCACTCAAATTTTGATTAGATCGATCGACTTTTGATCAACGGTCGAGATTTAACCAGTACATAAGGTGCCACGTGTCATTCTGGCAATGAAACAGTACCTGCGCATGTCCTACATGCGCAAGGCCTGTTCCAGATTGCCTATAAATAGAGGCCTCCCCCTTTGCATATTCCAGGTTTGAAATTGATGCGAAGTTCTGCTGAAATCACCCCAGAAACTCGAATCTCTACATATATTCCTCCCTTCCAACACTTAGGCTAGATTCTACCCCTCCTAAGCCTATACACTCCACATACAAGGCCTCATACACACTTACATACTCCACTCTAGCCTCTCAAGCCTTCTTGAAGTCACTCAAGCTCCAATCAAGACATCCATTAAAGACTAAAAATGTGTTGAAGGCAAAAGGTGGTATCCCTTTTACATTTGTGCTCTCCCCCACTTTTCTCTTCTCTCACCTAGCCTACTTGGGCTATTCTCTATTTTAATCCCCATCTTCAACCCCCCTTTCTTGCATGCTTGAGTCAAGAGGGCTCTTAGATCATGCCTAGAGGAAAGTAAGTGAGAGCCACCGTGTAGTGGGACCTCTCACTAGCCTACTTTAAGATGGTATGGCCTAGGAGCCCCTTGTTTATGTGGTGTAGCCTAAAAGCCTTGTATGTGAATCATGACCCCTTGCATACTACCATTTTGATCATGTTTTGTATGCTTGGCTTCATTTTATACTTATTGCCATATTCTACAATGCTTGCATTACTCTTAATTTTATGTCATTTCCAAGTTCTACATTTCTTTCAAAAAATTGTTACAAGAGTTGACTCTTTGAAGCTTAGGATGAGACCTTAGAAATTATGCCTTAGAAGACCTCCTACTAATCCCCTAACTTTCATTTTGGTATCATAACATTTTAATTTGCACAAGGGTTGCTTTCCAATTCTCTAATTTTCAAGATTTCATTCTTTTAAGTGTAATGGTTGGAATGGCTCCATGGAACCCTCTCTTGAGTGGTCTCCCTTTTGTTTGGTCATATGAACCCTTTCTTGATAGAATGGTCCCCTTGAAAAGCGATTTTTAAAATCCTTCTCAAAAGATGATTTTTTAAAAATTGTCATCTTTATGTTGATTTTTGAAATCACCACTCTTGTCAAGATAAAGGTCATAATGGCCATGAGGAAACCTTCCTTGGAATAGTTTTCAATCACCAACCATATAAACCATACTCTTGGCTAGAGTCAAAATTTTCATAGAAATGATCTTCAAAAAGTTTGCCAACCAAGGTCCATGGCATAACATGTTTTGTTTTTTCAAAACTCTTTCCAAGAGTGCATCAAACCAATTTTCAAAGCCATTCTCCAATCTAACTAGATTAACTTAACCCTAGTTGACCAACCCTAGGTTAACTTGACCCTAGTTGACTAACCTTAGGTTAACTTGACCCTAGTTCACCAACCTTAGGTTAACTAGACCATAGTTCACTCACCTTAGGTTAACCTAAACCTAAGTCATCCTAACCTTAGGTTAACCCTACCCTAGTTAGTTAACCCCAGGTTACCTCAACCTTAGTTAGTTAACCATGGGTCATTTTAACCCTAGGTCAACCTAACCTAGGTTAGTTAACCTTATGTCACCCCTAGCCCTAGGCCAACCCAACCTAGGTTAGTTAACTCCAAGGTTCTAACTCTTAAACCCTTTTCCAAAAAATCATTCAATGTTAAACCATTCTTATAACCCACCTTTCCAAAACCTCCTACTCTCATGATTTCAAAAAAAAGAACCAATTCCATAAACTCTTCAAATGTTCTTACACTTCATCTTCAAGACATTTCTAAAAATATTTTCAAAAGGTCACAAACCTAAGGTGTCCCTAGCCCCCTCATGGTTAGGGATTCCAAGGACAAGTGATAAATCAAGAACAACCCCTAAGGTTGTCCATATTAGGATTCTAAACCCTTAGCCATTTCCAAAAACTACTTTCAAAAATTAATTCATCAAAACATGCCTCTAAGGTTTTCAAAACAAGACTTCAAAAACACTTTTCAAGTTCTCTGGAGTCATGCCCAAGCATTTTCCCAAAACTTCCTTAAGTTGATCAAAAAATATTTTCAAAATACTTCGCCATCCAATTTCAAGTTTTCAACTTCCAAGACCACAAAGAGTCTTCAACCTTTTTCAAAGACTTCAAAGTGTCTTAAACTTCTTCAAAGACCCTAAAGTGTCTTCAAACATTCCAAAAGCCCTAATGCACCTATTTTCCATCGGGTTCTTACCCGAACTACGAATGACCTAATTCTCGCCAAATGAGATACGTAGGCAACCTAAAATGGTACGGTCATAACTTTTATTTCAACTCCAATCCCTTTTTCAAAAATTCTAATCAATTCAAAGTTTCTATTCCAACTCTTTCAAAACCCCCTATTATTTTCAAACCTCTTTCAAAAATTTGCATCATGCATCATCCATCCGAAAAGTGATGACTAGACCCCGTTTTCAAAATTCTGAAGTGGATATTAAATGGACAATGGTAATCGGTTATTCTAGTGAATGAACAAAGGGAGATTAGACATGTAGGTATCGAAAGGGTGGGGTAGGGTGATGATCTTAGGATATCTTCCCTACATGTAACCAACCCCCGGACCATAGATTCCCGTTTTCAAAAGACCAAAATAGAGTTATTTTTAAAAAAGGGCTTAAATCTTTTCAAAAGTTTCCAAACAACCTATTTTTTTAAAACCCTCTCTTGAGGGATTTTTCAAAAATCTTTTCCAAAAATCCTAAGTTTAATCTTCGAATTAACGCTTAGTTTTAGGTGCCCTAACTCACCTTAATCAAGTTAGGTGGCAGCTCCTATTTTTCTAAAAGCCCTTAGTCAAATCAATCTTCAAACCTAGTCACACTTGTCCTTCTAGGAGGATGAGTTCTAGTGACAGAATTCCGTGCTTTAGGATCTCCGAGCCGAAAGGACCTTGAACACCCCAAAAATCGGGGAGCGACATTGATGTTCGCTCTTTTAATTATTTCAGGTTGTTCATAGGTAGGTCGAAAGCATAAAATGAACTCGTACAAAGATAACAATGATTCAGTAGAACACGCTACAATTGCACATTATGCTATGCGACGGCAGATGAATAGGAATACGTTATTGCTTGCAGCAATTGTAAATGTTGAACAATACAATATGAGCTATGTTGATAAAATCCTATGTCACACTTCAGCACTTATAAGGCGGGCATGGATTATGGAGTTATTAAGCAATAAAACTCGGTGTCATGAGAACCTTCGTATGACTAGGGAGCTATTCTTAGCTTTATGCAAAGAACTAGTTAACAAATACGGATTAGAGGTACCTGAGAAAGGGGTAAGGGTTGAAGAAAGTGTTGCCATATTTTTACAAGCCATAGGTATGGCAAAGAATAATTGTCAAATGTGTAAAGACTTTCAACATTCAGGGGAAACAATTTCCCAAAAATTCAGTGCAGTATTGGAGGCTGTAAAGTTGATGGCAGCAAATTATTGTCAACCAACACGAGATCAAAACGATGTGCACCCATATGTTGCAAGTAAATAAAAAATATCGTCCATTTAAGGTAAACTTACATTTTGTTGACAATACATTCATTAAAAGATATTGTTGCTAGTGTGTTTCAATGTGTGCAGGACTGTATTGGGGCTATTGATGGCACACATGTTGAAGTAAGATTGCCTCTCGAGAAAATGGTGCCATATTTTGGTAGAAAAGGGTGTCACATCTAAAATATTATGGCTACATGTGATTTTAATATGTGTTTTACATTTGTTTCTGTTGGATGGGAAGGTAGTATGCATGACATGCGTATCTTTTACAATGTTGTGTTGGATCCCAATAAGAACTCTCCATACCCATAAAGAGGTATGAGCAATTATTAAATTGTGAAGACAATCTCATAAATTATATAATTGATACACAATGGTGAAGGTAAAGGGTTGTTTATGTTGTTATGTGCAGATAAATACTATCTTGTTGATGCGGGTTATCCAAACAGGAATGGATTTTAGCCCCCTACAAAGGAGAGCGTTACCACCAAGCAGAGTTCCAACGGGGGGAGCTACCAAGTAATGCAAATGAAGAATTTAATAAGATACACTCTTCATTGAGAAGTGTTATTGAGAGATCATTTGGAGTTTAGAAGAACATGTGAGCTATCTTACGGAGTATGCCACCATTTAATATGAGTATGCAAACTGCTATTGTGGGTGGTTCAATGGCCATCCACAATTTCATTCACAGAAATAATGACCGTGATCCATATTTTAATCGTATTGAAGATATGGAAGAGTTTTATATGAATGAAACAACCAATGATGGTAATGGAAGTTCCTCAAGTGGTTCTTCTTCTTCATCTTCACATTCCATGCCCGATGATGCTGGGTCAATGAGTGACCAAAGAAATTTTATTAGGCAAAAGGTTGTTCGACAAGAGGCCAGACACTCTGGACAGTAATCATGATTTTACCAATACTATGATTGTTGTACTGTAATAATATAACTAAACTATTATGGTTGATGTACTATAATTGGATACTATAGTAATATGTAGCTAATTTATAACAAATTTGGTAGCTATTGATTGGAGATGAGTATGACGTTGAGCATTTGCCATCGACGTAGTTTTTTTTTTTTTTTTTTGTATCACTTAATTGTACGGATTTTTATTTATCTAGTTTACATTGTGATCCATAATTACTATATATAACACCATACAGGAATACCCATATTCCAATTACCAAACAACATAATATTTGAGGGTAAGATAGTCCAATGGTGAAAAAAAATCCTAAAAAAGGTTAAGCTAATACCAAACAAGCATGTTTAAAAAAGTTTAAGCTTTTTCAGCATTTTTGAAATGGTGCCAAACGCCACAAGGTAGCTTTTTTTAAGCTAGTTTTTGGTATTTGCTTAGTTTAAGTAGTTTTTTTTTTTTGCTTAAAATAAGTACTACTAAGCCGGCACTAAGTCTGAGGACACCAACTAGAGTTAACAGCAATACATTCGAGTTTAAGCCTTCGTTTGGATTGAGGGGTTGGAAGGGGAAGTGAAGGATTCAGAAGGGAGAAGTTAGTTATTTCGTGATTAGGTAATTCTTAAGGAGGAGAGGGGAAGTGAATGGAAAGGTGAGAAAGCTCACTTTTAAGCATTTTTCTTTCCCTCCATTCCTTTTCGAAATTGGGAGGAAACAGAAGGAAAGTGAAGTGCTTGCTATTATTTTATTTTAAATATCAATTATACCCATTAATTTATAATAAAAAAATATTAGGGTTTCATACACAAGGTATATATAATAGTAAAATTATATTATATCATTTCCTTCCCTTTATTAATTTTTGTCAAACCAAATAAGAGAAAGGGAATGTCTTCCTCTTTTCCCTCTTGGTTATCCAAACGAAATATGAGTATTTATCTTCTCTTCCCTTCTCGTTCTTCTTCTTTTCTTTTTCTTCCTTTCTAACACTTCCTTTCACCTCACCTCCTTCACCCAGAGTTCGCTCTACACTGTTGGACTATCCATATGGCGTGAGTTAACATTGACTAGTGACATTAAGTCAAAAAATTGTTGGACAAATAAAAGTACCCAAAATAAATATCAAATAAGAAACCTCGAAAAATATTAATTGCTAACCAGATTCCCCATGCTATATGCGGCGGCAATGCAATTCTCCAGAGAGTGAGTTTCTGGCCATAATGCCGACCCTTTGTAGGTTTTCTTGGTTTAATCTCTAACATAGTGATGCAAGTTGCAAAAGAAGGAATGCAAGAGATGCAAAAGCAAAGCAAGATTGCTATGAATGATTTGATTTAAAGCAAAAGAAATGGAATACAATTGTTACCAAGAGCATAATACAATTGAACACCTACTATAAATCACAAAACCCTATTTAACCACCTCGAGCTTCTCTAGCCAACGCTCCGGCTGCGATGCTCTGTTCCGACGCCAACCCAACTGCCTAACAAAATAACGGCAAGTTAGTTGCAACTAACTTGTTTATTGAATTATAATATTATACTCTCCTTTTTTATATAATACCCAACGTACCCTTCTCTTCTATGTCTAGTCCCTCATCATTCCACCCCCCTTAGAAAGGCCATGGCTTCAAGGTTGGAACTGAGGATAAGTTTGTCTCAACTGATAATAGTTCTCCCAAATAGCATCTTTTGGGAGAGAATTCGACCATTGGACCAACACGTTGGTGGTGGCTGGCATGATTATTTTTCTCTACCATTTTTCAATCCAAAATGGCTACAGTTTGGATGGATAACTCCCCATTTGGAGTGATGGGAGGTAATGCTAGTTGTATATGTACATGAGCTCCTAACTTGCGCTTGAGAAGGGACACATGAAAAACAAGCTATATTTTAAAACTCGCAGGCAAGGACAACTTATAAGCCATTGGTCCAATTTTCTGGAGGACTTGAAAGGGCCCAAAAAAGCTTGGTGCTAGCTTTGTATGCTTCCAAAAAAGTAATGAACACTACTTAAACTAATGTAGCTTAAGATAAACCTAACCTCCCACCTCAAAAAACCCTTTTAGTTCTCTTCTTATTACCTATTTGTTTCATATGATGTTGCGATTGGTGAAGATAATCCTTTAAGATTCGGATACTTATGAGCTATCCTTGAGGATAGCGTTTGTTGCTTCTACCATGGAATTACTAGGCATGCAATCCTTCATACTAGGTCGAGGCTGACCATACATAGATTCATTAGGGGTTTGCCCAGTAGATGAATGATACGTAGTATTAAACCATCACTTAGCTAGGGGTGGCCAAGTATCCCAACTCTTTGGCTTGTCCCCAGTTATGCACCTGAGGTAGTTTTCAAGGCCTTTGTTAATGACTTCTGTCTGCCCATTCGTTTATGGATGATACGAGGAACTCATACATAATTGTGTTCCCTGCAGTCTAAACAATTACTTCCAAAAAAAGGTTAGAAAATATTATATCCCTGTCACTAACAATAGTTTATGGAACCCCATATAACTGGAAAATATTTTCTAAGAAAACTTGAGACATCTTATTGCAGAATAAGGATGTGCCAAAGGTATAAAATGTCCATATTTTGATAACCTGTCTACCACCACTAATATCACATTTTTGTGATTTACAGTAAGTAATCCTTCAATAAAGTCCATTGAAATGTCAGTTCATAGCCTGCTTTGTACTAGCAATGGTTGCAACAACCTTGGAGATGATACATTCACAGTCTTATTTTTTTGGAAAATGTCATTTTTCTCAACCAATCTTAAAACATCCCTTTTCAACCTTTTCCCAGTAGAAGGATTGCCTTATTCTCCTATAAGTTCTTTTTTTTTCCAAAGTGCCCACAAATGGGTGTATTGTGAAATTCCTTTAGTAACTGTGCCTTGACTTGCTCATCATCCCTTACCACCAACCTGCCTCTGTAGTAAAGTAGTTGATTCAACCATTTGTACTTAGAATGAGACTCAGGGTCTTATTGAATTTCTGTGATAATTTCCTCCACCTTGTTGTCTTGCACCCAACTATCTTTCAATTGTTGCACCCAAGGTTTAAGAACTCATAATCTCATTAACATGGTTGAAGGTTATTAACTCTTGACTATATGGAATAAGTTTGTTGAACCCAAAATAGATGTTAATTAGAGTTTGATTTCAATGCAATTATCTTTCATTGATAGATCAAATTATATCCTTATTATGGATGATTTTTATTGAAATATTCTTCGGGAAAGTTATTTGAGTTTAATCTTGATCCATAACTGTTTTACTTATTTTTTATTTATATAGTTTCAATATACTCATTAAGCGCGTGGTTAGCTTACCTATTTTATGGGAACACATTTCAGATATGTAGTAGTAGAAGTCACCCCCTAACTAGCTTTTTGCTAGTCCCTAGTAAAATACTATCAATTAAAAGATATCTTTATTTTCATGGGAGTAACGAGTGAATTTAGTATACACACCAAGCCTTTAAACTCCTAGGTTATCCCTAGTGGACGAGTAGTGTCTCGTGAGGGTTTCTAGTGATGGTACCCACAAATATCTATTCACGTCAAGTAAATGATAGTAGAAATAAATGAAACATACATAACTGCATTTAAGAAAATTCTCAATCCTCCCTAAATTATGAATCATGCAAGGTAAAGTCATAAATCATTTAAGAAAGAATCACATAAGAGTGTACTAGCAATGACATACAACTCAATTGCCTAAAGATCATGCAATTATATCATTTGTGCTTCAATTCAAAATCTTACTAGACATGCACTCATCAAAAACATGAAACACATGGGTCTCTCAATGGAAAGCTCATTAATACAGTAAATGTCAATAAAACATCAAAAGAGCAATTCTAATATCAAAAACCGCGCATATATAGGTGTATCGACTTGGTATAGCTTCATGAAAGAATATTCATAGTTTAAGCCTTAGCTAAAGAATTGACATATAATGACTTATACTCAAAAGAATTACCAACTCATGTAAATTCCGAATAAACTAAGGCTATGTGAAAGAAGCTATGAATGAGGAGAAAAAAAGAGATAGTAAAACTCAACACATGCATTGTGCACTACATGTAGTGATCAATAAGTATACACTTTCAATTTCTCAACTTTTCAACAAGATTGTTCTTTTCCTTCCACTTCATTTTGTTGTTTTTTTCTCTTTTTTTCTTTTTTTCACCTTCCTTTTGCATGTGTGTTTTCCTCTTATTCTTTTTAACTCAATACATCTTCAACTTTTGTAAGCTCTTACAAGTAATGATATCAAACTCTACATCATAGGAAGTATTTCAACATCGATATATTTTTTTCCAAGATCATATATATACGAGTATCAAGAGAAATAAGTTTAACATGAATGGCTCGAAAGGAATAAAATGGCCTCAACCTAATATGGGAAATACATCAAGTTAAAATTCAAGAGAGTATAAGTGTTAATAACCTCCAACTACTACCCAACAAATGAATTAAAATCAAGTATAATGAAGCTATTGAAAGAATGGAAGATCAATAAAATATCCTTGAGTAAATATAAATCAACTTAGAAAGAAGATAATTTGGCTCTAAATCTCACAAGGTAAAATATCAACCTTTTAAAGATATGCATGCACAAAATATCAACATAAGATGTCATATAATATGCTAGTGCACTATGATGTAATCTCTCTCTTATAATGGTTTTATAATAAAAACTTGTAATGCATCTCAATGATAAGGTAAATCAACCATTAACTTAAACTTAGTCTAATGCATGGCTCAAAATATCCTCAACATCATAAGTGCATTGACATGCATATTGTTATGGTTTTCACAAAAATCCTCTCCAACACATCCATCATGAATCATAAGGTAATCAATGAAAATACAGATAAATGTACTAAAGATACAAACCATAATACCCAAAACTATAAGATACTCGAACCTTTACCAAAGAACTCAAGTGTCTGAAAGATAGTGAATGTAATAAAACATGTGAAAACAATCTATAAAACATGATAAGATTTGAAGTATAATATACTGAGATAACAGAATAACAAACACATAGGAAAGATAGCACAAAACATATCCACTAATGTGCAAAAGAGTTTTAGATACATTAGATGATATGAACATGCAAAGATGACACAAAATCTAAACCTTACTCCTCATCATCCTCATCATTGCCAACAAGTGGCGGCTGCATATGTCGATCCATACGTTGAACCAAAATCATCATCTGATAAAGTATACCCTATTGTGCACGAATATGACCCTCTAGCATACTAAGATGATCTATATGCGCCTCTTGTATAGCTGCTCTCGTCTTCATAGCAGCCTTAATGCTCTCAATCGCAAGTCCCTGCTGAATAAGAGCCTAAATCTACTGCTCTAGTATGACATTATAAGTTGCCAATGTCTAAAACTGCTACTCAAGTTTCATTAAGAGAGTCTGAATACTCGGAATATGGTCCGAGCCTTACTAATCTGGCTGTAATGCAGGAGGAGGACCCTCTACTTACTGTGGTGGTGGAGGACCCTCTAGCTATTGCTGTGGAGTAGGTAAATATCCATCTGCACGCCTCACAGTCATTCTATCTATAGCTAGCTGCTGACGAACATGGAATGATCCAAGGATAATACCGACCCCAGCGTCCTCCATAACATGGGTGAGCAAGCAATCGTAAGCAATAGCCCCCTGCGATCTAGGATGCTCATACTCAGTGTGCAAGGATATGAACATATAGCGTGGAAGATCTATGGTTCTACCCATACCTATGGCCCAAAGAAGGGATGCTCTCAAGCAGTTCACATCAATATGATGTGTGATAAGAAGGAGCAAATGACATGAGAATAAAAATAAAAGTCGGTAACGTGATATGAGTACCCTCAATGGCAACTGTCGGTAACCTAACCACTGCGTCCCAACAACCCATACCACTGCAGACACAATATCAAAATTTGGAGACCCCTCAGATGGGAAACCAAACTATGCACCAGGAACTCTAAGAATCTGATATAGTTGGGTGAACGTGTCAGGGGTAACTCTAATCTAATACCCTCTAACCCATGACTCAATCACCTCCTGCCCCAGAATGGTCACAGTCCTCTGAATGTTCACCATGAACTCGGCTATTAGTTGAATACATATGATCCCTAAAAGCTGGTTAATTAAGCCCATTGCCTATCAACAAACTCCTTCTCCCATCTGTAAATACCACCCCTAAAAGCATGGATAGAAAACTGTTTGTCTCTAAGGTAGCCTCTCATACTCCCAATCTCAGCAAAGACCTCAAACGCAGCCTTACTAACAAACCTCTCTACATCGTATGTTGGGGGTGGCGGCAAGGCCAAACCCCGACCCCAACCCCTAACAGCTCTGTCACCTCTACCATCCTAGTTAGCTCGGCCAACTATAATGATAAAAATAAGTAAACTACTAAGGTAAACCCCTATGAATATAAGAACGTAATACAAAGGAAGCTCAAGAGGAATACCTAAAAAGGAAAGAATGGACGATGATGAAGTGTAGACCCGTGCTTAAGCTCTGGCAGGGCCTCGTTATCTCAGAAACTAAAAAAAAAAAACTCTCAAAATCTTACTCTCTCGCATTCAAATTAAGTTCAAATATGAAATCAGACACCCTATATATAGAGAAGGAAATGCATCAGACAGCCGTTCGAACGACTTTTTAGACAGTAGCGTTCGAACACGCGTCTGACGAACATCAGAGTTCTCCTTCCCCCCCCCCCCCCCCCCCCCCCCCCCCCCCCAAAAAAAAAAAACTAAAGTCATATAATGTCTACAAGGCTTGAGAACAACGCCAAAGAAAAGCCAAAAGGGAAAGGGGGACAAACGAAAATAACAAAGGGCACTCCCTTACAACTAGGGAGAAGCTAAGACTAAAATAAAACTAGAGAAATCAAAAGAAAAAACACTAAACTGACTCTAGACACTTAAACTATACTACTCTACAAGAATGGCACAATAGTCACTCAAAAGATGGATGATCCCGAAGATCCACACACTCAATCTCTCCCACTTCTAACTCAAAATAGGGCTAAAGTCTTTGCCCATTCACTTTGAAGCTCTTATCATTCGTGGGATTATCTATTTCAACTGCCCCATGAGGTGACACCTCCCTAACAGCATAAGGTTCGGGCCATCTACTTTGAAACTTACCCGGAAACAAGTGCAAACAGAAATTATAAAGTGGAAACTTTTGACCAACCTCAAAAGATTTGCGAATAATGTGTTAGTCATGTAGGAAGTTCATCCTAACCTTAGAGATCTAAGCATTCTTATAGGCATCATTACGGTGTTCATCTAGCTTGTTGAGTTGCAATCTCCTATTTTGGCCCACCTCATGCATACTTTCATTGAATTGGTGAATGGCCCAATAGGCATTGTGTTTTATCTTAACCAGAGGTGGCACGCCTTTTCGCACACAAGTCTATAAGGAGTTGAACTTAAGATGGTTTTATAAGTAGTCTGATAAGCTCATAAAGCGTCCACTAACCTCAATGACATATCCTTTCGGTTAGGGTTAATAGTTTTCTCTAAGACTTACTTCATCTCCCTATTCGCCACCTCAATTGGCCTTGAGTTTGGGAATGATAAGGTGTACCAACCTTGTGAATCACCTCATACTTATGCATTAAAAGACATACAAGTCGATTGCAAAAGTGAGATCTACCATCACTAATAATAGCACGCGGCATAGTAAAGCGAAAAAATATGTACTCTTTTAAGAATTTGATCACCACATGATGATCATTGGTACGCGAATGGATGGCTTCAACCCACTTTGACACATAGTCTATAGCCACTAGAATATAAAGATAACCAAAAGAACTAGGAAAAAGACCCATAAAGCCAATACCAAAATAATCGAAAACCTTTAGAATAATAATAGGGTTAAGAGGCATTATTTGCCTCCTCAAAAGACTACCTAGCCGTTGGCACCTAGCACAAAATGTGCAAAAGATATGAACGTTTTTAAACATAGTGGGCAAATAAAAACCACCTTGCAAAATCTTAACAGTGGTTTTGCATGAAGAAAAATGCCCACCATACACCTGTGAATGATAAAACTCCATAACACTCTTAATCTCATCGTCGAGAATACACCAACGAATCACCTGATCGAGGTAATACTTAAACAAATAAGGATCCTCCCACGAAAAGCACCTCACATTCCTAAAGAATTTCTTCCTATCAAGACTAGACCAATGTGAGGGAATTTACCGATAGCTAAGAAGTTAGTTATATCTGGACACCACGGAGCGGTAGCGTGTGAAAGTGCAAGCACATGGAAAAGATACTCATTCGAAAAATAATCATTAATAGAAAGGGAGTCTTGGCCCTATCAGTTAGGAGCATCGAAAGATGGTCAGCAACAACACTCTCTACCCCTTTCTTATCTCTAATCTCAATGTGAAACTCTTGGAACAAGAGAATTCACTGGATGAATCGTGGTTTTGCATAAGACTTACTCAACAAGTACTTAAGTACGGAATGATTGGTGTAAATTCCAACTAAGGATCCGACTAATTACAATCAAAATTTATCTAATTCAAACACCACAACAAATAACTCTTTTTCAGTTGTGGTATAGTGCAATTAGGCCTTATTAGGGGTTTCGCTTGCATAATAAATAACATAAGGTTTTTAATCCACCCTTCGCCTTAAAATAATATAAAGTTTCTTATCCACCCTTGCGTGACACATCAACTCAAAAGACAAAGACCAATTGGGTGATTTAATAATAGGTGTGGAGGTCAAAAGTCCTTTGAGTTCTCAAAAGCTTTTTAACAAGAATGTGTCCAATCAAAAGGAACATCTTGTGACAATAGATGGCCTAAGGGACGAGATATAGCACTAAACCCTTAAATGAAACGCTAATAGAAATCAGCATGCCCAAGAAAAGATCTAACATCCTTAACATTCTTAGGGGTAGGGAGTTTCTGAATCAATTCTACTTTGGCCTTATCTACCTCTATCCCCTTGTTAGACACTATATGTCCAAGAATTATACATTGTGTCACCATGAAGTGACACTTCTCCCAATTGGCCACTAAATTATTCTCCTTGCATCTCTCTAACACCTTTCCAAGGTGCTCTAAACACACATCAAAAGTATCCCCATAAATTAAAAAATCATCCATGAAGACCTCTAAAATCTCTCAACTATATCACTAAAGATAGACATTATGCACCTTTAAAAGGTGGCCAGTGCAAAGGGCATTCTCCTATAAGCATAGGTGTCAAATGGGCATGTGAAAGTAGTCTTCTCTTGGTCTTCTAAAGCGACCTCTATCTAACTGTAGTCGGAATACCTATCAAAGAAACAATAGAAAGCTTGGCTGGGCACTCGTTCAAGGACTTGGTCTAAGAAAGGGAGTGGAAAGTGCTCTTTCCTAGTTGATGCATTCAATTTATGGTAGTCTATACACATTCACCACCCAATTTATATCCTAGTAGGAACTAGTTCATTAAGCTCATTTTGAACTACCGTGACATCAGATTTCTTAGGAACCACTGGAGTCGAACTAACCCACCTAGAATCAGAGATGGGGTATATAATACCCACATTGAGAAGCTTCAGTACTTATCCTCTCACAACCTCTTTCATATTAGGGTTCAAGCATCTTTGCATTTGATGAACAAGCTTAGACTCTTTCTTAAGATATATACGATAAGTACATATAAGAGGACTTATGCCATGGAGGTTTACGATAGTCCAACCTAAGACCTTTCAATGATCCTTAAGCACTTTTAATAATAAAACCTCTTGGCCTTCAGACAGGCTAGAGGATATGACAACTGGGCAAGACTCACCTTCACCTAAGAATGCATACTTTTAAGTAAATGGTAAAGGTTTTCTCTTCGGTGTGGGTGGTTGATTCTCATTAGGGATCGGCTTAATAGTAATTGGTGCTAAGGGCTCAAAAGAAGGGGTCTATTAACCCACTTGCATGTAAAACTCACTCCCTTCCCCAACTCGAGATAGGTCCCTGTAACTTTCAGTTTCACTTCACCTTCCAATTGGTCATTAGGCTTACTATAAACAGGAGCCCTCTCAATAGGATCATCAAAGAACTCATGATCGATATACTTTTGGACAATAGACTTTATGAAGTCTATCTCTTTTACATCTTCTAAGTCCTCCATGTGTTTACCCACCGTGAATATATTCATCTTTAAGGTCATATTCCCGAAAGATAGTTTTAACAACCAATTCTTACAATTAATTTTGGCATTAGCAATGGCTAGGAATGGTCATCCTAAGATAATAGAAATATGCCGCTTAGCATTAACGGCTTCAACAAGTTGGGTGTCTAACACAATAAAGTCCATGTAGTAGTAAACATTGTCTACTTGAACGAGAATATCCTCAATCATGCCTCTCGAGACTTTCACAGATCGATCGACTAACTCTAGAGTGACTCGTGTAGGGCTCAACTCTCCTAGACCTAGTTCCATATAAACTGAATAGGGAAGAAGATGAACACTAGATCCTAAATCAAGAAGAGCTCGATCAATCCTATGGCCCCCTATGAAGCACAAAATAGTAGGACAAATGGAGTTCTTATATTTTGGTGCAGTTTTACATTGAAGAATAGCACTCTAACTCTCATTCTTCATAACCGTCTCTTGTACATGCAACTTCCCCTTGATAGTACACAAGTTATTTAAAAACTTGGCATAAGAGGAAATTTGTTTAATAGCATCTAAGATAGGAATATTAACCCTAACCTGTTTGAATATATCATATATCTTAGAGTTCAACAACTCATTCTTAGGTTTGGTCAGTTTATAGGAAAACGGGACATGTTTTAAAACATTATTGCCCACGTCTTTAGATGCATCTTTAGATTCAATGATAGGCTCAGAATGGTTCTCATTAGTTTTCAACTCTTGCTCACTCCTTTTGTCACTCTCATCTCTCTCTTGTTTATGGCCTATCCCATTAGACTCATTACTACCCACTCGGCTTTCTTTCCTAGGAGGGATAGTTTTATCAACTATCTTCCCACTCCTAAGGGTTGTGATAGCTTGAACATGTTCATGATTGGTTTCAATGAAATCAGTAGGTTTTGGGTTAGGTTGGGGTTGGGCTGGAAATCTACCAGGTGTTTGTTGAGCCAATATTAGCTTTTGAATTTCTCTCAACATAGTATTATTTTTCCTAAGAGTTTGCCCTGTGCTCTGCACCCTAGTAGTCAACGCCCTTAAATGATTAGTCAATTGATTAACATTGTTCTCTACATTACGTCTATGAGGGGTTGGTATTGTGTAGGTTGAAGTTGATAAGGTTGTGGTGGCGATTGATCAGGTTGTGGTGGAGGTTAGGTTTGGAAGGCTTAAGGTTTTTGAGGACTCTTGTTTCTCCACTCAAAATTAGGATGATTCCACTATCCAGGATTATACGTGTTGGAGTAAGGGTTTCTCCTACTTCTCTAATTAGTGTACCCCCCCCCCCCCCCTCCGTATTGGCCAACCGCATTAACTTGGCTATGTAGTGCCTCTCTCACTCCCGATATGACTGGGCATGCTGCAGTGTCATGCTCCAGTGTATCACAAACTAAATATGGTGAGTGTGGTTCAACCCCAATCGTATTAACCTTAGGGTTTCTAAAGCCTCCACTTTGCGGGAAAGTGATGTGATTCTAGCTTGAAGGTCGCCAACTTTCCCAAGTTGATGTTTAACCCCGATGTGTGTTGTAGGTCTGTTAATCGGATTTTGAGTTCCCATGGTAGGTCAATCTCTAGCCACGTTAGCTAGATAATCAAAGTAATTGTACGCCTCAATGGGATTTTTTTCAGGATATGTCATTGTGGACATACACTCTACAAACATCTTCAATTGAAGGGTCAACAAAGAATAAAAGGTGCTTATGACTAACTAGTCATCAAAACCATGGTGGGGGCATGCATGTAACAGTTCTTTAAACCTCTCCCAATATTAGAAGGTCTCCCCATTCTATAGAGCAAATTGTGAGGTAGCACAATGTATCACTTCAATTTAATTTTTAAAGAAAAACTTTCTCAAGAATTCCCCTTGTAGTGTGTTCCATGAGTGAATAAACAGAGGACTTAACGAGTTGAACCACGTCATGGCCTTGTCTTTAAGAGTGAAAGGGAACAATTTTAAAAATAAAACTTCCCTAGGACACGAGTTATCTTAGAATATTGAGCATGCGTCCTCAAAATCTTTAATGTAGGTGTATGGTCTCTTAGAGTTTAGACCATAAAAAGTGGGCAGTGCTTGTAGCATTCCTAGCTTTAGATTTATTGTAGCTTGGTGCATAGGAAGTACTATGAACGATGTGAGTGTTTGCCTTAAATGATTTATGTAATCCCGCATAGTTCAGATCGGGGCTCCTTCATCCCCTAAATTACTCTCTCTCTCTCTCGATCTACCGTATTGGGATCTTCATTGGGGTTAAGACCCAATGGGATCACCCCATCATTAATGTTAGTCACGAGAATAGCTCCTAAATCAACAATTAAGGGGAACCTAGGTAGGTTAGTCGGAATAAAACGTGTGGATGATGGAGTAAGGTAACCACATGGAAGATTACACAAAGGATCGACACTCACTAAACATTTATGACTATCTCTAAAATATGATGATATACATATGCAATGTATATATAAGAGACTATCGGTGCCTCTGCGACAATCAGTTCACAATATATCCTTCCTTCCCTCTAATCTCCACAGAAATAATTCCACTGATTCAACAAAAAATTAAAGCAACCCAACAAAACCAACAGTATCCATATACAAAATAATACCACCAATATGAATTTAGCACAAAAGCCTATCCGCCTCTAGTAATCCACCTCCTAACTACTTTTATGCCTAAAACCCTAAAAAGAAAATAAAACACAAAAATCTTAAATTTCTAGCATGTACAGGGATGGGACGAAGTTGCCGATTGGCCTTAGTCGACGATTCCCTCACTGTTGTAGATGATGATGAGGTAGCTCGCTAGATGTTGCGTTGACTAAGGTTCGTGTTCTAGCACGCCTCTTGCAGTTACTTGTGCAAAATTTTGTTTCCCTGCAACAACGCCAAAACTTGACTTGCACCAAATATTGTTTTCAAATAATCCCAAATGTAGAATGGTGAAGCAATGTAAACCCCGGTGAATTCCAAAGTCGAATCCTCAAGGAACAATTGATAAGTTGAAAAGACTAGATCACTCTCTTAAATCATGCACAAAATCTCACTAATTATTTCTAAAAAGACCAAAAATTATTACTTGGAAGTTGGTTTGTTTATATTAAACTAAACTAAGAAAGTTGATTTGTATTCGACAAAAGAAAAGTCTCGAGACCAATTGATTCAACCAACTGCTTCACTTGAAATTCCAATGGAGATATTTTATAACTCAAATCACTGACTATGTCGTGGGTCTTTGATTTAGAAGATTTAGCAATAAAAACATTTATTATTTAACAATCAAACATAGAATACATTAGGTTTAGAACCATAGATGCATACCATCGACTTGCTGCCAAGCATAACCAAACATATAAGTTTTCGTAAATATCTACTCTAGATTAAATTAGTTTGAAAATCAAAGATGCATACCATCGATTCGCGTAGTACATGTACTGAATACAGGTTCATGCATAAGTATTATCGAGCATAGTCAAACATTTAGATTTTCGTAAATATCTAGAGTTTGATCTTAAAGAATTAAGAAAAAGAAGATTTAAACATCGAAAACCAGTTTACCTCCATTATTCATTCGAGATCTTCAATTGATCTTCACAATTGATCCCAAGAGTGGATTTAGATACTTATCTCCATAAGAAAAACACAATTGTATAATAAGAATATACTGAATTGATTGAAAGCCTTAAATGTTGATTATAGGAATTGAGAAATCTATAGAAAACCTAACTATAAGCAATAAGAAAAACTCTCTCTAGCTGTTGCTAACTCCCCTAAACAATAACGAAAAAGCTAACCCTAAAAACAACAATAATCCAAGCTTTTATAGGCTTCCAAAAATTACAGTTCCATGGAACCGTTCGAACGCAACGCCGAACACTCTTTGGATGGGAAAACATCTTTCTAAATCTCTCAAACGGGCTTTAGACCTAATCTTGACGAGACACCATTTGATGGATCATTTAAACACTCGTGTTCACAGTTTGAACGCTAACACCCACCGTTCGAACAGCTTATGTTGGCTGACGTCATGCGTTCGAAAGCACTATGTAACCATTTAAACGGCCTTTTCTATTTTCGCCCAATTTTGTCCTTGTTAAGCATGGATTCCTATTTTCATCAAACATTACAAGTTAGGACTAAAATAACATAAATAAGCCTAATGTAAGTCTAACAAAGAACTAATAAGGCACGTAGATTGCACTTTTAGAGTACAATCAGTGGTCCACTAAGTAACTGGAGTCTTAGAGAGGTGGAGTATTATAAGTAGTGCTCAATGTTTATGTTGTCATCTTATAGTAAGATATTTGATACATTATTGTGCATATGCTGTGGATTATGAGTTGTTGGTTCAAAGTGTGATACCTTAATGTTTTGTAAATGAGAATAGTGATGTCTTAATGTGTGTATTAAGGTACTTTGATATATAGCAATGGTTTGTCTTTCATTTTATCTTTAATCAAATTATTTGTCTTTGATTATGTGTGCGAGTTGGCTGGTTTTGCCATGTATCATTTTCAGGGGTGGTATCATTTGACCACCTGTGATGGGGCATGACAAAAAAAACATATTTGCTCTTTTTAACAAAGAGTTAGTGATCCCTTAGCACTTTGAAAACCAATCTCAAGTGAGCTAAATGTTGTTCTTTGCTAGAGCCATAGATCAGGATGTCATCAAAAAATAATAGTCCAAACTTTCTGAAGAATGACCTAAACACTTCATTCATTAGACTCTAAAATGAAGATGGTGCATTAGTTAGAACAAATGGCATAATTAGGAATTCATAATGCCCATCATGTGTTATGAATACAAATTTCTCAATATCATTTGGATGAAAGAATCATCTGATGGTAACTAGATTTGAGATCTAATTTAGAAAATATCTTAACTCCATTAAGTTCAGCAATGACAGAAATAGGGTACTTATCTTTGATTGTGGCTTGGTTAAGCACACTATAGTCAACACACATCCTTTAAGAATCATCTTTCTTCTTGACTAATAACATTGAAAAAGAGAATGGGCTAAGATTATTCCTTATTTTTCCTAATTCCATCAATTCCTTGACAATTCTTTCAATCTCATTCTTTTGAATATAAGGGTATCTATAGGGCCTCACATTCACTGGATTACTATCTCCTTTCAGTATAATTTGATGATCATGTGTTCTTCAAGGTGGTAACCCCTTAGGCTTCTTAAAAATATCACTAAACTCATCAATCAAAACATCAAGGTTAGTGTGTACCTCCATTGTATTTTGGAAGCCTTGCAACTGGCATAGTTCAGCCAATGCTCCTTAACCTTTGTTACTTATCAGTTTCTATATTTTATGACCTGAAATGAGATGTATCTCTGAAATAGGACTACTTCTCAACACATGGTTTCTTCTTTGATGGTTGAACTCCATTCGTAGTTAGTTAAATCCCAATTCATAGGTCCAATGTTGCTTACCACTATATTCCCAAAACGATATCACACCCTCCCAAAGGTAGAACTCTCATTTCTGCCTGAAATTCTGCTCCTCACTATGACCATCTGAAGTCCTTACGTATGACTCTACTACTCAGTTGTGCGCCATTAGCCACAATTACCCTCAAGGCCTATGTAGGCTCCAATTTACAGCCTGTTCTTTTGGCTATTGCTAGATCCAAAACAAAATTGTGTGTGCTTCTTGAATCTATCAAGATGGTAGCCCACTGATTTTTTATTCTCCCCTTCACTCTCATGGTTTTGTAGGAGATCGAGCCAGTCAATGCATAAACAGATATTTCTAACTCCTCTTGGCTTTCATAGAACTCATCCTCTTGATTCTTCTCAACCCCTTTCCTCAAATTCTTCATTTGGATCTTTAGCTTTTAGCAAAAATAATTATTTCTTGTTGCAAATGTGTCCTCTGCTATATTTTCCATCACAATTAAAGCAAAGTCCATTTGCCCTTTTTTTCATCCAATTCCTTTTGTGTCATCCTCCTAATAGTTGTTTCCAAACTACCTTCAACTTTACTCTACAAAATGGTGCTCCCAACTCCAGAAAAGTTGATTCTAGGTATGAATTTGGTTCTTTTCGAGATGGCCTATATACTTTCTTCTTGTAACTGAGTCAAACCTATGGATTCCTCTAGTAACCTTGAGGTTCGATTGGCCAATTCTTCAAATTGTTCCTAATAATGCCAAACTAATGAACTTTGCTTCAGCTTGGCTAGTTTTCACACAGCATCGTCCTACATAGTTAGACCAAATTGAATGGTAAGAACCCATGCAAAATCCTTCCATAACTTGCAACGATGAGTCTTTTCAAATCAATGAAACCATTGTATCGCTTTATCCTCAAAGTGTGAAGAAGCTAAACTCAACTTATGATCTTCTTCGATCATGTGATAAGCAAAGTATCCTTCATATTTATATATCCAACCTGCTGGATCTTGGCCCTGAAATCTGGGAAAATCGACCTTGGCAAACTTAGGTTTCCAATGGCTCTGAACACTTGGTGAAGAAACAATGTTTGAACCTTCAGCAAGATCTGAATGAGTGTGCTTCTTGGCCATTACGTGATCAAACTTGAGATTCATCGCTGAAACTAATGATTTTACCTCCTTGAGAGCCTTAATCTGTTTATCTGTAACCTCCTTCAAATTGCGATAACCTTCCGCCGGTCACTTCATATCCTGCGACCTAGTTTCGTTGCAACTAACTTGCTTATTGAATTACAATATTATCGTCCCCCTATTTATGTAATACCCAGCATACCATTCTCTTCTATATATAGTCCCTTATTATATAAACTACCAATTTGCGTCGGGTCGATCTATTTGGAGCCAAATTCAAAATTGACCCAAACTTGGTTGGTTCTCAATTTTTTATTACAAAACCAAACAGATTAAGGGGTGGACTTGAATAAACTTAACCTGAGAAAATTTTAGTTGGTTTGAATTGGCCTTACAAGTCTAATTATATTGTATAAAACTTGACTTATTCATTAAAAAAGTAAAACTTTTACTAAAATGTAAAATGATAAAAGTTTATTAAATACGATTGTATGAGGGTGTATGAGTTGTCTGATGAAACCACATAGTATCTAGCGAGGACTGAGTGAAGGACAAAGCACTCTAAGCCAGAGAGAGATGTAGCTGGGGAAAAGCACAAGGAGTGCATGATTGCCTAGTTTAGGAAGCCCAATGACCTTTTACATAGGACCATATGGCCAAGTCCAAGTGAGATTAGACTCGTAAGTGATAAGGCATATCTATAAGAGTCTTTGTCTTAGTAAACCAAGGAACTAGAGCTCCAGAATAAGTGATCTCCCTTTCTTAGTTAGACTAAGGCCTTGTTTGATAAAGTTGAAAACTGAAAACTGAAAATTAAGTCCTAAAACTGAATGCTGAATTTCTTAAGCTAATAAACTGTTTGATATGTACTGAATTTTAAGCATTGAATTAAATAAGCTGTTTGATATGTATAAAAAGCTAAAGTCTTAAATTCACTCATTTTTTAACTTTGCCCTTCACATATTGATATTGTAATACTAAAATCAAATTAATTAAATAAAAAAAACATGCATAATCAAAATCATAACAATATATACAAAAAATTAGCAACATGATCAACAATTATGTTGATCATTAAAACTTTGCCAAATGTTAAAGTAGCAAAAAATTTAACGCTCAATAATAGTTCATATTATTTAATGCCCTCGTTTGCTTATCGGACAACATACTGTGCCAACATCACACATATTTCATTAGATAGAAAAGAAATAAACACCATGACATATAAAAAATGGATTTCATACCAAAATAATTGCAATCAAACCCATCAAGAACCCATATATTCATTGAAAGTTGGAGCTCTAACTAAACATAATTAAAAAAGAAGAAAAAAAAATAACTTTAACCAATGTCTGAAATTTAAAAAACATTTCCATGCCTACTAAAATTCAAAATAATCTTAACTTCTTACCATTCAACTCTATCCAACCCTTTCTAACTGCTTGTCTTTTTTACTGTAATAGCATCCATTACTCCATGTGTGCCTTATTTTCGCAGAAAATGCTATATGCAACTATATATAATAGGTCACTCCTATCAAAAAGCTCCATCTCTTCGAGAATATGATTGCATTCTTCTATTGTTGGCCCATCAAAATTTTAGAAAGTTTGCAAAGCTTCAAGTAATTGTTTATCAAGATCCTCAGATTTATTTTTCTTTTGCTGTTTATTGTCAGGTTTTGCCGAGTCATTTGGTGAAAAAAGTGTCTCTCAAGAGATCTACTGTCAAGATTAATGTACGTTTGTGACTGTGGTTGAGTGTCATCAGCAAAAAACCTTTTCTTTGATAGTCCCTATGAAAATCTTCATGTTGCTCTAACATCTTCAAATAATGCTTTTAACTCATTTATACATTGAAGCCTAGTATATCGAAATTGTTTGGCATTCGGGTTAGCTTATAAAATTATAATTGCATAAATCTTATATTCATTGAGTATCATTTTGACTTTCAATAACTTATAAACCAAAAAAAAAAAAAAAAAAAAGATTAACATAAAAGGCAATTATACATGTATGTACTCACTCCATTCTTCTGTACTCTAGTTGACGGTATTAGTTACACATGATCATATCTGTTACCACTTTTTGAAATTATCTTTGACCACTCTCCATATTTTGATTTCAAATACTCCCATTAATTTTTGAACTATTTTTTAGATAAGTTGACGTCCTTCTCTTTGTTTAAAGTTACCTGAACCCTATCCCAACTCTCTTTTTTGAGACTACCATCATTTTTACCGTTCTCCATAGATTCTTTAAGCACAAATCAACAAAAATTTTATAGAGTTCCGGCTCTTTCTAATTTGCTCTATCACCATCATCAGAAGCCATCCCTACAAGTAAATAGATTTAGATTCAATCCACTTAAGATCTTAAAGTCATGAATTTGGATGCACCCACATGATGCATAAAATAATTTTCAATTGATTGGAAGTTTCATGTGATTCGGTTTGGCAAGGAATAGACAAATTAATATATATATATATATATTCTAGAAGAATCAGTCAAAGTCTCAATTGATTCAAGAATAAAATATTAAAAAAAGGTAAAGAAGGAGTCAAAGAGAAGAATCTTGAAACAGTAACGTAAAATGGCATTAACCACCACTCACGTCGCAAACCGGTCTCCCACACACAAAGAAGAGAATCAAAAAACGAAGACAAAAAAAAAGGAGGCAGATTAGAGGATGAGAGGCAAAATAGAAGGTAAGGGAAGAAAAAGAAAAAAAAAAAAGGGACAGAGTGAGGCAAAACGGGAGGAGATCAATAAAGAAAAAGAATATAGATTCAGCTGAAGAACAAAAAAAAAATAAAAATAAAGAGCAAAGAGTAAACACATACAAAATAATCGAGAAAACACACGAACAGAGAGAGAGAGAGAGAGAGAGAGAGAGAGAGAGAGAACCTGGAGATGGCAGAAGGTTTCATTGAGGATAAATTCAATCTCTGGTTCTCTGGTGTTCGTTCTATGAAATAAGAGGAGAAAGAGGCGAGAGCAAAATTAGGTCTAAAAAAAAAATATCAAAACTGAATGTGTTAAGTAAAAAGTAATAAGTAGGAGAGGAGCTACTTGATATTTTGTTCCTTACTTTTGCCTAGCACTTAAAATATTCAAATCCCTTATTTTGGGTTATCAAACTAGCTTATTTTATTTTTACTTAATCTATTCAGTTTCAAGTGCTGAATAGAGTTATCAAACAAGGCCTAACTTGAAGGCGATTTAGACTTATGTGAGAGACATGCCAAGCAAAAGCCTTTATCCTAAGTCACAAAGCTAGTGAGTCCTCAAGATTCTAAGATTACATACTAAACAGGTTATTCGGTGTCCCCTAGGCTTGCCTCAATGCCTAGGTCAGAGATGTCTGGTTAGTTGGACCAAACAAGCCAAGGGCCATAGCACATATGTAGTGCTTATGGTCCTAAAGTGATGAAGTTGGTTCATGCATTCTATTCATATGTCGAATGCACATGCATGGACACGTGTAGGCGATGGCCCAACATGTGCTTGAAGGAGTAGCCAATCAAAGGCCTAAACACCCCTCTGTAGCAATAAGAAACAAAAAAAACTAATTAAAGTCCCCAAATTGAAAATCTAATTTGAGATTTTAGGAAAGATTTGGTAAAGCTGTGGCAAGCTAGTGTAGAAACTTGATAAAAAAAAAAATCTAGGAATCAAGTAGTACCGAATTTTTTTTTATACTCATTCTTATTAGATTTTGTTATGTTAACATTTAGAAGGTGTTTGGATCCTAGCTTATTTAGTAGTTTATGGCTTAAACTTATAGATTTTTTGTATTGTGCTTGGCTGATCATGAAAAAGTGTGTCACACCCCCATCTCAATTAAACATCATTAATATCATACTGGGAGAGGCGTGATCGCACAGGTCACCATACCTACCAACGACATTTTAATCCACATCCAAAAATAGAACACGGCAGAATAAACACCATTGCTTTATATAACCATGGGCCAACCATACATAAATATAAAGTACTTAACAAACTGTCATAAAAATCAAGCTAACATAAAGCAAAATACAAATATAACTCAAATTTCAACGTCTTATACAAATATGACAATAAACTAAAAGCAAAGCAACAAGAGCTTTTCCAAGTCCCGAGACAAGACATCCTGACACCGACATGAATGCCACCGCAGCTAAGACCAAGACTACAGTGAACCAAACTGTTATCTCCACGTTACCTGCTAAAACAGTCTGTGTGGGTGTGAGCTAATTGTCAACGTGCTCACGATAGATAATCAAACTCATAAAGAACGTTATATACATAATCACATAATCAGCTATCAATAGACAATCCAGCAGTAAATGATATCTTGTGATGCAATGTATGAAACACTCGAGTGTGCGCGTGATTTAGATAATGTTAGTCCAATATATTGATGACTCGTTATCAAGAAATGCCCACCGTGGCACCCCCAGACTAGTCCATCGTGACTAAGCCTTTGATTGACCCACCGTGATTAACTCTCTCCAATGTAGTGCAAGACATACAATATGGATAGTATGCAATGCCACCTTATATATCTATAATCACCAATTACACTTCATATATGAACACCATTAACACCTCATATGAATTCACCGCCACCATACATATAGAAAACAAACAATCCATTCAATATGAATAAAATTATCTTATATTCCCACCTGTCACCACACCCACACCCGATGAAGTTACTCCTTAGTTGACGTTGAAGGTTCTTGACCTCCTTTAACTCCTATCACCACAACCATGTTAGTTTCGGAACCACATTATATAATTCATCAATAAATATTGAACATAAAAAAATAATTCACCAAATATATACCTTGAACATAATCATTTGAAAATAAGCTTAAAAGTGCCAAAATTCACTAATTCTTCTAATTTGCCAAAACTAACACAGGCCTCATAACATGGACACAACTTCGTGAGCTTATATCAAAAACTTCCAAAACTAAATACAAACTAGATATCATAAAGAGTATCCCTACCAAATTTCATATTTTTTGAACAAGCCTAAGTATTTATTTGGTATTTTCTAATCTAGGGCAGTACTATAGAAGTGAGAATTCAGTTGTAGATGGTCCATCTTTGAGCGGTTCTTAACACAGGTAAATGACATCAAAATGATCTGAAATTTGGTACATATTATCATCCACATATCTAATAGATACAGTAAAAAATTCATAATTTTTTTGATTACTCTAACTTGGTCTAATATTCTGTCAAACTAGGGGTCGCAGATCTGGGCATCAAAATTCTGCAGAAACAATCCGACTTAAAAAATTCAACATAATTTGAAATTACAATATTTTTAAGTGAAACCAAAGCCCAAATTACCATCATAACTCTAAATTAAATGTTTAAAAAATTCAATCACAAATAAGATTTGTAGTTAGGTCAAAACGTCTCCAAACAACAACCTTATCACAGTGATGACTTTGGTTATGGCAGCCATGGATGATTTCAAATTTTTACTATGAAAACCCTCACCTCGTACTCCCATTTACATGACATATAAGATATAAACATGCAAGAACCCATAAACATACCATCACACAATCATGAACATGAGATGTCTCACCTTAGGAATGAAGACACAAGCCTTCCCCTTCAATCTCTTCTTCTTTCTCTCCTTTTTCCTCTCTTAGTCCTATTCTTCTTTCTCTCCTTTCTCCTCTCTTCTTCCTCTTCTTTCTCTCTATCTCTCCTTCATTCGAATGATGAGGAGTCAACAAACTCCTCAACTAATTTTTCTCTCTAAACTCCTTGTCAATCTAGCTAACTTTTCCACCAAAAAGTCCACCAACTAACTCACCACCAATGACTCACCAACCAACTCATTAATGAAGAAATGACACATGTCACATACACATGCACCCATATAATTTTATATACCAATTAACTATATAATAAATGTAATTAAATATCTAATTCAACTAATTCTAATATGTAATTAAATTAATTATGAAATTATGAGATTAGGGTCTTACAAAGTGGCTTAAAAAAATAGCTCATATTTAACACGATTTTCTAAAAAAAATTATTTTAAAAAGTGACTTTTTAAAACTAGCTTAGAGCTTATAAGCTACCCATCCAAACACCCCTTTATTTTCTTAAAAAGTCTTCATGTGCAACAAATCAATGTTGATAATATAATACAAAGAAGTGCTAGGGACAACCAATTTAGTTCCTTAACTGGAGGGTTTGTGGGTATTTCCACATCCTTTGCCAACTCAAACAAGATTTTTGAACTCTGTTAAAGATCTTTTATTTGCTAAAGAAAAGCAAATTAATTTTCTAAAACACAAAATTTTTTATTTTTAAAATAGGTGAGGTTTTACTAAAATCCAAAATCCAAGAAAAGATCAAATTGATTTCTTCCAAATTTCTTAGTGAAATTTGTAATGATCATTTCACTGCTTTTGGGATAGAAAGAAACATGTGGTTTTTCTTCCTTATAAGGAAGATTTTCATGACAAATTGATCCCTACTAGGGCTCATCCTTGTCGAATGAATTTAGATACTTTAGAATTCTACAAGAAGGAAATTGCCTCTTTGCTTAAGAAAAAGCTCATCCGAAAATCATATTCTCCTTAGAGTTGTATCGGATTTTATGTGTACAACAATGCCAAAATAGAGCATGGTGCTCCCAGATTGGTTATTAATTATAAACCCCTTAATAAGGTGTTGAAATGGATTTAATATCCTATTCCTCACAAAAAAGATTTGTTAGATGGCCTGCATCAGGCTTTTATTTTTTTTAAATTTGATTTAAAATCAAGATATTGACAGATTCAAGTTGCCAAAGTAGATAGTTATAAAACTTCTTTCACTATTCTTATAGGACATTTTGAATGGAATGTCATGCCATTTGGTTTGAAAAATGCTCATTCTGAATTTCAGAATATTATGAATAAAATCTTCATTGCTTACACAGATTTTATCAGTCTATATTGATAATATTTTTGTGTTTTCTCAACATATTGAGTAACATTTCAAACACCTGGAACTATTTAGGAAAATTATTTTACAAAATGGTTTGGTCATTTTTGCTCCAAAAATGAAACTTTTCCAACCTACTGTAAAATTTTTGAGTCATAATATCCATCAAGGACAAATTGTTCCTATTGATTAAAGTATTGAATTTGCTTCAAAATTTTTCGATGAAATTCTATATAAAACTCAATTACAAAGATTTTTAGAAAGTTTAAACAATATTAGCTCTTATTATAAAAATCTTACAAAAGATGCAGCTATCTTATATGATAGACTTAAAAAGGATTCTTCTCCATGGACACCATATTATACCCTGGTTGTTCAAAAGATAAAGGCTAAGGTTAAAAACCTTCCTTGTCTTTCTTTAGTCAATCCTAATTGGTCTAAAATAGTAATTACAGATGCAAGCCAAATTGGTTATGGTGGTATACTTACTCAGGTAATACCTGATACAAAACGATAAATCCTAGTACGTTATACGTCTGGTAAATGGAATACAATACAGTTGAAATATGCAACTGTAAAGAAAGACATGCTTTTTATTATCAAATGTGTCTTTAAATTTCAAAATGACTTATTAAATCAGAAATTTCTGATTAAAATTGATTGTCAAGCCAACAGATATATCTTCAACAAAAATGTTAAACATGATTTATCTAAGTATATATTTTCTCACCGGCAGTCTATTTTATCTACATTTGATTTTGATATTATATATATCAAAGGGAATCATAATTCCTTATCCGATTTCCTAACTCACGAATTCTTGCAGGGATGATACCCTTTGATCGCAGCCGCCGTGGAAGGGGTAATAACCCTAGAGGTAGAGGACATGGAAATAACCATAAACATTCTAGTCCAGGAACTAAACCTGAAAAATCAGCGGTAATCTCAGTTGATGATCCCTTATTTGTGGATGTTCAAAAATATATTACACAAAAGCGATCTGAAGTAAGGCATATTGGCCAAAAGGATGAAGCATCATATGCTTAATTGGTAGATGATAATCCTTATCAAACTCTGGAATATCAAACACTCCCCTTTTCAGAACATATATTGTGTCTTGAACCCATTGATATTTAATGGCAAAATAATCCAGAGTATCTCATGAATAAATATTTTTAATATTTTTCCTATCCATTTCAAAGTGAAAAATATCGATCAGTGATGCAACAAATTTTACAATTCATTAATACTTGTGAATTCACAAATTTTTATTCAAATATGACCACTAAAACTGGTTCTATTAATTATAGCAAATGCTATATTAAGAAAATTCTTTTTCCACATGAATGGGGACTTATTCCTCATAATAAGAAAACTTATCTTAGTGGAACTGAAAAATATACTTTCAATTGTTGGGATTATATTCATACTTTTACATTGGCTTTTTTTTATTTATGAAAATCTAAATAATAAAAAAAAAAAGCATACTTGGTGGATTAAATTATCACCAGATATTTTTTAAAAAGGTTTTCCTGGACGGTTTTATGCTTGGTGAAAAATATTTGGTCCACAAGTAGCCATCTTGCCAGATTGGCTCCAAGGGCAATTAGGACTTTGGGCAGCATATTCCCTAAAGCTTGCAGCACTAGATCCTCAACACTACATTGAAGGCTCTAATCTGTTGTATTTCTTCACTGAATTTGGCATTCCCTGGATTTGAAAATTAGCTCCTCTAGTTAAAAAAGACCAAGATAATATCTTGAGTTTATTTCGACAATTTTATGTTGGCTATTGACGACGGTTTAATAAAACCAAGGATCAAAACTCTTACACAAATGTCTACAATTATCACGAGCTATCAACAAGAAGATGAACTCAAAAGAGCTCAAACTTCTCACCTTCCATCCATATTCTCCCATAAATTGGATGGAATAAGACATTCATTAAAAATGAAAAATCTCCTTATTACTGAAAATGAAATTATGCTTGAATGTTTAAAACAGGTTAAAGAGAAATTTAATACAGTTTTCCCTTATGATTCCTCAGATGAAGAAAGTAAGGATATAGAAATGAAATCTACATCCTCTCAGTATACTGTTCTTGCAGAAAAATATCAAGATCCATATAAGGATGAAGCATACAAGGCATACCTTCTATTTTATTAAGTTCAGTTGCAAAATTATTAACATGCAATTCATATGGATTAGAGTCAGAAATATTAGATCCAGTATCAGACTTTGCAAACAAAGTATGAATTTTAAAAGATTTTAATTTGTCTTCTAATATATTGAAAAATTCATTTGACGATTCCAATTTGAAACCTTTAACCTCAATAGGAGGTTGAATAGTAGCTTTAGCCTTTATAATTTGCTTTTTCTCAGGAACCTTCATATAATGAAATTTTGTAAAAATCCTTTCAAGTTTGTCGTCAAGATGGAGCAATTGTTGCCTAAGAGTTTGTAAACATAAAGTTGTATAATTACTTTGTTTAGAGGCTTTATTAAGCTCTTTTATAGTAATGTTAACCATTTCAACTGCAGTATGTTTACTAAATGCAGATGCTTCCAAAGTTTGAGACGAAAAAGTACTACTTACCTAGATTGGTTTAGTAGGGGAAAAAAATAGAATGAATTACATATCCTAAATCTATTGTCCATTCTTTTTCTTCAAGTACATTAATATAATGGGTTTCTAAATAATAATTTAAAAACCATGGAACAAAATGTTCCAGACACTAAATAGTGCTTAAGTAATCATAATATTGATCCTTAAATGTTTTTACTTTAGTATTACTGAAAGTAGTGAAATACCATTCACGGAATGGCAAATAATAAGGTTGGAAAAACTCTTTGCTAAGAGCTTTTCTCAATGAACTTCCTGGTTGTAAATTCATTATAAACGGAAGTTCATCTCTGATACAATAGGTATTTCTACGGTCTTTGTATGAATTCTATGTGGAATTTGTTGATTAGAAATTCTGACTGAACCAACATCTTCTGGATGTCTCGTTGTAAAGACTCTAGATGTTTGAGGTAAGGATACCTTATAAGGAGGAACAATAGATCGAGATGATGAGGATCTAGATGAAATAGACCTAGATCTAGAGATTCTCGATATTCCTAAAGCAAATCTTACTTTAATATCACCTTCTAGGGTTTGGGTGATTTGATCTACTTCCTCTTGTACAAGAGGAGCAGGAGGAACAGCTGACTACAGCTGCCATGTATCAGGGAATTGAATTTCATCCCATCTAATCTATCGATTAGTAGCTATATTAGAGCTTAGTAGATTAGTTTCTACAACAATGGTATTACCTATAAGACTAAACAATTTACAGTGAGGATTTAAATTACGTAAAACTTTATAATAAATCCTATAACTGATACACAAAGGTTCAGATCTTGGTTTGTAATTATAACCATGGAGTTTCATATCTAAATTCGCGACATCCAAAAAATTATTGTCAGTTAAAGATAATTGTAGGTTCAGATATACATTAATATACACCGGATCATGTGCAACACTTGATTGTATAATTTTCATAAGAGAAGTTTGTTAATCCAAGCACCTAGCATCATGAAGAACTGCTAAGAAACTAGCAGGTAAACTACTTAAAGTTAATGATTTGAAAGCTACCCGTATGAGGCTTACATTATTATAAAAGACCTACTCCTCATGATGTTTTATTTGAGAAAAATAATAATTTTATACAAAATAATTATCAAGGTAGATACATTTATGAATGAAATTTAGATGACATTGCTGACAAACAGATATATGATATGTTACATCGAATGATCATGTATTCAACTGTTTGTAAATAGCAGAACAATAGTGATAGAACTTGCTCAGATGATAACCTGTGGATTTACAAGTACTTTGAAAGGTTGGTGGGATAATTATTTAGGGCAAATTACATTTACCTCGCTTGAGGTTTGAGACTATTACAATCCACCCCTTAAGGTTCTAGAAATTACATTCTCCTCCCTTGAGATTTAAGGTGAGTTGTATTTTTCCCCAAATGTTAAATCTTTTAACAAAATATATGTGATGTTAGCAAAAAAAATAGGTTTATTACTTAAATTGCCATTAATGTGCATGAAATGACATAAATAGGATTTTTCTTTTGCTTCTAAAATTAATTTGTATGTTAATTTTTAAAATTTTTGTTTTTTTTCCAAATGTTAAATCTTTTTCCCCCACGTGTGTTGATTTTTTTTTTTTTTTATAGTATGTAAGATCTATTTGTCATGTCATAAGCAAAAAAAAAAAAAAAATTATTTGTCATTTTATGCACATTAGGGACAATTTAGGTAATGAACTTATTTTTTTTGCTGACATCATATATATTATGTTAAAAAATTTAATATCTGGATAAAAATGTAACTCACCTCAAACCTTAAAGGAGGGGGATGTAATTTCTAAAACTTCAGGAAGTGGGTTATAATAATCTCAAACCTCAAGAGAGGTGGATGTAATTTGCCCAATTATTTAAATCCTCCTAAAAAATCTGAGATTATGGATGCTGTTAAATAAGAACCAGCACCCACTAAGACTGATCATAATGCTATGAGGATTACTGAAGAATTGATTTACACACTGATTTTAGCTATTGTTGAACATTTTATTGGTAGATATATTAGTAATAATGAAATTGTTAGGACTTCAAAATTTGAGATGTCCTATTCTTACCTATTTTAGCTGGTATAAAGATGTATTTTTAATTGGAGTTATGCAACTCTCTAATGCAAATAGTGATCATTAGAAGTCTAAATTTATTGATGGTCTTCCATATTTATTTGCAGAAAGAGTCAAGAAGGCTCTAAGAGATAGAAATGATGAAATTTCTATCTTTTATCAAATCTCAGAAGGTGATATTGAAGTAGGATTTGCTTCAAGAATATTGAAATCTCTAGATTTGAGTCACTCATCAATTGATGTGCACTACATCAATTGGACCTCACCTACAACGGCGGTCCTAACATTTTTCTATAATACAACTCTTCTGTTTTGGTCTTTAAGGTAAGTAGGATGTCTTTTTTCCATCACAATATAGTGGCTATCAGGCAACTATATATACCATTTCTTGTCGCAAATTGAATACTTATCATCTAACCTAAAAACTTAAATTATAAAGTAGTGCCTCTTATGAATTTATGTAACTTAAAACTTTTTTCCCTATTCAACGTGGGATCTTAACCTAAAGTACAATTCTATCTACTGCTTCCCAATTTGCTTCCGCCACATCACCAAAAGAAATGTTCAGACCAGAGTTCCGTACCCCAACAACTACGATTGGTTAAGGAAAAAGTAATGGATGCACAAACTTTTTGTGCAACCTCAAAAGAATCTAATTTGGGGGAACTGGGAAGATCTCAAGGCCACAGAAACTTGTGGCTGAGAAATTTTCACCTTGATGACGCGGCACCCGCACTTCAGTGTAAAGTTTAAACAAATCAAAATCGTAGACTGCGACGATGCCAACGAAGACTCCCCTACAGGCGTATATAGAGAGAGTGCGTGAGAAACAGAGAGAGAGACCCAAGCCACAAAACCCAGACCCAAGGAAGAAGCGACGTCGACGGCGTTACTTTGTCGTTGCTACTGATTCAGCATCGCCTTTTGTTTTGTATTTGTCTATTTTCTCGGTGACTTTCGCGCGGTTTCCCGGGAAACAGAGAAAAGGCATGAAGGGGGCGAGGGACGCGGCGATCAAGCTGTTCGGGAAGGAGATTACGCTGCCGGAAAACGGCAGGACTCTGGCCTTCTCCGGTGAGTACTCCGCCGGAGATTGCTGGGATAAATATGGGAGGTCTCATCATGATCATTATTCGGTGGAAGACAAGAAAGTAAGCAGAACAGGGGACGAAGAGCAGAATGAAGAAGAACAACTAGAAGCTGATCACCAGGTTCTAATTCCTTAAATACATAGTTAAATATATACATGTAATATGTTATCTGGAAAATTGAGAACGACCCATTCGCCAGATTGCTGAAACGAGTAATGGGTCCATCCCTCTGTTTCACTTTTCTTCTCCCTTTGAATGGTACGGTGGAGGTTTCTGCTTCATTTGAAGTACATGCCTACACTTTGGGTTTTCTTTTAGCTTCAGCTTTGAACTGTTTATTCCATGTGATTTTGTATATTTTCTTCTATTTTCCCACGCGTAGAGTGGTTGTTTCTGTGTTTTAAACCCCGTGATTATATATTTATTATCTTCTTGATTTCAAGATTTTTTTTTTTTGTTAGTTCTGAGGTCACTATGAGCTTTAGCTTAGTATATTCATGAATTTCATTGTATTAGCCTCTAGATTTCAATATGTATTGCGATTGATAAGTTCTCCTTGATGAGAACTTTGAGAAAAATCTTTTTTGCTTTTGTTTTATTTAATTTTTTCCCCAATAAGTAACTTCCAGAAAGATCCTTGCATTCGAATTGTTTAACTTTTGGCACCTTGCATTTACAACCGAGTAGTGTTGATTCTGCTAAAGTTTGTTGTCTCTGGCAAAATTTCTAACTTTGAAACTGTCCAATTACTTCAGGAGCACTTGTTTCTGGAAGTTTATTTTCCATCTGAATTTTCCTCGTCCTAACATCCAAACACCCCCACAGCTATTTTAATCATTTCGCTATTGGAATGTCTATTTCTTTCCTAATGAGTAACGATTTCACAATTTCTCCTTATATTTTCTTCTCTTATTCTTTCTCCTTCTAGGTCTCCAGATTATTTGTCTGTGTGTTTTTTTTTTTTTCCCTGCTTTTTCTGTCTCTCTTCTTCTGTAACACTTATATCTGTAATTGAAAGAAATTGTGTTCAAATTTCAGGGTCCACCAGCAGTGAAACCCACTGGGAGTAAACAACAAGATAAGTCCACACCTCCAACTACAGAGGAGCCTGGAAACCCTGGAATGGTGCCGGAATCCGATGAGAACCCTAAAACACCCTCTGGCGATGAAGAATCTGCAACACCAACACCGAAACCTCGAAAGACTGAAAATGATGAAATTGATACAGAAAATCCACAACAGAAACCCCTGAAGAAGCCAGACAAAATTCTTCCATGCGGCCGTTGTAATAGCATGGACACAAAATTCTGCTACTACAACAATTACAATGTTAATCAGCCCCGCCATTTCTGCAAGAGCTGTCAGAGATATTGGACTGCTGGTGGCACCATGAGGAGCGTGCCAGTAGGAGCTGGTCGTCGCAAGAACAAGAATCCTGCCTTGCATTGTCGCCACATCACTATCTCTGAAGCTCTCCAGGCAGCCCGAATGGATGCTCCAAACGGAATTCACCACCCTGCATTCAAGACCAATGGCACAGTTCTCTCCTTTGGCCCGGAAGCACCAATTTCTGAATCCATGGCTTCTGTCTTGAATCTTGCGGGGAAAAAGGCTCCTAATGGCAACTTTGAACAAGGAATGCCAATTGCTGGAAATGGTGGAGAAAATTGCGATGATTGCTCTAGTGGATCATCTGTCACAACTTCAAATTCAGTGGAGGAAGGAGCGAGAAATGGGATTCAAGAATCAATGATGCGGAATTTTAATGGATTCTCTCCTCAAATTTCATGCTTGCCTGGAGTTCCCTGGCCTTATCCTTGGAATTCTGCAGTTCCTGTACCTGCTTTTTGCCCTTCCGGATATCCTATGCCGTTTTACCCTGCCCCCTATTGGAATTGTAGTGTTCCAGGCGCCTGGAGTGTTCCTTGGTTGTCTTCAACATCTCCTGCAGAAAACCAAAATGCGCCAAGCTCGGCTCCAAATTCATCAACTCTAGGGAAGCATTCGAGAGATGGGGACTTGCTTAAACCAAGCAATGCAGATGAAAAAGAGCCTATTGAGCATAAGAATTCAGAGAGATCCATTTTGATTCCGAAAACTTTAAGGATTGATGACACTGATGAAGCTGCAAGGAGTTCTATATGGGCAACGCTCGGAATTAAGAATGACCCCATCGGCAGGAGAGGCCTTTTCAAGGCTTTCCAACCGAAGGATGAAGAAAAAAAGCGCACAGCTGAAACCCTTCCAGCTCTCCGGGCTAACCCTGCAGCTTTGTCTAGGTCCCTCAGCTTCCAAGCAGGAGCCTAAAGTGGATTTGGAGTGAATTTGAATGATTTTTCTTCATCCTGGAGATATCACATTGGTTCACAGCCTTGCTGAAAACATATGTGAAACTGAACTGACAGAGTGGGGCTTAATTATCTCAGAGAAGAGAGTAGGAACTGATGTCTTCTTTCTTGTAACATTAAGAATAGCTTCCCTTGTTTTACTTGGTGAGTGTGGGTTGATGTATGTATATATGTATATATATATGTATCTATATAAGAATACTGACAAGGAGAGAGAGTGGAAGATTTTTAGATGTACCAAAAACTCAGATGTTACTGATGTAAACTGTCAAACTCAATCTGGAAAGTGTCTTTTCCTATTTTGCCTTCGTGGTTTGAATAATAATGTAGCTCTTCTATCTTCTGAGGTTTCATTTTTCCATTTCTTAGTTGAGTTTCAGAAATGGTTCTCTCCTTGATTTCTCACAAAGAAGGAAAGAACTTCCAAAGAGTGTATGATTCCAAGAATGTGATTCAGTAAAAGTAGAGAGAGCGACCTGAAGTGGAGAGATCCAAAATGAGATTATATATTATTGGATGGTGTCAAGGCAGTATGCAACTGCTCACAAACATGCATGAAATAATCCCAGAGGGGCAGGATCTAGATGGGACTATGTGGATATGGTGGCAAATCCATCACTGTTGAACTAGGTTGTGCCTACAAAATTAAGAATTCCACAAAGGTGCAGGCAAATACATATATATATATATATATACAAAGCTAAACAACTTGCAGAAGAAAGTGAAAAGATGATATAAAGTTCTTCCCACCTTTTGATTGCTCTCTATTCACTCTCTCTCTCTCTCTCTCTCTCTCTCTCTCTCTCTCTCTACACCTTCTTTGTCAACAATGTATTTTGTCTAAAATATGAATAAGATTGGAAACATATGAAATTCTTATTTGTTTCATTTTTCTCAGTCCATGGCGACCAGAAAGGGAGGAAGGAATGGAAAATGGCCATGGTTATTACCAAAGCAAAGGAGGCTTTTTTGTCAATGCAATTAGCTCTTTGATCAGTTGTACTAGTCAAACCACTACTTGATTGGGTTAAAACCTGTGTGTGTTGGCAGTAGCAGCACCCATAAAAAATTGCTGATCCAATCTTCCATGTTACTCCATCATCTCAGAAATTCTATGAGAACTAAGGTGATAATCTCAAGATGTGTTGTTGATTTCCATGCGCTTTGTACTTTGTAGTATTGAATAACAGTCTGTTTGGAACTCAAGGAAAGAAAGGTAAAGGAGATGAAAATAATAATTTTTCGTCATTTCCTTTCCTTCCCCTGTTTGGTTCCCCTGTTTGGTTCTAATTAGGAGGGAAAGATAAAAGAAATGAAGAGCAAAATTTGAAAAGATGGGCACACCGGGAAACCATTTTTCTTGTCATTTCTCTCTCATTTCCTTTTCTTTCCATTCCACAAGTTCCAAACAGGCCATAAATAACTAGAGATTGGAAAAGTGGGCAGAATGGCATTAATCAGACATATCAGTTCCTCAACAAGACAAATAAATGGAATTGCTTTCTCCTGTTGATCACGTTGTTAGTGTTTGGAACTTTGGATTGCACCATTTTCTGGTAAACCCACCTAAAAATGCTCCATGCTAGTACTTGGTGGGTACATCAATATGAATTTGGATTCTCTCTATTTTATGAATTGGAATAGAGATATTCATTTCATTAATTGAGATATTAACACGTCAGTTAACATAAAAATGAAAGGTTGAAATAAATTAACTTAAAATTTATTTTAAAATATAGTTATATAAAAGAAAATAAATTTTAATACAAAACGACGTAGTTTTAATAAGACATATGATAAGATTACATTTAAGTCATTGACTATAAAATGAAAACCTCCATTTCAATTCATGAAATAAGGAGAATTCAAATTCATCAATATCATAGCAAATACGTGTATCTGGTTCATCTCGAAAATATAAAACACCAAGAAATTTTGTTGCTGGCAGCAAATGCAGACCACAAATTATGTTCAAATTGAGTTGTCAGGGGACCCAAATCCCACTTCAATTCCCATAAATGCTCTTGCTTTCTTGTCTTTTTTCCTTTTGCTCTTTCTCTTTTCTGGAGGTCATGTATTGGCATTTTGGCTTACTATGGATAGTTTGATATATGCCTAATTTTCAGTTTTATGTTAAAGTGACGGTTAGATTGGAGTGTTTTCACGGTTGGTAAAACTAAATTCTAGTTAATTCACACAAAAAATAGTAATAACTGTTTGCAGGTTTTATAAAAGGGCGGACCAGTGCATGAAACTTTGCAAAATACCTAACTATGAAATCATGTGGATCTTGTTTTCGCTCCATGTGTATCCATTACATTTGCAGAGAACTGTACTGTTTCATCTGTGACTCTGTTTGTGAAAACCTATTTTTATATCTGCCAAAACATATTGCATGCTCAATGATTTAATGCATCAAAACCTAAAAGGACTAACACAACATGTTTCGAGTTAGGCCCTCCCTTCAAAGTATGAAACAACTCTTGTATTGTTATGAAAAAGAAATCACAGAAGGTTGGGAGTTTTCACTTGGTGTATTTGACTTTCTTGCAACAATTGTTTCAATAAAACTTTGTCACGTGGTTTTCTACTACGGAAAATATTATTCTTTTAAAATATTTGTACAAAAAATTTCACAAAAATGTTGTCACAATAGCATTATTGTAATTATTAATAGTTATTATAATGGGTATTTTGTTTTAAAGTGAAAGATTCTCATTTAACCCATAGTTATCAAATTGTACTATACATAAAAAAGTATCAATGAAGTTGAGTTCCATGTCGATCAAAGTACAAGTCAATACCCATATCAGTGGTATCAGGAGATACTGACCAATAATAAATTAACCAAATGGTATTGGATTTTATGTAATTTATTTTAAAATTATTTTATTTTAATAATAGATAACTATTAGAACTTGTTTGAGAGAATAATATATAGTATAAGTGTTTTTAAATATATATTTGGATTGGATAATACATTTATATTATGTTAAAATAATTTACTATTGAATAATATTTATTATAAGTAATATCAAATTTTATAAATAAATATATATTTTTATAAATATATAATATTTACAATAATAAATTCAAGATAATATATGATATTTCACCTATACTGATATATGTCGTACCAATAACAAAAATAATATACTGACAGATACGATATTAACAACTACCGTTCAACTCATCCTTGTTTTGGATTGGTTCAAAGCGCTGAGTGAAGGATTGGAGCAGAAAAAATCCAATTCATTCGAGCAAGTTTTCAATACTTTGACCTCTTTATTCTTATCACTTCCATAATAAAGTTAATGGTCTATGTCACTTATATTGGCTGCATTCAAGCAATATACATATATATATATATATATATATATTTGACCACTAACTAGAGCCCATTTTGTTCATAAAGTTACATTACATTTGCATCACCAGGTCTACAAAGTCAACCTTCCACTTCATATATTTCCTTCGTTTAGTGCTTATTAGGTTATTCAAAGTTGAGCTCGTGTCCCCATCTGAGAAAATTTATATGTGAGAGAGAGAGAGAGAGAGAGAGAGGTCTCACCAATTGACAATTGACCTCTCTTTTGGAGAAAGCACTTCTTTTTTTGGTACTTCGGAATGAAATGGAGAAGGGACTTCATAGCCATATGATCAGCTTGATCTACATTCTTTGACTCAACATTAGTTAGCTTTCAATCTGATACTGGCTTTGTGGTCTGCATTGTGGACAACTTGCATTCAATTTCCTAACCATTGTGTGGCCTCAAATATTTGAGTCTCTGTTAAAAGCATGATCAAAATCAGACACCTTAGATATTTTCTCTTTGTGCAAGTGATTCAGAAAGTGGGGAAGAGAATTTGTCTTGGATGGAAAAAGCACATCAGGTAAGAAAGTGTGGATGTGAACCTATCACTTCACTGGGAAAAACAAAAGGAAGGAAAAGATGCAATGAACTTCCAACTTCCTTTTTTCTTTGTTTGGCGGTGGGGACCAGGGAGAAAGACCTTAGATTAAAAGTAGGCCACAAGGTTATCAACTTGAGCACCAAAAGTCAAAGCACTTTCACATGCTCAACCAAAAGATTAAAGAAGGCCCCGGTGAAACATTTTACCTATTAAAATAAAAAAATAAAAAGCTTAAAGAAGGGTTAAGAAAACCTAAGCGTTTGTATTATAGTATTCATACGCATGCAAAAGCATTTCAGAAGAAATTAATCGCACTTTTGAGCTCCACCTATAACTTTCTTCGCGATAGTATTATTATTTTGACTCAGCTGAGACTATATACGCGTACTATAAAGTTTTAGTTTATTTAACCTAATTCTCAAATAAAAAATCCCAACTTATTGGTAATACATGAAGTTAAACATCATTAGCCAAATTATGTCTGGTCCCTGGCAGAGTGGAATGGTTGGGCTTGGTTGTGTTTAGTTTACATTCACTCCCTTTTGGGCTGGAAATTGCAAATGTAACAATGGAATTGGAAGGAAATTCTGGACACAACTACGATTGAGAAGACTAGAACCCATAAAGCCATCGTGACTGCAACTGAATGGAAACACACACACGCACAGGACTCATATTTGAGATAGCGAGAGAGAGAGATCACATTGATTACTGATAGGTCAATAATATCATAAGCATCACTGGAAGATGATAGTTACATTTGATTGCAGTTCCATGCAGTTGTTATCAAGAGTACAAATTGTGCAGCTACCTTTTACTGGTTGAAGGATTTAAGTACAACATTTAAATTCTCCACAACTAATTTTAGAACATCTAAATTGCCACCCTTAGGTGTCACTGAATGTTACATCCCCCGGAGGCTTGTCCGCGTCTGACATTGCCATATGCTGACAGTTCAAGAAGATCCATGTCGCGACCTGCACATACATTCAAAAATACATCCGCAGTCATTATGATATTATCTACAATTAATAGAGCTCCTAGTTCACTTTTGTTGAGCATTATGGGAATTGCAAGGCCTGAAAATACCTGAAACCCTACAGTATGAACTTTTTTGAATAAGATCTGCTCTGGATATCTCAGTTCGATTTCCCTTTGATCGATTAACTGTTGCCTGCAGCAAGAGTAAGCCTTCTTTCTTAGAGAGAGTATACGCATATCATATCAGGAAAACTAAATGTATCCATTGTCTAGATAGAAGTCAGTAAGCTAAATAGAAAGTTGGCAGTTGGCCGTCTGGTTAAAAATTGTTTGAACAAAATCATTCTAAAGTAGGGTTGAGATTGTACAAGTTACATCCACAAATTATATACCATGATATTGTTCATGTTACCATAGCTAGGGTAAGGGTATTTAAGTTGTGATGCTTATTTCCTATAACTCATGAATCTTTGGCTGCGAATGTGTTTGACAATGGGTAACATCAATTGACAGTAGGGTACGCATAATCCGTTTTTTAAATAAAGCAGCTATAAGACCTCTACTATGAAATTACCTCGTTCATGAAAGTTACCTTAAAGTATTTATGTCCTTATCGAAATATCCTTGGTCACATATTGAAATATCCTTGGTCACATACACCAATTGTGCAATACATGTAATGACTTTACCAATCTGGGGCACAAATACTGGAATTTCTAACTTCCGAGTAAGCCAAGCAAATATTTTCTTAGCAACAACGGTACAAAGTAATGCCCTTAAGTACAAAGAATGTGAATAAAATTCACATTTGTGAGCCTGAAGGCCTTTGTGTCAATTAATGCAAAAATGAAGAAATAGAATCCAACGAGCCATTAAGCAAGGTATCTGAAGCAAGGACCTGAACTACAAGGTCTAGAGAAGTCCATAATTCAGAATTCCCTATACAGATACACCCCAAAGCACCAAAAAGCTACCAGGTTCTTGAAGCAGTTTATCAATAACAGTCATAATGCCCCTCCCTCCTCCACACCTGAGCACCTCAAATAATTTTCCACAAGTATAGCCTATCACATCCCAAAGATCTACATACCCAACTATCCACTGAGGACTCTGGTGTAACTTGAATCACAACAAATCAGGGGAGAAATCAAGCCAAACTTCATGAGAGAGAGAGAGAGAGAGAGAGAGAGAGAGAGATGACTAAAAAGGTAATTATCCACCTGTCCTATGAACTGTCTAAGAACACAAGTGATGAAGGAAAATACATACTATACAAAGAAGCCAAGTTTTGAATGCATGCGGGACTTCTATATGTCTTAGTTGGAAATATGTCAATCCAAATCCCCAAGAAATATAAAAAAAAAAGGTTCAACAGTTGAACAACTCACTCATCAAGTGACCAACTTCTTTTTTTTTTTTTTTTTAATGAGTAATCAAGTGACCAACTTCTAATATGAATCCTGCTATTACGCAAAAAGGCGTCAAACAACAAAACTAAGTTGAAGCTCCTAACTTGCAAGTTTTACTGAAAGAAAGGGACGAGAAAAGCCCATCATCTGTACAGGACAAATTACTGCTTGTGCAAGCACCTTTTCCACACCAATTATATATAAGTTAGCATGAGCCCATTGGAAATTATATGATATCCATTATTCATAAAGCTTACATGCTCTTGGTCTTCAACAATAATTTTTACACATTTCTTGGCATAGAAGAACCAACCTCAAAATGGCCCTCAAAAGGCTTCCTAGGACCAGGGACCCCAACAATTTTGCACTATATGTCTCATCAAATCTGGGTATAACTATCTAGCTATATAACTAGCTTCCATTGAAACCCATATGAAAACTCAATTTCATAGATAAGGTTACCAACTCCGTTCTTGTAATGGAGAGCACATTTAGTATGAAAATATTGCTGATTATATAAAAATCTTTCCACTGAATGCATTAGAGGAATTTTGTCTCCTAGTGCATTAGTTTTTATAGTCAATATATTATCATCCAATCTTTCATGCTTCTTGCCAGTTCCAAAAAATAAATATGGCATACAGCAAGTAACAATTTAATTGGAAGTCCTACTGGTACTCTATTGTTTAGCTTTCTGTACTCCGCATTGGACTTTTGCACTCAAATGTGAAGCAAGAAAGCCTAGGAAGTGAAGTGCCAATAAGCACAAGCATACTAATATATAGGATTGATCGTGTCATCTAAAAGGATCCTCTACCGCCTACAAATTGAAGGCAGCTTCATATCAGTTGTAATAGACTTGAGTAAACAAGAAGAATACTGAATTATTGGCTTACTTTTTCTTGATTTATTTATATCATAGTTAACCATTCCCAATTTCTAAATGCAAAATGTATAGAAGCATTATTGAGATGAATTTGACATATCTTCCACACAAACATACTTATTCCTGAGAGTGAATTTTGCACTCAAATGTTGACAGCAGGAAAGCCTAGGAAGTGAAAAGCCAATAAGCACAGGCATGCTGAATATATAGGATTGATTTCGTCATCCAAAAGGATCCTCTACGGCCTACAGGAAACTCAAGGCAGCTTCGTTTCAGTTGTAATAGACTTGAGTAAACAAGAAGAATACTGAATTATTGGCTTACCTTTTTCTTGATTTATTTATGTCCTAGCTAACCATTCCCAATTTCTAAATGCAAAATGTATAGAAGCATTATTGAGATGAATTTGACATATCTTCCACACAAACATACTTATTACTGAGAGTGAATTTTGCACTCAAATGTTGACAGCAGGAAAGCCTAGGAAGTGAAAAGCCAATAAGCACAGGCATGCTGAATATATAGGATTGATTTCGCCATCCAAAAGGATCCTCTACGGCCTACAGGAAACTCAAGGCAGCTTCATTTCAGTTGTAATAGACTTGAGTAAACAAGAAGAATACCGAATTATTGACTTCCCTTTTCTTGATTTAGCTAACCATCCCCAATATGCAAAATGTATAGAAGCATTATTGAGAGTGAATTGGGTTAATGATTATTAGTTCAATGAAGCGAAATGGAATAATATAGGGTAACATATCTTCCACACCAAATATTAAAAAAAAAAAAAAAAAAAAAAGGAGCCCACCTTGTATTCTAGGAAAAAATGCCCACATTCAGCAACTACAAGGAATGAATGACAATAGAAAAACAAAAGAGAAAACAAGCTATGGGAAGCACAATCAAACCAGATACTAAACATTTTTTTTCCCTAATAAGCAAAACCAGATACCACAGAAATGCAATAATCATACAAGGCAACAAAGGGCATACCTGTAAAACTTGACAGTTTTCCAATGTGCTTTTCCCCCCCTGAGAATATTCACATCATAACCTTAGGCAGCAGATTTAGGCAACCACAACTTATCCCAAAAAAAAAAAAAAGGTAGATTGGGACAACTGATTAGGATATAGACTTCAAGATAAGTGGGGTCTTGGAGTTAGTGATACATGCCAACTTTATATTTAAGAGCAGATATCGTGCACATATACATTTTCATAAGTCGATATCGCGCACATTTTTTTTTTGTTTTTGATAAGCCAGATATTGTGCACATTACAGCCACCTCACAGAAGAATAAAAACACAAAACAGGAAGTATTTGAACAAGATAAAATTCGTTCCTGTTACCTGGACAGTTAAACAGTAAGGAGGGCACTCTCAAAGAAGCATAACTCACACCAACTTCCTCCTCTCCCCCAACCCAAAAACAAAAATAAAAAGACACAAGCACCAACCAAAGAAGAAAAACATCCTTATAAATCGCAGAACATTTACAATACAGTGTTTGACAGGTTTTGACAAGGGAAAAAAAACACTTGATCCATAAGCTTTTTAATAGGAAATTTGGTCCTTAAATTATTTTCCAGGACAAAATTAAATAAGCCAAAAGCAACAAGTTTGATAAAACAGAACGCGCAAGGCAAATGAACTGAAAAATGCACAATAACCATTGGGCACCAAACTAAGCAAATAAAACACATCATTACTTTTCATTTCTTTATTTAATTACGGAAAAATATTCCTCAAAATCACATTAAAAAAATCCACCGAATGTTAACTGATTCATTCAACATTAGCCCATTAATCCATGTTGTATGGTACTTGCCATGACTGTCAAGTAGTAGTTGAAGAGTATCACCCGGAATGCATAACCTTGGAAATCAACTGAGGCTAGATAAGCCATTTGAGTAAATGATATCAGAGTAACTCCATACAAAGGTTTATATCCTGTATGTTCTTTCCCATTAGCAATAGAAAGGAGTACATTTTATGAGATGTGAAAGTAATCGATGCTCGACATTCCCATTAAGGATCCAGCTTTTTTTAATATCCTGTAAGTTCTTTCCTGTTAGTAATAGAAAGGAGTACATTTTATGAGATGTGAAAGTAATCGATGCTCAACGTTCCCATTAAGGATCCAGCTTTTTCTTAAAGTAATATTAAATACAAAATGATACGGGTAAAATACACTTTGCACTATTGCACTTACACTGAATTTCACTTCAGAACTTGCACTTTCAATTGTAACAATTAAGCCCCTGTACTTTTAATTTATTGCAATGTCATCCTCCCGTAAGCTTCAGTTAGTGAAATTGATGGTCAAGGCCAGGTGCATCTTAGTGGCCCTTTTTTAAGGGTAAAAATATATTCTCATACCATTTTGGCACCGAAACGCTCTCAATACTCCTTCACTTGAGATGATTTGGGAGTATTTTACAATCCTAATTTTGTTGTATACATAGAATGACTGCAAAAAGTTTAAGAGGGATCAGTGAGAAAGTATTATAAAGAAGTTTGGAAACTAAATAATTAGGATAAAATAACATCAGTTAGTGTGAGAATATATTTTTGCCCTTCAAAAAGGGCCACATGAGACGCATAGGCCTCTTGATTGTCAATTGCACAAACAAAAACTTACAAAAAGGTGACATTGTAGCAAATTAAAAGTACAATGACTTAATTGTTACAATTAAAAATGCAAGTCCTGAAGTGAAATTCAATGTAAAGTGCAAGGGTGCAAAGTGTATTTTACCCTAATGATATAGATAAACCCAGGAAACTCAAAAAATAGTTTTTTTTTAAAAATGAACCAACTCATCAATCCCAACTAGCATTCAAACAAGCAAAACCAGCGAGAGAAAACACACAAAACCCCACAAAAAAAAAAACATATAGATATATATATAGTTTGAAAAACACAGCTATATTGGACCATAATGGAGAACTCTCGTGAAGGGGTATTCATCGATCGGGTCGGGTCGGGTCGGGTCGGGTCGGGTCGATTTTTTTTTACCAAACCTACCCATGATAAAATCAAACTAACTCATAAAAAATAGCCAAGCCAACCAGAGTTATCAAAATCAAACCGGGTATCAAAGCAGTGAGACTACTAGTTCACGGTTTATTAGTTCAACCGGTGTTATAAATTAAATATATTTTATTTATTCATATATATATATATATTACCTTAAATATATATTGCAAAGTAAAACGTAAGAAATCAAGTAGAGCAATGGTAAGTGTTGTTTAATTCTACCCTTAATTTTTAAGTTCAACTCTTGGGATCTACAAATACATTAAATTTTTGAAAGAGATTAAAAAGTCAAAGATGATCAACGGTTTTTTTGGTTGAACTGGCCAATTGGTTTAACGGTTTTTTAAAAAACTGACCGGTTCATTCGATTCAATCCAGTTCACATGCATTTTCGATAAATTAATTAAACCGTATCAAATTAGGATCTTATTCTCAATTCGACCGGTTAAACCAGCCAATCCGGTCCACTTCTGCTGACTATGCCCCCAACTAACAAGCAACAAGACAACATTCACAACAGGAAAGACATAAAACCTGATAAAATGTGCAAAATAACGTAGAACTACAATCAAAACCCAACCAACCCCAAATTCAAATGGCCAAAATCACAGTGACCCAATTGATGATATCGCAATTCGCAACAAAACGGACAATACCCACAAAAGCAAACATGTTAAAACCAACATAAATATTGACATTGGAGTACCTTAGAGTAAGGAACAATGTGATCATAGTCATGACAGAGACAACCGGGGCAACCCACGAGCTTCCGGTAGACAATGTTGCCGAGAGCATCTCGACGCCAGCGATCTGGGTCTCGGCCTTTGACCTTCTCGGCTTTTTCCCAGCATTGTTGCTTCACGCTGTAGGGGAAGCTCCTTGGGTGAGGGTTAGGGTCAGGGGAGGAGATTTGCAGGTTCTCGAACAAAGCTAGGTCTTCAGTCACGAGCTCGCGGTCGAGAACAGAGGCTCCGGACGGAGAGAGCCTAGATGAGCCGGACCCAGATGAACCGATGGTTCGGTCTCTGGTTGGAGATGAATAGCTTCTCCTTTTACCTTCCTTGCTTGGCCTCATCTGCTGCGCCATTTTGGCCCCCGGCCCCCTTGCAAGAGCATACGAAAAGCTTCATTTCGATAAACTGGCAGCTCTTCACAATAAATTACTTTTTGCTCCCCTCATAGGTAGAGTTATTTTAATTTTGAACCTAGTTTTTCAAAACGCTGACCACTTACACCCCTGTGGAAATATTATCATTACCAAGCAAAAGAAAATTCGAAACAGTAGCTGGTGGGCCCTGTGGGGTGTTCGACCCACGTAGCAAAAGAGATCCACTTGCCACGCGGTCCTTCACCAGATAAATTTTCTAGAGTTGCGGAGGAAACCATTGACATCGTTTAGTATTTTTTTTAAGGAAATTGCTATTCTTAAAGCAATTTTATTTAGAAGGTAATTAGTAATGCCGTGGCTACCAAAAAAAACCTATGCCGTAGGAAAAGCTCTAGTGATCCTACTTGCAACCTTTTGTGGCAAGGAAGGTGAATCCACTAAGCATCTTTTGTTCAGGTGTAAGTGGACAAGAGTAGTTTGGTTTGACAATGGACTGAACTACAAAGTTCATTCTGATTCTATGACTTCGACAGCAAAGTAGTTTGAGCATATGTTTCTAAATTGCAGCGTGGAAGACAGTTGTCCTAGCTTTATTGCCCAAATCTGCTGTGCAATTCGGAAAGCTTGTAATGATCTTGTCTTCAATGATTGTCCAGTTGATCCCACCTGCCAGAGCTAAAGTGACCCATGTTGAATTCTTAAAAGCTGCTTACAATATTCCTGCGAATCCTGCTGATAGGAGGACATATGAAGATCTGAGGAAATGGTCTCGTCCCTCTCGAAGAAGATTAAACTCAACTATGATGAGGTCTTTTCTACTAACAAAGACAGCAACTTTTGGGGTCATGGCTCAGAATTCGAATGGTGAAGTTTAGCCTCCAATTTTGGTCGTATTAGAGTTTCATCTGCTCTGAAGTTTAGGCAATCAGAGTGGCTTTTTATACGGCATAAGAGCTCAATTAGTCCTCAGCAACTTCGAATCAAACACTCTCACGTTCATCAGACTTCTTAATGATAGTGAAAGGTGCAGTTACTAGGAGGCTAAGGCAATCGGTGATGACATTATGGCTATGGCTAAGCTGCTATAGTATTCAATCACATGGTGTTTGAGGCAAGCTAATTCCTATGCCCACTGGCTTGCATCTCAAATATAATAATAGAACATATGATTATATTTGTTTTATACGTTGGAAAATAGACTTGGATATATTGTAGTTTTCTTGTTTGTTCAAAGGCTTGTTTTTCCATTTGGAAAAAAAAACCAAAAAACACCCTAGTGTAATGACATTACTGTTGTTTATTCTACAGAATATTAACTAGATAGCACAGACTATACCATCAACTAGAATTAAATTATCAGTTGAATAAATCTATCAATTTTTTCTTGGCCTATTTCCTTTCAAACAATTAATAAGAGAAACATTTTAGATGTATGATTAATTAATTGGTTTGGCTTCGACCGGATATCTCTCACACACCGTTTGCAATGGGAGATACTTTTTCTTTACGACGTTCAAAATTATTTTAGATAGAAATGAGAAAAGCTTTCAAATATTTGATAGAAGCTAAGAGCACCACATAGTTGGCTATGGACAATAAAAAGCTTCCACCATGGCAAGGTCAATTTAACTAATCATTTAGCCTTAGGTGTAGAATTTTTCTGTTGGTTGATCTACATTGAATTCACTACTAGTGAGGTAAGCTTCAATAAACGTAAAAAAATGGAGAAAAATAAAAGGTCACTAATTTTTACCAGTTCATTCTATATCCCTTCAAAAAAAAAATCTAAGGCAAAAATTTAGGAACGAAATCAATTTCTTTCGTCCCTAAAACTTGCATTCTATGGACTAATTTTATGGCTTGTTTGCTAAAGAATAATTAGAACGTGACATATTAGCCCAAATTTCATCTCGTTGCAAAAAGTCCATCCGCATTGTTAATTTATATGTAAACTTAATTAGGAATAACCTAACTTAATTAGAAACTATGTATAAAAAAATTGTCTCTGATTGCATTATACTTTTCGGGACCACATAATTTTGTTGATAACTAGTTTTCAACAACTGGCCTTTGGTGGTTCCAAATTTTGGGTAGCCAACCAGGAATGATAATCGCGTTTCAAGTTAGAATGGGTAAATTCGTTTAAAATCTCAAAATAAAAATAATACGAACACTAATATTGTATAAAATTTAAAAAAAAAAAAAAAAGAAGAAGGTAATTCTTAAGAATAAAAAAAAATATCAAAACATTAACATTTACTTCTACAAATCAATGTTATTTTGTACTTTTAAAGTATAATGTGAGTATTTAAGAATTTATAATATAATCAAAAAGGGTGTAAGTCACCTTGCTCATTTTTTAGTTTTATTTTATTTCTTATGTCCAACTCCTACCTTATTTATTCATGCCTTAAACTTTTACTACTAGACGTGACTAAAGCGGTTTCGGATCGAATAGTCATCTCCAACACAGCATTTAGTTTGATTCTTTCCAACATTCAGCATTTGGTTTGTTCCGAATCTGGGACAACCAACCAGGAATTTGGTCCCTCTCTCTCTCTTTCTCTCTCAAGCATTTGATTCAAAAGCGTCAGTCAATAAAAATTTGAGGAGTATGAATCTACAACACTTGGCATTAGTTTTGACTAATTACAATATCCTTTGCTGTAAGCATGATTGTCATGTTGATTTCGTCATAACTACCGTGAAGTTCAAGGAGAAACCTAGGAGAACTTTCTCGGAGCTTTGGAAGAATATTGCTCTCTTTTGGGTTTCGCTTTCCACCAACTATTTCTACTGCATAATACTTACAAAAGTATTAGCGAACTTCACGATTAAATTACAAAGAAAAGTGTACTGTCTCTTCTTCCAAAACGTGTTTCTCACGTCATCATGTCAAAGTTCCTGGCAATAATGGACTTTACGCTGTACAAAAATCACGAGGAAAGTTCCCTTACTTGCCCGAACTTGGCCGAGTACTTACTCTTTATATAGCAACAAAACAACGTAATCCAATCCAATATCAATTGTTACCCTGCACCTTCTAATACTATTACCATGCATTTTCGTTCCCAATTTCCACAAAAGACTTGAAACCCGTCACAGACGCACACACATCTAAACACGCGCACACATGCATATATATAGATGATTATATACCCATAATCCATATGCTTTCTTCTCAATTAAACCCGTAGTCAATAACACCTCTCTCTCTCTCTCTCTCTTTCTCTCTCTCATAACATACATACACGTACTCTTTGCAATGGAGAAGAATACTGCCTTCCCACTACGTCACATAATCTTACTGGAAAATAGGTCAGCCAGTTCTTTCCCATTCGAGGGCAAAATCTCAGAGTGTACAGTTCTACGTTGGCTCGTAACAGTTCATGACTTCTATTCATGGCTAATTTGGTGCTTAATCCAAACCATACTTCACTTCATCTTTAGCACCTGGAAGGGCTGGGCGGCTGAGGGCGGCGAGAACACCACTGCCAGCGTTACAGCCCCCTCATCGAAAGCTTGCTCCAATCATGTAAATGTGGATAACAAGTTGTCCAGAGGAGAAGTGGAAGTTGTGATGGAGAAACTTGGAATTTCTTGGGACCCAAACGGGGATAAGATTCAAGAGAGTCTAGGAACAGAGGAGATAGCAGCTCTGTTCGATGACGAGCTGAGCTTAGAGGATGCCAAAGAAGCTTTTGTTGTGTTTGATGAGAACTCCGATGGATTCATCGATGCAAATGAGTTAGAGAAAATTATTTGTACATTGGGTTTTGCAGAAGTTTCAGAAGTGGAATGTAGAAGGATGATTAGAGCCTTTGATGACAATGGAGATGGACGGATTGATTTCAGTCGATTCAAAACACTCTTGGAAAACAGCTCTTGGTAGGCAGTTTCTTCTTGGACATTGGAAGAGACTGTCATGGCATTTCAATTCCAAAATAATAGTTGGTTGCAATTTTATTTTCCATTAATTTTGAACCTAGTTTTTCAAAATGCTGACCACTTACACCCCTGTGGAAATATTATCGTTACCAAGCAAAAGAAAATTCGAAACAGTAGCTGGTGGGCCCTGTCTGGTGTTCGACCCACCTAGCAAAAGAGATCCACTTGTATTGTGGGAGGATTGAGGCCACGCGGTCCTTCACCAGATAAATTTTCTAGAGTTGCGGAGGAAACTATTGACATCTTTTAGGTTTTTTCTAAAAGCACTTTTATTTAGAAGGTAATTAGTCATGCCATCGCTACCAACAAAAAACCTATGTCGTAGGAAAAGCTCTAGAGATCCTACTTGCAACCTTTTGTGGCAAGGAAGGTGAATCCACTAAGTATCTTTTGTTCAGGTGCAAGTGGACAAGAGCAGTTTGGTTTGGCAATGGACTGAGCTACAAAATTCATTCTGATTCTATGACTTTGACAGCAAAGTAGTTTGAGGATATGTTTCTAAATTGCAGCGTGGAAGATAGTTGTCTTAGCTTTAGTGCCCAAATCTGTTGTGCAATTCGGAAAGCTTGTAATGATCTTGTCTTCAATGATTGTCCAGTTGATCCCACCTGCCAGAGCTAAATTGACCAATTTGAATTCTTAAAAGCTGCTTACAATATTCCTCCGAATCCTTCTGATAGGAGGACAAATGAAGATCCGAGGAAATGGTCTCGTCCCTCTCGAAGAAGATTAAACTCAACTATGATGGGGCCTTTTCTACTAGGAAAGACAGAGCAACTTTTGGGGCCATAGCTCAGAATTCGAATGGTGAAGTTTAGCCTTCAATTTTGGTCGTATTAGAGTTTCATCTGCTCTGACTGCTGAAGTTTAGGCAATCAGAGTGGCTTTTTATACGGCATAAGAGCTCAATTTGTCCTCAGCAACTTCTTAATGATAGTGAAAGGTGCAGTTACTAGGAGGCTAAGGCAATCGTTGATGACATTATGGCTATGGCTAAGCTGCTACAGTAGTCAATCACATGGTGTTCGGGGCAAGCTAATTCCTATGCCCACTGGCTTGCATCTCGAATATAATAATAGAACATAGAATTATATTTCTATTATTCCTAGGAAAATAGACTTATTGTTAGGAATGGCCAAGAGCCACTATCAAACTCATTAAAGTTGGTAGCACAATGTGCTTACCAACCCAACCTTTCCATTTATAAAAAGGGGCTACGAATGAAAGAAAGAAAGAGAAAACAAAGAAAGAAAAATAGAGAAAATAGAGAAGAAAGAATAAAGCAAATAGTGTAGATAAAGTATTTAAATTTTAATTGTCTTTTATATTTTATCCAATAAAAGAAATAAGTTATTGGGTGATCAAGAAAATCTATCACTAATAGTTCCAGAAGAATTATTTAATTATTATTTGATAATTTCTGAAAAACTAATTTTATTATATATTGTGTTTGAATATTTTGCTTGCTTAATATTTGTGGAGGAATAACCCCCGGCCCAACCCAATGGATGAGGTCCAATCAGTGCAAATTAAAGTTGGGGCCGCTTTGCTAGCCCAGATCACAATTAGAGGGAAGGCCAAACTGCCGACCTCTTTCGCAGCACAGCCCAAACCACGAAAAGCGGGCCCAAACCGCTAGCGGTCTCTGCGCATTAAATGCAGAGTCGACTCGCATTAAATACGCATGCGGCTGCCCACGCGACGTCAACGTGCACGTCCGGTCAGCCGGAATCCTCCACGACGGTGCGCTAGACCCTGTGAATAATTAGGCGGCGTCAATGAGACGCCTACCCAGCAGGCCATAAGAGCCTGCCAGTAGGCCAAGTCAGAACACACTCCCTCAAAGGTTCTATAAATACCCAAGGCACCGAGAGCCAGATATGGACAGTTAACTCAAAATATTGACAACTTTCATTCATCTTTATCGATTAAGCTTGCTAACTTAATCTTCGGAGTGTGATCGGCCTATTACGGGTCGACCCATTCTAACCCCTTCGCCTTGCAGGAGATATTTGGACTCATCTATTTTTGGGCTTAAGAGTTCGGTCCAGCCTTCCCGTAAAATCCCACCTACAATTGGCGCCGTCTGTGGGAAGGCTTAGAAAAACTATGAGTCTGGACAACCGGAGACGTAGGGGAGAAAACCACGACGGGAGAGGCTTCGGAGCCTCCTCCAGTAGAGACCCGACCAACTCGGCGCATTGCCAATCTACACCAGCAGATCGGCAAAAAAGGAGAACACTAAGGTCGGAGATACGCACGCCGACTGAAAGCCACTAGGAAGCACCGGATGAAATGCGGAGGGATACGGGCTATGTCAGGGATAGAAATTTTCGCAGGAACCATCCTCGGAACCTGGCCTCGTCACCCTCAAGCGGGCGGGTCCCGAGTGAGGATACGCTCCGTGCAGCAGAGAGGGAAATTCGGAGGCGCGGAGAAGAGATAGCCTACCTCACCTCCCAGGTGCGGGCCATGAGGGAGGCATTCTCTGGCAGGAATGAGCGTGGGAGAGAAGGGTCTCCAGATCGGGAGCAGGCTGTTGGCGACGGGGATCAACCAGCGCCGCCGGCAAGGGGAAGTTACACCCCTAGTACCAAGCGTTGCGTTAACAGGCGCACAGGCCGGCGGCGGGAAAGGAGCAAAACTCCGGCGAATAACAGTCCAGCTGAAGGAGATCGGCGGAAAGAAGACTGGGAGAAGTGGTACAACGAAAAGCAGGAGGATAGAAGGCAGCAAACTAAGGAGCGCACAACCCATGACCTGATGAGAAAGGCCCTCGATCAAATTGCATCCACACCATTCACTGAAGATATTGAATCCCATCCAATTCCTCGAAAATTCACCCCACCAAAGTTCACCCTCTATGACATGAAGTCCGACCCAATTAACCATGTTCGGCATTACAAACAGCTCATGGTAGTGTGGTGCAGTGACCAGATGCTAATGTGTCGAATCTTCCCCTCCAGTCTGGGAAGTGTGGCTTTACGGTGGTTCGACAAATTGCCACGTAAGTCCGTTTCTAGCTGGAGGCAACTAGCCGAGCTTTTTACAGCTCGTTTCATAGCAAACAGCTTACAGCCAAAGGAGGTTGACTTCTTGCTGACATTGCGAAAAGAGGAAGGAGAAGGATTGCGAGCATACGCCCGACGCTACTGGGAAGCTTATAACGAAATTGACGAGTGCAGCGAGTAGTTAGCTGTAACTCAGTTCAAGATTGGCCTTCCCAGGGAGCATCGCTTGCGACAGTCCTTAATGAAGAAACCAGCCCTCACGATACAGGAACTAATGCTCATAATCGAGCGCTATGCACGATTGGACGAAGACATACCTCAGGTAGCATCGACCAAGGCCGGCGCCACAGCCGAAAAGACAAGTAAGAAGGATGCCAAGAAGCCTCGGTCAGAAGATATCGGCCGAGGAAAAAGGGTAACTAAGGGGTCTATACAGTCTTTAAAGACCCCATCTATAAAATATTACCCCAGATCCGTGATAAGCCCTTCTTCAAATGGCCGCCGAAGTTGGGAGGAGACCCAGCGACCCGAGACCAGAAGAGATTCTACTCATACCACCGCGAGAAGGGACATAAGACGAAGCAATGTTGGCATCTGAAAACTCACTTGGAGGACTTGGCCAAAGCAGGCCATTTCGATCAATTCATCGATCGGGAGAAGACGAAGAATAAAGCCGAGCAACCGCGGGTAGAAGACGCAGCTCGGAAAGAACCAGAATCAAGGCCGGTACGGGTAATCAATGTGTTGCACGGTTCGGCTGAGTCGTCAACCGTCGACCCACACAGGTACCGAGCCGAGATGCAGAAAGCGGCACACCTAAGGGAAGTGTTGCAGGTACAACAACCCAGCAAGAAAGCAAAGGTTGGCAGTGGCCATGTACCAATTTCTTTCACCGATGAGGATCTCGTAGGAGTGCAAACCCCTCATAACGATGCCTTGGTGGTTACGTTAAGAATGGCGGACTGTGACGTTAGAAGATTGCTCATTGACCAGGGGAGCTCGTCCGAAGTTATGTATTACAGCCTCTTCAAACAGTTAGGACTGAAGGAGTCCGACCTCCAACAGTCACTTAACCCACTGGTCGGATTCAGCTCAGACCCAGTTTGGCCAATGGGAAAGGTGACGATTCCGGTAACAGCTGGCGGGATTACATTGCAGACTGAATTCCTAGCAGTTAACGTACCCTCCCCCTACAATGCCATCATGGGACGAACTTGGTTGCACCTCATGAAGGCCGTTCCATCGTCATACCATCAGCTGCTTCGGTTTCCGACCCCGGCGGGTGTTGGAGAAATTAGGGGAGACCAAGTGGCCGCCAAACAATGTTTCCTAACGGCATGTGCGACGAAGACAAAGTCTGAGAAAGTGCAGATGATGGAGCTGCATGAAGACACCCCCACAATTGATGACGTGGGACAGACACCCGAGAATAAAGCTGTGGAGGACCTGAAGAAGATATACATTGATCGGCGAGGGGAAAAATACTTCGTCATTGGCACCTCTTTTTCCAAACTAGAGGAAAAATCCCTCATCGAGTTGCTGACAAACTTCCTGGAAGTGTTCGCCTGGACCCCTTATGACATGCCCGGGATCGGCGCTGACGTCGCCTATCATCGCCTCAATGTTAACCCAAATTGCCGACCTATTGTCCAAAAGGGGAGAAGGGCAGCCACCCAGCATGTGGACGCTGTCTTGGAGGAGACGGAGAAGCTTTTGGAAGCTGGAGCCATTCGAGAGATCAACTACCCAAGCTGGTTATCAAACACCGTGGTTGTAAAAAAGAATGACGGTAAGTGGAGGGTCTGTGTGGACTTCACTGATCTTAACAAGGCATGCCCCAAAGATCCATTCCCCCTACCCAAAATTGACCAGCTTGTGGATGCAATCGCCGGCTTCGGAAGGATGAGTTTCCTGGATGCATACCGAGGATACCACCAGATTCCACTTCACCCCGATGACCAAGAAAAGACAGCCTTCATCACTCCAAGGGGTATTTACTGCTATAGAGTTATGCCCTTTGGCCTGAAGAATGCCGGAGCTACGTATCAGCGACTGGTCGCAAAGATGTTCAAGACGCAGCTCGGCAGAACTGTCAAGGTCTACATCGATGACATGGTGGTAAAAAGCAAATTGAGCAACACCCACTTGGTGGACCTAAAGGAGGTACTCTGCATCCTGAAAGACTACAAAATGCGGTTGAACGCTTCAAAGTGTGTCTTCGGGGTCGGCTCGGGCAAGTTTCTGGGATTCCTGGTCACGCATTCGGGCATTGAAGTGGACCCACGGCAAATTAGTGCAATTCAGAGCATTCACGCTCCAAGGAATGCCAAAGAGGTTCAGAGATTGACAGGAATGGCCACTGCACTCAACAGATTCATCAGCCGTTCATCGGACAGGTGCCGACCCTTCTTCCAGCTCCTAAAGAAACAGGAACGGTTCGAGTGGACCCCAGAGTGTGATTCTGCCCTTGCCGATCTAAAAACCTACCTAACCAAACCACCCCTGCTCTCCACCCCTGTCCAGCAAGAGGAACTCTTCCCCTACCTTGCAGTATCAGACCATGCAGTCAGCGCGGTCCTACTCAGGCAAGAAAATCGGCAACAATTCCCGGTCTATTACTTCAGTAAAACCCTTCTTGGTGCCGAGAGCAGGTACCTACCCCTCGAAAAGCTGACACTCGCACTGATAGTGGCATCCCGCAAGTTGGTGCATTACTTCAGATCTCACACCATCAACGTCCTCACTAACCACCAGCTCAAACCTCTTCTAAGGAAGGCCGACTTCTCGGGAAGAATTGCAAAATGGGCCGTGGAATTAAGGGAGTTTGACATCAAGTTCCAACCTAGATCGGCAGTGAAGGGGCAGGTTCTTGCGGATTTTGTTGCCGAGTTCTCTGTCGAGATAGCACCAGAAGTAGAACAGACCCCAACAACTGGCCAACCGCAACATGAACTCCTCCTAGACCTTTGGGAACAATCTGATCATTGGACACTCTACGTGGATGAAGCTTCCAATGACCGGAGGGTAGGATCAGGCATCGTACTCATCACACCAGACGGTCTAACCATCGAGCAAGCCATCAAGCTGGAGTTCACTGCCTCCAATAATGAGTCAGAATACGAGGCCTTGCTCACCGGAATACGTCGAGCCATTGAGCTTCGAATTTCTGAAATCGTTATATATTCGGACTCCTTACTTGTCGTAAATCAAATCACAGGGGAATACGTTGCAAAAAGCGACAGAATGACGCAGTACCTAGCTAAGGCCAAGGAACTACTCGGCCAATTTAAAAGCTACAAGCTTCGACAGATTAGCCGAGATAACAACTCACATGCGGATGCCCTGGTGACTCTGGCCACGGCTCTGAAATCTGGTTCGAAAAGGACGATCAACGTAGAAACCCTTGCCAAGCCCAGCATCTTTCGTGAGGAGGAGGAAGCCCTAACAACAGAAAAGTTGGGACCATCATGGATGGACCCAATCATTTCTTACCTTGACACAGACAAGCTGCCAGACGATAAGGCTGAAGCTCGGCGAATCAAGCATGCATCTCTCAAGTATTGGCTGTCACCAAGTAAGGAGCTTTACAGACATTCCTTTACAGGTCTGTATTTACACTGTGTCCATCCGGACCAAGTACAAGGCGTCTTGTTCGAAATCCACAAGGGGATATGTGAAAATCATGTCCGCGGAAGGTTGATAGCGCACCGAGCCATCTCGCAGGGATACTGGTGGCCTTACATGCAGAAAGATGCAGCCCAGTACGTCCTGAGGTGTGACAAATGTCAGAGGTTTTCCCCCATCATCCACCAGCCAGCCGAGGATCTTGCCACCATCACCAGTCCGTGGCCTTTCGCTCAGTGGGGACTGGACATTGTCGGACCTCTGCCTCGAGCTCCGGGCAACAAAAGGTTTCTCATCATGGCCACCGACTACTTCACCAAATGGGTAGAAGCGGAACCTTTATCAAACATCAGGGAAATTGATGCCAAAAGGTTCGTATGGAAAAGCATTGTCACCAGATTCGAGTTGCCCTGAGCCATTATATCAGATAATGGCACCTAGTTTGATGGCAACATCTTCAGATCATTTTGCAAAGGATTGGGGATCAGAAACTATTACTCAACACCGGCCTACCCCCAATGCAACGGGCAGGCCGAGATTTCAAATAAAACCATGCTTAACGGAGTCAAGAAGCGACTGGAAAAAGCCAAGGGGAAGTGGACAGAGGAGCTACCCAATGTTTTGTGGTCCTACAGAACAACCCCTAGGAGGTCCACCGGAGAAACATCGTTCTTCTTAGCATACGGGGTTGAGGCAGTCATCCCCTTGGAGATCGGACTACCGACTATCAGATCGGCAGCCTTTAACACTGGTGTCAATGACTAGACGGTTGCAAGAGACCTAGATCTTGTCGAAGAAAGAAGGGAAACCGCCTTGATCAGGCTCACAGAGTATCAGCAACAGCTAAGACGCACTTACAACAAGCGGGTCCGCCCCAGAAACTTTGCTCCAGGAGATCTAGTTTTACGAAAAGTGTTGGGGGCAACCAAGAAGGCGGCGGATGGAAAGCTCGGCCCAAACTGGGAAGGCCTCTACAGAGTCACATCCCAGGTTGGCGTCGGCGCATACAGACTGGAGACCGTCAAAGAAGGGCGACAATTGCCACGATCATGGAATACAACCAACTTGAGGAAGTTCTACCAGTAATACAAAGCTCCATGCATTGTAACAGTCCATGAAATGTGTAAAGCCCAACTGAAGAATCAATGAAAATGAAGCTATTCAAATGAATCTACTCTGAGCATTCTGTGAAACCCAAAAACCAAGTGTAAAAACTTGGTCCTGTCCAAGTTGGGCAGGTCGGCCAAAGAAGGCCAAAGTAAAAACCAAGTGTAAAAACTTGGTCATGTCCAAGTTGGGCAGGCCGCCCAAAGAAGGCCAAAGCAAAAACCAAGTGTAAAAACTTGGTCCTGTCCAAGTTGGGCAGGTCGGCCAAAGAAGGCCAAAGCAAAAACTAAGTGTAAAAACTTGGTCCTGTCCAAGTTGGGCAAGTCGGCCAAAGAAGGCCAAAATAAAAACCAAGTGTAAAAACTTGGTCCTGTCCAAGTTGGGCAGGTCGGCCAAAGAAGGCCAAAATAAAAACCAAGTGTAAAAACTTGGTCCTGTCCAAGTTGGGCAGGTCGGCCAAAGAAGGCCAAAATAAAAACCAAGTGTAAAAACTTGGTCCTGTCCAAATTGGGCGGGCCAGCCAAAGAGGACCAAAATAGAAACCCAATGTAAAATACTTGGTCCTGTCCAGGTTGGGCAGGTCGGCCAAAGGAGGCCAAGAAAGAAATCAAGTATAAATGACAAAATCAAATGAGAAAGATTCAGTTCACAGCAAAATTCAGATAAGGCAGATTCAGTAATAAACAACAAAACAAGTTTTTCTCATTAAAAGGCATTGATGGTTACAAAAATTAAGAAAAAGAAAGAAAAGCTATGCGGACTTCTCCCCCGTCTCTGCAGTTACCCCTGGCGAAATCTCTTCCACATCCTCGGGGTGTTCAGTTGCGTCCTTCAAATTTTCAAGCCTCTCCTTCTCGGCAGCAGCTTCTTCGGTCGCGGCTTTTAACTTGAGCTCCCGTCTGTATTGGGCATTTGCCAGCACTTTCTTCGGACAGACGACGCCGTCCTCGGTAGTATCAAAGTAGTCCGGGCAAAGACCCCACACGTTGGAGGCCTTATCCAGCTCTGCAACGACAAGGGCACCATTCCAACCCTGTCGGAATATGGTGCGACTGAGGTCCATCATCTCTTCGGCCAAACGCTTGGCCCCCCTCTCTTCACCTCTCTTCAGTGTGGCCTCTTCTTCCACCTTCAGCTTGGCCACTTCAGTCTTAAGGGTTTCCACCTCCTCATTTGCGTTGTGCAGATCTACGGACTGCACATCGAACTTCTTCTTGAGGTCGGCAAGATCCCTATCCCTCTTTTCAAAGTTGGCTTTCATCAGCAAAAGCTCGGCGGAAGCCTGCTCGGCCTGTTTCCTAAAGGTGATCCGCTCCTTATTCGCTTCGATCCACTCGAGCTTCAAATGGCCGTGCTCTTCAATAAGTTGCTGGTGAACCTCTGCAAGCTTTTGGAAGCGCGTCATCGCCTCCAAGGAATTGAGACAGCCCTACACAAGTCGGAGAATGTTGTTTTTAGGGTGAGTGTCTAAAAAGTCTATAATCATCGAAAAAGTCAGAGCCGACTTACCAATATCGAGTCATGAAAAGCGCCCATAAAAACGGCTGAGTCACTTGCTTCCCCCAGCTTTGCCACGTCCTTTTTCTGAAGGACGCTCTTCATAACACCAAACGCAACCTCGGGTTGATCGATCATAGAATCTGCTGTCGTCATAGGACGGCCGAGAATGTCCAGAGTGATGGTCACAGTCTCGCCGACCTCGTCCACCGCGCCTTTGCCTTTCTGCTTTTTGGGCGCTGGAGTTGGAGTGACATCGGGCCTCCTCTTTCTTTGTTGTCGAGTCTCCGGCCTCTGTTGCATGGGAGGGGCCTCCTCCACGGGAGTTACCACCAGCTCGGCTGGAGGAGTTTCGGCAGGAGTAGGTGTGGCCGACTTTAGCGGCTGTCCCGCAAGAGCGAACATTCTTTCCTTCAAACTCATGTCGTCCATTTCGTCGGGGGATGGGCTCGAATCACTTGTTCCTGTGGGAATCTCAACTCGGCGGTCGGGCACAGTGTACGGTGACGATGTGGACGCCGAGCTGTGTGATTTGGTTCGCTCTTCTTGTCGTTCTTCACCAGGTGATACAGATGGAGGGGTAACCGCGACTGTCACGCCTGTAAGGATGCGCGCTCTCTCGATCGCTATTCCAATAAGGATTTCCTCGAAGTCCCCTTCGGCGCCTTCGTCCGCTAATCTTGCAAGTACACTCTGGGGGACACCCGTCTCGGCAGTGAAAGTTGAGTATCACAATGGGTAGGAGAGCAAGATGTGTGCAGCCCGAGCTATGTATCTTAGTCGACCTTCGCCGACATAGTTCAAGACCTTGTCGAGGTCGTCAGAGTTGACCAACCAGTCGCGAGCTTTTGACCGCTTCCTTGTGTCTGCAAAAAGTTCGAGAGTTAGTTTGGCTGCAAACTGAAACTTAAAATGACGCACAGTGTGAGAGATCGGCATCAAACCTAGTTCGACGGGCACTCTAGGGCATCGAATCGCCGGTCTATCCTTCTCGGGAACGTTGCCGAACTCCCACGGACCGGTTACCCAGACCCTAACGTCGTCGACGCCCTTCCCTGAGGAAGGCAGACACTTCACTAATTCTAAAGACTTCTTTACTACCCGGAGGTAAACCTTGTAACTACCTCCGACTTTACAAATAGTGTAGCAGTAGTCCAGTTCGGCAAGGCCCAGGTTCACCCCCAGGCGCCGATTTATTTCTAGCATGCCAAAGAAGATTCTATATACGTTCGACGCTAACTGGGAGGGCGACACCTTATTTTTCACTATGAATTTATGAAGAAGAGGGTGGAGGGGAAACCTAAGCCCCCCTTCTACGATGGCAATGACTGGGAACGGCACCCGCTTTTCGGTCTCCCCCATGCGATAGTCCTCAGGATCGACCAACTCTAGGCCGATTTCATCCGGGACTTCAAACCTAGCCCTAAACGCGGCAAGGGCCGACGGACCATCTAACATTTTACGAAGACGGGATGCCATCAAGGGGCAACCGTCAAAACGCATAACACAATGAAGAGCAAAGGAGTTGCGGGCTCAAAAGACACTTACAGTGGTGGGTGCCGAAACAGCTGACGCACACGCTATTCAGAAGGCAAAGGAAAAAGAGCAAGTATCTTCCAACTGATTAAGGCGTTGGTCTTTTATACACACTAGAGCCGTCGATTCGTACACAGTAAAATGATGTTAATCATGACGCTCTGCCTAAGCGTCACGTCGGCCGTCGATTCAATAACGCCCCACCATTGAATTTTTTAAAATCCCCGCCATTTATGTGGTCGGGTGACCGTTACATCCCTTGGCCGTTTCAGAATCCAAAACGACACAATGGTTGGGGGGCAATTATGGAGGAATAACCCCCGGCCCAACCCAATGGATAAGGCCCAATCAGTGCAAATTAAAGTTGGGGCCGCTTTGCTAGCCCAGATCACAATTAGAGAGAAGGCCAGACTGCCGACCTCCTTCGCAGCACAGCCCAAACCACGAAAGGCAGGCCCAAACCGCTAGCGGTCTCTGCGCATTAAATGCAGAGTCGACTCGCATTAAATACGCATGCGGCTACCTACGCGACGTCAACGTGCACGTCCGGTCAGCCGGAATCCTCCACGACGATGCGCCAGACCCTGTGAATAATCAGGCGGCGTCAATGATGACGCCTACCCAGCAGGCCATGAGAGCCTGCTAGTAGGCTAAGGCAGAACACACTCCCTCAAAGGTTCTATAAATACCTAAGGCACCGAGAGCCAGGTATGGACAGTTAACTCAAAATATTGACAACTTTCATTCATCTTTATCGATTAAGCTTGCTAACTTAATCTTCGGAGTGTGATCGGCCTATTACAGGTCGACCCATTCTAACCCCTTCGCCTTGTAGGAGATATTTGGACTCATCCATTTTTGGGCTTAAGAGTTCGGCCCAGCCTTCTTGTAAAATCCCACCTACAATATTCATTTAGTTTTATAATATGTTATTAATACGATACTCTAAATGCTTGTAAAAAATATAATTGTGTTCTTTTTTTTATATCTGGAAGGTACTTTATTATATCAGTGAAGGTACTTCATTTTATGTGTCATTAATATTTTAGTTAATTTATTTTTATTTCGAGTTCATTACTGTTCACTCTTGGCATAATTTATATTTGTTACATAGTTGATGAATAATGATAAATAGTTGATAAATAGTGATATTTCAAAACTTTGTTTGTTCATTTCTTCCAAATATTAAACTTTTGGCCTATAATATTTATAGATCTGAAATCTTTATTTCAATTCATTTCTATAGACATATGTCTTGACTATATTTTAATGTATGAATTGAAAGTTATAATACGAAAAAAAATAATATATATATATATATATATCGTATTGCATATGATACTATACAACAATAGTAATTACTATTTATAAACAGTGATTTTATTATTGATGAATAGGATGTCTTCTTTATATTATTTTTGTTTTATCGTGATTGTAAAACTTTGTTATCTTGTGAGTGTAGCATTCTAAAAATGTCAAATCTCCCAAAACTAGAATTTATCACTCTTGACATTTCAGACAAGAACTATTTATCCTGGTAAGTTGATGCTGAGATCCATTTGTATGCAAAGACTGTTGAAAATACTATAAAAGAAGAAAATAACGAATCCTAGCAGGATCATGCAAAAGTAATGATTTTTTTTCGCTATCATATTCACGAAAAATTAAAAACTGAATACTTTACGGTAAAAGACCTACTGACACTATGACAAAATTTAAAGGAGAGAAATGAGTACCAGAAGACCATGATTCTCCTTAGAGCTCGTTATGATTAGATGCATCTGAGGTTATAAGATTTTAAAGCTGTTAGTGAGTATGATTCTGCATTATTTAAAATCAACTCACAATTGAAATCATGTGGGCAAACTATTACTGATGAAGATATTTTAGAAAAAAAAATATATTCTACATTTCATGTCTCAAATGTGCTCCTGTAGCAGCAATATCGAGAGCGGGGTTTTAAAAAATATTCAGAATTGATATCATAGCTCCTTCTAACTGAACAAAATAATGAGCTTCTGATGAAAAATCACAAGTCTCGCTTGATCGGCTCTACACCTTTCTTGAAGTGAATGTGGTCTCATTTTATGGACATGGATGTGGTCGTGGTCGTGGACGTGACTGAGGTCATAACCGTGGCAGAAATAATTTTCGTCATCGTAAAGGTTACCGTGGAGATAATAGTTATAACAGTTATAATTTTTCAAGTTCTCGAGTTAAGAATACTACACTACACCACTAGTAGTGGAACAACTCGTAGAATAACTCTAAAACAAAATAAGAAAAAGGAAAAGGTTTACAGAATAAACTTCCTAAAAATTACTAAAATATTTGTTACAGGTATGGTATGAAAGAGCATTGGTCACGTACCTGTCGTATGCTTAAACCATTAGTGGATATTTATCGAGTATTAACACAAGATAAAGGAAAAAATGTTGAAATGAATTTCACAAACTTTGATGACTCAGTAGAAATCACTCACTTTGATGTGTCAGATTTCTTTGAAGATCATGATGGAAAAATAGATCACTTAATTGGTGTTGAAAATGTCCACACCAACTAGTTTATGTTCTTGTTGTTTTAAATTTATTGTCATCTTTTGTAATGTTTTTTTAAGTATGTTTCTTTTAAATGAATGTTTTCGTTTTCTTATAAATAAGCAATTTTTATATTTTGTATGGAGACATAGAATCTACCAAAGCATTAATAACTTTCAAGATTGACAATTGAGATATATGTCTAGTAGACAGTGCAACAACCCATACAATTCTTCGAGAGAAAAAATATTTTGTCAGCTTAATGTTAGCTGAAAATAACGTTTAGACAATATCTGGCAGTACAAAATTAATTGAAGGTTCAGGAAGAGCCAATATATTGTTGCCAAAAGGAACAAAATTCTATGTTGATGATGTTATGTATTCAACTAAAGTTACAAAGAATTTGTTCAGTTTTAAAGGTATATGTAGTAATGGATATCATATAGAGACAACATATTTTCATTTAAAGTGGCTCTCGCAATTACATGAAGTAATGCATAGAATGAACCACAGACAGTTGACGAATGTCAACATAGAAGCGATTGGGCAAAATAGAAAGAAGTTATTAAGACAGAATTAAACTCATTAGCATAATGCAAAGTATTTAAACCCATAGTCCAAGCACCAGAAGATATAAAACCGGTTGGATACAAATAGGTATTCATGCGAAAACGAAATGAGAAAAATAAAATCATGAAATATAAAGCGCAACTAGTAGTACAAGGTTTCTCGCAGAGACCCACTATTGATTATGACAAGACATACTCTCCTATAATGGATGTCATTACGTTCAGATTCTTATTTAGTTTGTTAGTATTAGAAGGACTGGATATGCGTCTGATAGACGTCATGATTACCTACTTGTATGATAAATTAGATAATGATATATATGAAAATTTCTTAAGGATTTAAATGTTTGAAGCAAATATTTCAAAATCTCAAAACTTATATTTTATCAAGCTTCAAAGATCTCTATATGGATTAAAACAATATCGACGCATGTGGTACAATTGTCTCAATAAATATCTATTAAAAAATAGATATGTTAATAATACAATTTGTTCATACGTTTTTACTAAGAAATCAGAATCTGGATTTACTATTACTGCAGTCTATGTCAATGACCTAAATTTTGTTCGAACTCCTGAAAAGCTTACAACAATTACTAGTTATTTTAAAGAGTTTGAAACGAAAGATCTTGAAAAAAAAAATTTATTTTAGATTACAAATTAAGCACTTATCCAATGAAATTCTCATCCACCAATCCATATATACAGAAAATGTTCTGAATTGATTTTATGTGGATAAAACTCATCCATTGAGTTCTTCCATGATTTTCCAATCAGTAGATGTACAAAAGGATCATTTTCGCCCTTAAAAAGATAGTGAACAAATTCTTGGTACTGAAGTACCATACTTTAGTGCTATTGAAACTCTTATATATCTTGTAAATTGCACAATAACCGATATTACATTTTCTGTAAATTTATTGGCAAGATATAGTTATGCACCTACTCAGAGACATTGGAAAGGAGTGAAACACATATTCTGTTACCTCCGAGAAACAATAGATTTGGATTTGTTTCATTCAAAGGGACCAGAATCAGAGTTAGTTAACTATGCAGATGCTAGTTACCTCTCTAATCTAGATAAAGCACGATCACAAACCAGGCATGTATTTGTCTAAGGTAACACTACTATATCTTGGTGATTTGTGAAGCAGACACTAACTACAACTTCTTCAAATCATTTTGAGATTATCGCAATTCATGAAGCAAGTCGAAAATGCATTTGGTTGAAATCTATGATCTAACATATTCAAGACAATTGCGAACTATCCTCGATCAAAGATACTTGAATGATATTATATGAAGATAATACAGCATGTATTGCACAAATTAAGGGAGACTACTTCAAAGGTGACAGAGCCAAACATATATTGTCAAAGTTCTTTTATGCACATAAACTCCAGAAAAACGGTGATATTAATATCCAACAGTTACGTTCAAATGATAACTTGGCAGATTTATTTATTAAAGCACTCTCAACTGTAACATTTGAAAAATTGGTACACAACATTGACATTCGTCATTTTAAAGCTCTTTCATTCTGAACAATTGAATCTATCAACTTCAACTTCATACCAGATGTATGAATGAGAGGGAGTCACAAATTGTACTCTTTTTTTTCGCCAACAGTTTTTTTCCTCATAAGATTTTTTTTTTTTTTTTTGACAAGGTTTTAACGAGACAGTTTTAGCACACTCATTTTTCTTTCGCTGCGATTTTATAAGGTTTCTTGTGGTAATCATCTAAAGGGAAGTGTTAGAAACGAATGGTGGATGACCGAGGAGTCACCACCAAACTCATTGAAGTTGGTAGTTCAATGTGCTTACCAATCCAGCCTCTCCTCTATAAAAGGGGGCGTTGCGAATGAAAGAGATAAAGAGAAAAGAGAAAGAAAAGGAAGAAAAGAAGAAGAGAGAAAATAAAGAAGAAAAAAGAAAGTAAAGAGTGTAGATAAACTATTTAAATTTTAGTTATCTTTTAAATTTTATCTTATGAAAGAAATAAATTATTAGGTGATCAATAAGATCAATCCCTAATAGTTCTAGAAAAACTATTTAATTATTCTTTGACAATTCCAGAAGAACTAATTTTATTATATACTGTGTTTGAATATTTTATTTGCTTAATATTCATTTAGTTTTATAACACTTATATGTATTGTAGTTTTCTTGTTTGTTCAGTAGTTTGTTTTTCCATTTGAATAAAAAAAAACAAAAAAAAACAAAAAACACCCTAGTGTAATGACATTACTGTTGTTTATTCTAAAGAATATTAACTAGATAGTACAGACTACACCATCAACTAGAATTAAATTATCAGTTGAATAAATGATAAATCTATTAATTTTTTCTTGGCCTATTTCCTTTCAAACAATTAATAAGAGAAACATTTTAGATATATGATTAATTGATTGGTTTGGCTTCGACCGGATATCTCTCACAAATTTTGTGCAATGGAGATATTTTTTCTTTACGTTGTTCAAGATTATTTTAGATAGAAGTGAGAAAAGGTTTCAAATATTTGATAGAAGCTAAGAGCACCACATAGTTGGCTATGGACAATAAAAAGCTTCCACCATGGCAGGTCAATTTAACTAATCATTCAGGTGTAGAATTTTTCTGATGGTTGATCTACATTGAATTCACTACTAGTGAGGTAAAGCTTCAACAAACGTAAAAAAATGGAGAAAAATAAAACTTCACTAATTTTTACCACTTCATTCTATATCCCTTCAAAAAAAAAAAAATCTAAAGCAGAAATTCAGGGACGAAATCAATCTTTTTCGTCCCTATAACTTGCGTTCTATGGACTAATTTTAGGACTTGTTTGTTAAAGAATAATTAGGACGTGACATATTAGCCCAAAGTTTATCTCGTTGCAAAAAGTTTGTCCGCACTGTTAATTTGTATGTAAACTTAATTAGGAATAACGTAACTTAATTAGGAACAACGTATAAAAAATTGTCTCGATTGCATTATACTTTTCAGGACTACATAATTTCGTTGATAATGTTAGGTTTGTAGTTTTTAACAACTGGTCTTTGGTGGTTCCAAATTTTGGACAACCAATCAAGAATGCTAATCATGGTTCAGGTTAGAATGGGTAAATTTGTTTAAAATCTCAAAATAAAAATAATACAAATTATACAAACACTAATATAGTATAAAATTTTAAAAATAGAAGAAGAAGCTAAATCTTAAGACTAAGAAAAAATATTAAAACATTAACATTTACTTCTATAAATCAAAGTTATTTTGTACTATTAAAATATAATATAAATATTTAGAGATTTATATTTATAAGAAAAAATATAAATATAAGAATAAGAATAAGAATAAGAAAAAATATAATATAAATATTTAGTTCACCTTACTCATTTTAAAATTTTATTTATCATACCTCAAATCTTTAAAGGTGGGTAAAGCGGGTTTTGGTTCGAATAGTCATATCCAATACAGCATTTAGTTTGATTCTTTCCAACATCCAGCATTTGGTTTTTCCAAATCTGGGACAACCAACCAGGAATTTGGTCCCCCTCTCTCTCTCTCTCTCTCTCTCTCTCTCTCTCTCTCTCATTTGATTCTAAAGCGCCAGTCAATAAAAACTTGAGGCGCATAAATCTACAACACTCGGCATTAGTTTTGACTGTTACAATATCCTTTGCGGTAAGCATGATTGTCACGTTGATTTCGTCATAACTACCGTGAATTCAAGGAGATACCTAGGAGAACTTTCTCGGAGCTTGGAAGAAAATTGCTCTCTTTTGGGTTTCGCTTTCCACCAACCATTTATACTACGTAGGAGTATTTGGATACTCAATTTATAAGGTATAAGTGATAAGGTATTTTTAAAAAGTTACTGATGATGTAACAATTTCGTGGTGTCTTGCTTTCAGGTCTTCGATAAGCTCCCTTTCGGTGGTTAATGATCTCCTACTCTAAGCACATTGGTGTGGTGTCTGCCAAAGGCTTTCTGATATTCAACTTAGATTCAGGAGAATAATATTACTCGAGAGTGTGTAGTTTGCTAGGGTTTCTCTTTGATGCATACCTGGATAAGAGGACTGTTTGTTTTCCTTTGTATGTATGCATGGGCGTGATTGGCTACCCTTCCACGTGGCAGTTTTTCATTGGTGGGTTAGTTCTGTAATAAGACACTTGAGAGGGTCGTTTCTACACTCCATCGTGATGTGTGTCAAAACTGCGTCAGGGGTAGGGCGGTTGTCCTTCGTACACTCCACGCCCACGCTCATGCCCTGAGTGCGCGCTATAGTGTCTGGCGTTAGATGTAGACCCCACCGATATGAGCGGGAGGTCCTCCCAAAAGGTTGGTCTATTTGGGACCAGAAGGGAGCCATATCGGGGATCTGGTCGGGGCCCGATCAGACATTCTGGAGGGTCTCTGGTCTGGTCAGGAAAACATCACTACTAGATGGCCTCAATTCATCTGGCCATCTACTCGGGGCCAAGGGAATTCCACAGGTCAGCCCACTCACAAAATCCAAAGTGTATTTATGGTAAGACCGGCGCAATGATGGCAATGGTTGTCGCGTCGCTTCACGTACCGCCACGCGGCAACTGGGGGTTGGTGGTTAGAAGTCGAAAAGATGCGTCAAATCCCAGCAGTTGATGTTCCATGATCACAGGCCATTTGTGCCATTGATTTCAAAGACTTAGGGGAAGTTTTGCAAGGCGGTTGCCCCTTTTGCCTCCTCACTTGCCTTAGTCGAATTTCGTACACAACAAGAGAGAGAAACGAACTTTTTTCATCTCCGTCGTCTCCAGCCAGTTGACAAGATACTAGTCCTCTACGACGTGCCGCCGGCATCCCGTGTCGTGGTAAGGTCCATTTCTCAATTGTATGTATTGGTTGATAATATGTTGTGTTTGGATATTCGAAGGAAGGGGCCAAATTCCCAACCTTTCGTGGTTTGTCTATAGGTCAGAGTTCTTAGAATCTACTCTCAGGTGCGTGTGTGAGTTATTCAGACCAGTGTTTGATAAGATTAAGGATGACAGGCCTTTGGGTACAATGTCGAACCCAAAGCATGTTAGTTCAAACTCTAAGGAGACTAATTCAAATGAGTTTAGGGTTGTGAAGCGTGAGACCTAGAAGGAAGCCTCGGTTGGGAACTCTAGGCCATCTCTAGAAGTTCTAGAGCCAGAGGAGGCTAGGGCCACTCACTCTGGTGTCGAGGAAGAAAGGGACCAGCCCGTTGAGGTGGCTGCTCAACCTGGGGAGACTGAGCAGGAAAAGGAAGAGGAGGAGGGTTCCGAGTACGAGGCTGTGGGGATTGCCTCTATTCTGGATAGGGAGAAGGTCGTTGCCCTATGGAGGGCATACCAGATCTCGAGAGGGGTGAAGTGTAGGGTCCCCAATCCTAGGAACTAGGCATACTCGGCTAGGAATGGTGAGATCACTATGTTCGAGGGTGCACTAGCCAGCGATCTTCATGTGCCGTTTCTTCGGCCCATCAGGGAGATTTTGCAGAGACTACGCCTTTCTCCCGGGCAGTTTTAACTGAATGCTTGGAGGATCATGGTGGGCCACGTGATCCTCTGGCAGATCATCCACAGGAGGGACGTGATGCCTGATGAGTTTCTATATTGCTATAAGCCAAGCAAAAGGGGAAAGGGCTATTAGTACTTCTTGTGCAGGTTGCCAGGGTTTGATCTGATCGGCGAGCTTCCGTCGTCGCATAAGAACTGGAAGGATTGGTTCTTCTTCGTAAGTGGAGAAGGCTAGGAATTCTGCCTTTAGGAGACTGACTTCTCTACTCGGGTCCCCAGGCAATGGGGCTATCCAAGTAAGAAGGGTACGCTCTTTACCAAACTTTCCCTTTCCTGCTTATTTTCAAAGTGTCGGCCGTTCTGACTTAAGTGTTTTGTGAGTGTCAGGTAAGCTTAAGCCTCTTCTGTCCGATGAGCAGAAGAGGGACATAGAAAAGGTTCAGGAGTACGAGTTCTGCAATGTTAAGGACCTGGTGACAGTCGAGGCACTCGCTCAATACCTCCTGGGGCCCGGGCCAACCAGGGAGGCGTTGGCCGCTAAACGTGAGAGGAGTGAGTAGATTTGCTCTTTTCATAGTGTGATTCTTGTGTGACTCTTGATCTTTCCTACAGATCATCCATCCTTCGCGACTAGTCAGCCACCTCCTAGAGTCGACCCGATAAGCTTCAACGTTAGCTTTCTAACGAAAAAGAGGGGCGAAATGCCAGAAGACGACTGAAGCCACGGACTTGGCGAAGGAAGTTGCCCTTCCACCCAAGAAGGCATCCCCATTGAAGGGGAAGGGTACGACTTCGGCCGCAGTTGTAAAGCCTCCTCCATTGACCGAGCTGAGGCGCAGTATGGTTATACCAGCAGACCCTCAGTCTTATGCCAGTCCAGCTGCCTCAATTCCCTGTAATGTGGTTGACAGCGCGGACGTGGCTTGGGAGAGATCTGGGGATGCGATCAAACCCATGAATATACATAGGCTGTGTAAGCATCTGAACTCTCTCTTGGTCAGGGATACAAATCATGACCTCTTCAAGGCAAGCTTCTTTCTACAGTTACATTACTCTGTTCCGCTTTCATTTGAGTCTATTCTGCCTTTTTTTTTTTTTTTCCAGTTATGCTTCTGATTCTGTTCGAACTTCAGTCTCTAACCAGGATCATAACCCTGGGTCATCGTCTGGGCACTTTGGAGAAGGCCCTGCATAAGGAAAAGCAAACTAGTGGCACTGTTACTAAAGAAGTTCACTCCTTAAAAGAGGACGTCGCCACTGCTTAAGGCGAATGGGATGCGGCCATCGCAAAGCTTAAGTCCGCACGCAAGGAGAACGAGAGGATAAGTCGATAAGCCAACAAGCTTCTGTTAGACTTCACTGTCGAGCAGGCCCGGAGGGAAAAGCTACAGAGGAAGTTTACCACCTTTCCAGAAAAGCTACTTATGGCCTGAGCCAAGGCAGTTCAGTGTCGCGCCCAGATTTTTCGCACTCGAGGAATACTCACACAGGCGGGAAAAATGCTGTACTTTCTCGTTAGAACTCACCCTCCTAAAAGAATGAGTGCGACTAGGTTTGAATTGAAAAATTGGTTTGAATAAAGGGCTTTTGAAAAAGATTCGGAGTCGCCACCTAACTTGATTAAGGTGAGTTAGGTCACCTAAAAACTAAGCATAGTCCGAAGACTACACTTAGGGTTTTTGAAAAACGATTTTGAAAAGATCTCCTCAAGAGAGGGTTTTTAAGAAAATGGGTTGTTTGGCAACCTTTGGAAAATATTTAGCCCTTTTTAGAAAAATAACTCCTTTTTGGTCTTTCTAAAACAGTGATTCTAAGTTCGGAGGTTGGTTACGTGTAGGGAAGATGCACTAAGCTATCACCCTACCCCGCCCTTTCGATACCTACATGTCAATCTACCCTAGATTTACCTATAAGAGTCTTCGACTAACTATAGTTCAACCCTATTCACTTTGAAAAACAATACTTGAAAACTAACATGATGCATGATATGCAAGTGTAAGAAAAGAGAAAATTGAAAAATAGATTTGGAAAGAGATTGATTTGAAATTGATTTAATTTGAAAATAGATTTGAAGAGATGAAATTGAAATTGGAAAGTTTGAAAAGTTAGAAATAGAAATTTGAAATTGGAATTTTGAAAATAGATTGGAATTTGAGATTTGAAAAATGTGGAGACCGCACCCATGAGGGTGGAATTGAAAGTTTGAAAAGTATTGTGACCGCACCTATGAAGGTTGCCTACGTATCCCTTTGGGGGAATCAGGTCAGTCGTAGTTTGGACCGGAGTCCGATTGAAAATAGAAGAGTGGATTGAAGAAGGAACTTGAATTGGACATTGAATTTGATTTGAAATTAGAAAAAGAGATTTGAAATTGGAATTGAAAGGATTGGACTTGCTTTGGAAAGATTGATTTTGAAAAGACTTGGTTTTGGGAAGAAGGAGGTTTAGGAAACCTAGACTTGAGATTAAGAAAGATTAGATTGGAATGTTGGATTTGGAAGATTTGGAAAGATTTGGAAACTTGAAATTTAGGAAAGATTTGGATTAGGAAAGTTTCGAATTAGGAAAATGTTATCTTTGGAAAGTTTCATTTTTGGAAAGTTTTAGGTTTAGGAAAGTTTCATTTTTGGAAAGTTTTGAATTAGGAAAGGTTTAGGTTTAAGAAAGTTTACACTTAGGAAAGTTTTGAATTAGAAAATTTTTCAAATTAGAAGAGTTTCGAATTTAGAAATGTTTGAAAAAGGGAAGTTTTGATTTTGGAAAGTTTTGAATACAAGGAAGTTTTGAAAATAAGAAAGTTTCGTTTTGGGAAAGGTTTGAAAAAGGAAAGTTTTCAATTTAGGAAATGTTTGAATTAGGAAAGTCTTGACTTAAGAAAGTCTTAAATTAAGAAAGTTTTGAGTTTAGAAAAGTCTTAGATTTGGAAAGATGTTGAAGTTTTGGAAAGTTTAGAGTTTAGAAAGATTTGGGTTTAGAAAGATTTAACTTAAAAAAAGTTTTGAATTTAGGGAGCTTAGAATTTTAGAAAGATTTGAAATTTAGAAAGTTTAGGATTTAGAAAGTTTTAGAATTTGAATTTTATAAAGTCTTCAAATTAGGAAAGGCTTAAGTTTAGAAAAGGTTTGAAAACTTAAGTTTAAGAAGTTAAGATTTGAAAAGAGGGTAGAATTAGGAAAGGGTTGAATTAGGAAAGACTTGAAAGTTGAGTTTTAAAATTTAGGAAAGATTTTTATGTTCAAGTTTTGGAAACTTAAGATTTAGGAAAGGAGAAGATTAGGAAATATTTGAATTAAGAAAGAGTTGGATTTTGAAATTTAAAGAAAGATTTAGAGTTTAGATTTAGGAAACTTATGGTTTAGGAAGCTTATGGTTTAGGAAGGTATTGAATTAAGAAAGGTTTAGATTAGGAAGGGATTGGATTTGGTTTCTAAAAGAAAAAATTTGATTTTTGTTTCCAAAAACGGAGGACGGGATCTAGTTTCCTAGACGGGGAGATTTGATTCGGTTTCCTAAAGGGAAGATAGGATTTGACAAGGATTTGGAAAAGGAGATTCTAGAAACCCTAGGTTTGGAAAATTATAGTTTTGACATAGAAAAGAGGTTTTGGAAACATGGATAGTTTGGATGTAAAAACAAGAGGTTTTGGAAACCTAGGTTTGGGGCAAAGTTTGAAGACCATGTTTTTGGGAAGAAAATTTAGGGTTTCCTAATTGTGGGTTCTAAGGCTTGACTTGGGCTCTAAGGAAAAGGGATTTTTAGAAAGTGCGTTTTTAGAAACGTAGATTTTCTAGAAGGGAATCCTAAGAAGGAGTTTTTGGAAAGTGTATTTGAAGAGGGAGTTTTTGGAAGGAAAATCCTAGAGGGGAATTTCTAGAAGGAAGATTTTAGAAAGAGAGTTTTTTGGAAAGATTTTTTTGGGGAGAGTTTTTTTAGAAAGGTTTTTGGTTAAAGATTGTTGAAGAGAGTTTTTGGAAAGATCTTCGGGGAAGGTTTTTAGAAAGTGGATTTTGGGGAGAGGATTTTGGAAAGGAGTTGAAAAAGGGAGTTTTGAAAAATAGATTTTGAAAGGGAGTTTTTGAAAACAATTTTGAAGAGGGGAGTTTTAGGAAAGTATGTTGAAAAAAGAGATTTTTAGGAAGAGATTTTTGAAAAGAGAGAGAGTTTTGGAAAGTTTAAAAACGTCTCACTTCCCTAAAGCGATTCTAGCCATAAGAGGGCTAGAACCACTTTAAGAAAGTGGTTTTGAAAAACAATAAGATTTGAAAATATAGACCAAAAAGGTCACTTTTAATGTAACACTTTTCTAAAACAACCCTAGCCATGGAAAGGCTAGAATCACCCTAGTATTGTGGTTTTGAAAACATGTTTTTGAAAAAGAGATTTTGATGCAATTTTTTAAAAACAAGTTTGAAAACGTTTTGAAAAACAACTTTGAAAACGATTTTTGGAAGATGTAAGACTATGATATGCATAATGCAATTTGGGGTCGTGAACATACAAGGTTAAGGCTTCACCACGTAATCAAGGGGGCTGGACCCACGTGATCTTTGGTTAGACTAGAAGAAAGCCCCCGACACGGTGACTCTCCAATAGCCCAATCCTACACATGGACCGGAAATCCCCTTGTTTCAAGCATGCAAAGAAAGGGCGGGAAAGAGATGGGGAATTAAAATAGAGAAAACCCAAGTGGGTTGGAGAGAGAAGAGAGAGGGGGAAAGTGCGGAAACTTAAATAGGGAGCCTACCTTGTATCTTGTTTATTTTGCGCGCCGCGCTGTCTTCGGTCTTCGGTCTTGATCTTCGTCTTTCATCTTCAAGAGTTGTCTTCAAGCTTCGGGTTGCAGCTCCTCCAGTCTTCAAAAGATGGTTGAAGGCTAGTGTATGAGTATATGGGGGAGTGTGTAAGTGTATAGGAGGCTAGGGTTTGTGTATGATGGCTAGGGTTTAGTGTAGGGTGGCTAGGGTTTGGAGAACCTAAGGAAACTAGGGTTTTTGGAGGTGCTCGAGCTCTGTATATCGAATTGTGTGATTTCTAGGTTAAGTTTGTAGACCCCTTTCACGTTGAATGAGGCTCTGTATTTATAGAGGTTGGACAAAACTTGCGCCTGTTGCAGTGGCGCCAGGCCAAATTATACACTGGCGCTACTAGGAGTGGCGCCAGGCCATTTTTTGGCTTAGCACCACTACTAGTAGCGCCAGCCAATTAGGAAAGATTCAAGGTCGGCAAGCAACGTATCTTTGATTAGATTTGGGCGCCTATACTAGTGACTACCATGTAAATTTTAGCCTAGCTTCACTAGGAGTGACTCCGAAAAGTTCGGGAATGGTTTGAAGGAGCCGGGAATGACCCGAAAGGCCGGAAGGGAGCAGGAACACTTAAAATAGTGTCCTGAAGGTATTTGACTTGGAAAGTGAGGATAAGGTGGGTCGGAAAGGTTGACCGGGCCTTTAGGGGCAAAACGGTCAATCGGGTCGGAAAACTGCCGGGCCGAACCCGGATTATCCCGGAAAAAGACTTGGGATCTGGAAACATTATTTAGAATGTTCCCAGATATTGCCGGTTTGATTCCCAGAGCCGGCGTGGTCGGAAAAGGAGACCGGTCCACTAGGGGCAAAACGGTCATTTTGTACCGGGTTTGCTGGAACTGACTCGGAATGATTCGGAAAGGTAAGGGGAGGTTGAGAACACTATAAAAAGTATTCTCAGGTCATTACCGGTTTGATACCCAAAGCCGGTATGATCGAAGAAGGAGACCGGCCCTCCAGGGGCAAAACGGTCATTTTGTACCGAGTTGGCCGGAACTGACTCGGAATGATCCGGAAAGGTAAGGGGAGGTTGAGAACACTATAAAAAGTATTCTCAGGAGGTTACCGGTTTGATACCCAGAGCCGGCGTGGATGCTTAGGGGCAAAATGGTCATCTTGACCGAAAAGTCTCGGAAAAGGTCCTAAGGGTAGTCTGGTCATTTTTCACCGAAGTGAGCTAATAGACACTGGTGTTGACCTGGGTTTTGAATGTTTCTGCCACTCTCACGGTGTGAGTACTTCCGCTACTCGGACGGGGTTGATGATTTGTGAGTATTTCCGCTACTCGGACGAGGTTGAGTGTTTCCGCTACTCGAACGGGGTTGAGTATTTCCGCTACTCGGACGGGGTTGAGTATTTTCGCTACTCTAACGGTTCTGTGAGTATTTTCGCTACTCTAACGGTTTGGTGAGTAGTTTTGCTTCTCGGACCGTCTCGAGGAATAAACTGTCTCGAGAGAGGGATTGGAAAGGGGTCTTATCGTCTCCGAAGAGACGTGCCTGGATTAGAACCGTCTCGAGGAATAAACTGTCTTGAGAGAGGGATTGGAAAGGGGTCTTACCGTCTCTGAAGAGATGTGCCTGGGTTTTGAGTGTTTCCGCTACTCTAACGGTTTTGTGAGTATTTCCGCTACTCTAACGGTTTTGTGAGTGTTTCCGCCACTCTAACGGTTCTGTGAGTAGTTTTGCTACTCAAACCGTCTCGAGGAATAAACTGTCTCGAGAGAGGGATTGGAATTGGAATAAGAAAGGACAATGCCCCTAAGGGCATTTTGGTCATTTTGCCTCTATTTGGGCCTGACAGGCCCGCGAAGCGATAGAAAGATGGAATTTGGACCTAGAGGATTGGTTTTGATTGGAATATGTCCACAATGACTTGAAAACAAGTCTGGACGGAGTATAGACTGCCGAGCGGTCAAAAATGGGGTGCTTACATTCAGGAGTTTAAGGATGGGGATGACTTTCAGGCCCTAATGGAGCCCACATTCTCCCAAGGCTTTGAGCTTGCTAGGCAGAAGGCATCTGAGACCTTCCTGAAGCTGGACTTCGCTGGGCTTAATCCTTTGGAAGTGGGAGTTCCATAAAGTCTAGAGGAGGTGCTCAAGAAGGCGTCGGAACAGGCTAACCCAGAAGGTTGCCGAGATCGAGGGATCTGTTGGGGCTAAGAAGTCTACCCAGCAAGTTTCCGAGGTTGGGGGTCTTGCCCAAAAAACTGCTGAGGTTGGGAAAGCTGCCAGGGGAGCCGAAGAGAAAGCGATTGAGGCAGAACCCAAGGCTTGAGGCACTTGGGGTATACTGTTTATTGTTGTTGTTGTTTTTCTTTTTTTTCTTAAAAGGAGCATTCACCTTTGTACTCCCTTCATCATTAATGGAAATTTTTTTTTTAGCCCGGTTTTGCTGAATGCTCTAGATAATTTGTAGGATAACTGTAAAATTCTTGCAACTATTTTCTGTCGTTTCTATATGGTTGAATGCCCAAGTAGAATGCCTGTGCTAATTATTTTTGGCTCTACTCGATCATGTGAATTGAGCAGAACTTTCAATACCATTGCACGTCTGACTTTGCTCGGTCCCGTGAACCGAGCAAAGTTTCACACCATTGCTATAAAGCCGTCTAGCTTTGCTCGGTCACGTGAACCGAGCATACTTATATTGCCATAAAGGTCGTCTGACTCTGTTCAGTCATGTGAACCGAGTAGACTTTCTATGCCATTGCCATAAAAGCCGTCTGGCTCTACTCGGTCATGTGAACCGAGCAAATTGTCTATGCCATTGCCATGAAGTCCATCTGGCTCTGCTCGGTCACGTGAACTGAGTAGATTTCTATGCCATGTCAATGTACTAGGAGCAGACAGTTGTTGAACGATTGCTTTTATTGATAATTCGTCGAGTTATAATTAGTAGCCTTTCAAAAGTAGTACTTTCTCAAATGCTCTACATGCCACTGATATGGTAGTTCCTTGCCCTCCAGGTTCTTCAATTTGTAGGTCCCTTTTCTAGTGTTGCCGATCACCTTATAGGGGTCTTCCCAATTAGGTCCGAGCTTGCCATCCCTCGGATCTTTTATAGATTGGTTGACCCTTTTTAAAATGAGATCCCCTACCGAGAAGTCTTTCGGTCGAATTCTAAAGTTGTGGTACTAGCGCATCTTCTGTTGGTAGGACGCTATCTTTTTATTACATGTAGCCTCCGTTCTTCCAACAGATCTAGCTTCACATTTAGAGTGTCGTTGTTGTACTATATTGTCCTCAGGCTGGGGAGGCCAATCTCCACTGTGATGACCGCTTCAGTGCTGAATGTTAGGGAGAATGGCGTTTGCCCTATAGATACCCTCTCCGTCGTTCTGTAGGCCCATAGGATGTTAGGGAGTTCGTCCACCTATAAGTCCTTTGCTTTCTTCAACTTGGTCTTGACGATTTTTAAAAGGGACCTGTTCGTGACTTTTACCTGGTCGTTGGCTTGGGGATGCTTAAGGAAAGAAGCATGATGACTGTTCTCTAGGTCATTGCATAATAGGTTGAATTGCCTTCCTTCAAACTGCTTCCCGTTGTTAGTGATGATGGTCCTAGGAATTCCGAACCTGCAAACAATATTTTGCCATAAAAATTTTTTCATTTTCTCCTCAGTGATCATTGGGAGTACTTCTGCCTCTGCTCACTTGGTGAAGTAATCGATGGCCACTACCGCAAACTTTCTCTGCCCCTTGCCTATAGGCAGTGGTCCCACAATGTCAATTCCCAATTGGGCGAAGGGCCACGGGCTCTGGATCAGGGTCAGTTCCCAGGTGGGCAATCTTGGAATGTTGACCAACCACTAACACTTGTCGCATTTCTTGACGAATTCTTGGTCGTCTTTCTCTATGGTGGGCCAATAGTAGGCTGTTTATAGAATTTTCTTAGCGAAGGATCGACCGCCTAAGTGGTTTCCACACACCCTTTCATGAACTTCTTTCATCACATACTCTGTCTCTTCCTCTATGGCACAACGAAGCAACAACAGGGTGTGCCCCCTCTTGTAGAGGACCCAATTCTGTATCAGGTACCTACTTGAATGGTACTGTATTCGTCTCATTTCATTCTTGTTCTCTAGTAGGGTTTCGCTTTGCAAGAAATCCCTGATCTGGCTCATCCATGATGTTTCAGGTTTTGTCTGGTTTACCTCCGAACTCTGGATGCTCGGTGAATGAAGAACCTGCATTGATACGTTTGAGTCTAGCTTATTAGAATGGCAATCTTGGCCAATCGATCTGCCTCTTCGTTTTGGAGTCAGGGGATATGTTCTAGCAAAATTTTTGCCAACCTCCTGGCTAAACTCTTAGCCATTTGGCAGTATTGCTTCATGTTGTCCTCTCTAGCTTTATACTCTCCCTGGACTTGTTTCACCACCAATTGAGAGTCGCTTCGCACAACTATCTTCTCAGCCCCCATTCGCCGAGCCATTCGGAGTTCGGCAATGAGGGCTTTGTATTCGGCAACGTTATTAGTGGCGGAGAACGTAAAACGGAGAGCATATTCGATCTTGTGACCATCAGGAGTGACAAAGACCATGTCAGCACCACTTGAATCATCAAGGGAGAAGCCATCAATGTCTAAAACCCAATGGCTGTCGATAGAGTCGTCTTCAAGGGTTGCAGTAGGAGAGTTAGTGAATTCTGTGATGAAATCCACAGCAACCTGCCCCTTGATTACTAGTTGGGGTTAGTAGTGGATGTTGAACTGGCTGAGCTCGACCGACCACCTTACCAAGCGCCCCGACGTCTCAGGCTTATGTAGAATTCTCTTCAAGGGTTAGTTTGTGAGGACCACTATCATGTGGGCTTAGAAGTAAGGTCTCAGGCACCAAGCCGCTGTCACCAGTGCTAAGGCCATGAGCTCCAATCTCAGGTATCTTTCCTCCGCCCCACGTAGTGCTTGATTGGTGTAGTATACTGACTTCTGGATTCTTTCATCTTCACTGACCAAAGCCTAGCTCATCGTTGTCACCGAAACTGCCAGATACAAAAACAGTTCCTCCCCCGGAATAGTTCGGCTGAGTAGCGGGATCGAGCTCAGGTATTGCTTAAGTTGGTTAAAAGCCGCTTCACATTTTTCGGTCCACTCAAACGCCTTGCAAGCACTTGTTAGTGGATCTGGAGATAAACCTGTTCAAAACAGCCACACGCTGTGCCAACCTCTGAACATCCTTTATCGTCCAAGGCGCTCGCATATCAATGATGGCCTGGATCTTTTCTAGGTTCACCTCAATCCCCCGATACAACACTATGTAACCCAAGAACTTCCCTGAGGCTACACTGAAGGCACACTTAGTTGGATTGAGCTTCATCCGATACTTGCGCTATGTTTGGAACGTCTCCTCGAGGTCTTGTAGGTGGCTGATGGCTTTCTTGCTTTTTACCAACATGTCATCCACGTACATTTCCATGTTACGCCCGATCTGTGATTTGAACATAAGGTTGAACAACCGTTGATATGTTGCCCCTCCGTTCTTTAGTTTGAACGGCATGACATTGTAGCAATAAAGCCCTCGGTCAATGATGAAGGCCGTATGCTCCTGGTCGCACTCAGCCATCCGAATCTAGTTGTATCCTGAAAAAGCATCCATGAAGGTTAGCATTTCATACCCGGTCATAGAGTCGACAAGGAGGTCAATCGTGGGCAAAAGGAAACTGTCCTTTCGGTATGTTTTGTTCAAAGTCGGTGAAGTTGACACACATTTTTCATTTTTTGTTAGACTTCTTCACTATGGCAACGTTGGAGAGCCAGGTGGGGTATTGTACTTTTGTAATGAACTTCGCTTGAACTAGCTTCTCGACTTCTTCAGCCACTGCATCGTTCCTTTTTGGCACGAAGTTTCTCTGCTTTTGTTTGACCAGCCTGACCTTGGGATCGATGTTCAAGTAGTGAGCTGCTACTCATGTATTAATGCCAAGCATATCCTCATGAGACTAGGTGAACACGTCAATATTTTTCCTCAGGAATCTCCATAACTCCTGCTTCAGCTCCTCTGGTGCGGCAACCCCGATCGTTACTATTCTATTATGCCCATGTGTCCCGACAGGAACGTCTTCTAGCTTCTCTGCCAACTCGCCTTTTCTGACTTCCTCTTCATCCCTTGGCTTGAGCTATTCGATGACTAGAGTTTCTTTGCTCGCCTCCCTTTTCAAGGAAGCCATGTAGCATCCCCGGGCCTTTTTCTGGTCGCCCTTTGTGCAACCGACCCCATTCTCGGTCGGGAACTTAATCCTAAGATAGTAGGTGGACATGACAGCTTTGAATTTGTTTAGCGTCGTTCGTTCAATAATCGCGTTGTAGGCCGACAGACAGTCTACCACCAAGAAGTGGATCTTCTTTGTTGCCCGATATGGTTCTTCCCCTAGGGTCACTGGCAAGACAATAGACCCAAGGGGAATTACCCGATCCTCGGTGAAGCCGACCAAGGGAGAGTTAATTGGCTGCAACTTGTCCTTGCTGATCTGCATATTCTCGAAGGCCTCCCAGAACAGAATGTTCGTTGAACTCCCACGGTCGATCAGGTTTCTCCAGGTTTTAAAATTGGAGATGACTGAGGAGATAACCAAAGGGTCGTCATGTGGTTAAAGTAGCTCAGCTGCTTCTTCCTCTGTGAAAGTGATTATGGGGTCTTCCGTCTTCGTCTTCTTACTGGGTGCTCCGACCAGTATTATTTCTTCCTCGGTTCGGAGCTCCCGAATGTGTTTCTTCCATGCCAAAAAGGACTCCCCTCCTACAAACCCACCGGCTATGACCCTAATTTCTCCGATGGACTGGTTATTGGTTGGGGCTCATGTTGAGCTGCGTCGATCCCCTCGCTCTTGGTCTTAACCTATGACGCATCGGCCAAGTCTGCCTTTCTTGAGCAGGTTCTTAATCTATTACTTCAAGTCGATGCAGTCCTCCATGTCGTGGCCATGGTCGCGATGGAATCTGCAGTACCTCTTTCGGTTCCGCATGCTCGAGGGCATTTGCAGGCGCTCTGGCCATTTCACTTCTGGATCGTCCTTTATCTCCATTAAGACATCTTTCAGGTTTGTCGTTAGGGGGGTAAATGTTCGGTCCAGCTTGCGATAGTGCTTGCGTCTGTCTTCTGATCTGTTTCGTGAACGGTTGTTACTGCAATTCATCTTTACTTCCCTTTCCTCATTCGAGGTACCACCCGACCTCTTCTTATCTGCGTGCGAGTTGCTCCCTCTGTCATTTTCTCGCCTGGCGCTCATAGTGTCTTTTGCATTCATGTGCTTCTGTGCCCGGAGCATCAATTTAGCCATGTCTTAAGGTGATCTCTTCGACAAGGAAAAGAAGAATGTTCCCGTTTTTATGCTACTCATGAATGCCATGACAGCCACCTTGTCGTCCACATCATCCACCGCTACGGTCTCCTAATTGAATCTCCCTACGTATTTGTGCAGGGTCTCTTCTTTCTTCTGCTTCACGATTAAGAGGTGCGCAGCTGGCCTTCGTTGCCTCTGCGCTTCAATATAGTGGCTCACAAAGAGCTTGCTAAGTTTGGTAAAGGTGGAGACCCTCACTGGCTTGATTTGTTGAACCAGGTTTGTGCAGAACCCTTCAACGTGACAGGGAAAGCTCTGCAAATGATTTCGTTTGGCATTGTCTGCAGGTGCATGAGTGCCCTGAATGTTTCCAGGTGGTCCACCGGGTCTTTAGAGCCATCGAACGCGTTCACTGTCGGCATTTTGAATTTCAAAGGAAGGGGGTAGTCCATCACATTCTAAGTGAATGCTGAAGCTGTTCTTCCGATGAGCGCATCTACCGTGTTTGGACCCTTTGCCTCCACAGCCGCCAAGCCAAGACTCCTATCATCTGGGCCTGCATGACCCTCAGTTCATCCCAAGCATGGGAACTTTTCGGCTTGTCGCCTACCATCTCCGTTCTCAATTGGACTGCATGGCTTGTTCGTGCTTCTTCGACGTGGGGCTCATGGCGCAGGAGTGGGTCCTCAACCCATCCTCCGTTCCCATTTCTGTTGCCGTTGGGGGGAATGGTAGGCTCTCCATCAACCTTCTGATCCTCTCGTTCCACCGCCGGTAGGGCCACTGGCGGTAGAATCCATTCAAATGGAGCGGGGGCTCGTTAAAGCAACTTTGTCTTCTTGCGGGCCAACTGTTGCATACTAGTCATTAAGTCAACCACAGTCTTCTCGAGGGCGGCTATCTTTTCTCCACTTGAATTTGCCATTGAGCTTCTTTCGGGGGAAGTGCTAATTCCAAACCTAGTCAAGACCATAAAAAATACAAGGATAGTCGTTTTCACAGACGACATCAGCTGATGATGTAGCAATCTCGTGGTGTCTTGCCCCCAGACCTTCGATGAGCTCCTTCCCGGTAATTAATGATCTCCTGCTTTAAGCACACCGGTGCGGTGCCTGCCAAAGGTTCTCCGATGTTCAAATTAGATTAAGGAGAATAATGTTATTCGAGAGTGTGTAGTTTGCTAGGGTTTCTCTTTGATGCGTACCTGGAGAAGAGGGCTGTTGTTTCCATTTGTATGCATGCATGGGCGTGATTGGCGACCCTTCCATGTAGCAGTTTTCCATTGGTGGGTAAGGTCTGTGACAGGGCACTTGAAAGGGTCATTTCCACACACTATCGTGGCATGTGTCAGAATTACGTTAGGGGTAGTGCGATTGTCTCTTATACACTCCATGCCCACGCTTTGAGTGCGTGCTACAATGTCCGGTGTCAGATGTAGACCCCATTGATGTGATTGGGAGGTTGGACAGAGCGGGAGGTCCTTCTGAAGGGTTGGTCTGTTTAGGACCAGAAGGCAGCCACTTCGCGAATCTAGTTGAGGTCCGATCAGACGTTCTAGAGGGTCTCTGGTCTAGTCGAAGTCACTACCAGTTACCTTTAAAAATTATTTTTCTCGAAAAATATAATTAGACATAAACTATTTTTTTAAGTGATTTACCTAAACACATTTAAAAAAATTATAAGTATAAATCATAAACTATAAAAATAAGCAATATCCAAACACTCCCACAATGCTTATAAAAGTTTTAGCAAACTTCACCATTAAATTTCAAAGAAAAGTGTACTGTCTCTTCTTTCAAAACGTGTTTCTCACGTCATCATGTCAAAGTTCCTGGCAATAATGGACTTTACGCTGTACAAAAATCATCCATTCACACCGAGGAAGTTCCCTCGCTTGCCCGAACTTGGCCCATTACTTACTCTTTGGTCCGTGTGGTACTAATTTTTTGCCGAGTCTGTTTATAAGTATTGTTAGTTTTTATTTTTTTTATTGTATGATATAAGTGTATGTTTTTATTTTTTATTTTTTATAGTTTGATGATGACATTTTTAGATTATTGTTCTCCTAAAAGTACCAGATTAATATTTTAAAAATAAAAAATACATCTATTTTAATTTTTTTTTATATTTTTCATTTTTTAAAAAATAAAAAAACAATGTATATATATATGGATGATTATATACCCATACTCCATATGCTTTCTTCTCAATTAAACCCATAGTCAACAACACATCTCTCTCTCTCTCTCTCTCTCGTAACATTCATATACGTACTCTTAGCAATGAAGAAGGTAATTAGTAATGTAGTGGCTCCCACAAAAAACCTGTCATAGGAAAAGCTCTAGAGATCCTACTTGCCACTTTTTATGGCAAGGGAGGTGAATCCACTAAGATTATCTTTAGTACAAAAGAATGAAAAGGAATAGAATGAAAATAAAAATGAAATGAGAATAAGAATGGAATGAAATAGAATAGTCATTTTTATTTCTTTGTTTGGTAAAACTAATGAATAATACTAGAATAAAATGTAATGAAATTTGTGTATGATATAAAATTTTAATATTATGTCTATACAAAATATTTGTAATATATATTAATTAATCATTAAATATTATTAAGCATTTGTAATGGTGGCGGCGGTGGCGGTGGTTTAATTATTAAATATTTTTATAAATTTTTAACTTTTTAAATTTAAAATTTTAAAATTTTTTATTTTTTTAAAGTTTTAAAATAAAAAATATAATTACCAAACATGTTTTTTAAAAGAAATTTGACAACAAAAGTCTTACTAAATTTTGTTTTATGTTGTTTTATGTGAAAATAGAATGGTCATTCCCACTTTTGAAATAGAGAATGGTCATTTTAACAAAAGGTAGAATGACTATTCCCTGGAATGGTCATTCCATTTTTAAATAGTGATACTAAATAAGAAAATAAAAATAAAAGTAAAAATGATAATTTCATTTCATTTCTTTGTACCAAATATAGCATAAGTATCTTTTGTTCAAGTGTGGGTGGACATTAGCAGTTTTGTTTGGTAATGGACTGAACTACAAAATTCATTCTGATTTTATGACTTTGACAGCAAAGTAGTTTGAGGATATGTTTCTAAATTGCAGCGTGGAAGATGGTTGTCCTAGCTTTATTGCCCAAATCTGTTGTGCAATTCGGAAAGCTCGTCATGATCTTGTCTTCAATGATTGTCCAGTTGATCCCACCTTTACTATTATCAGAGCTAAAGTGACCGATGTTGAATTCTTAAAAGCTGCTTACAATATTCCTACGAATCCTTCTGATTGGAGGACAAATGATGATCCGAGGAGATGGTCTCGTCCCTCTCGAAGAAGATTAAACTCAACTATAATGAGGCCTTTTCTACTAAGAAAGACAGAGCAACTTTTGGGGTCATAGCTCAGAATTCAAATGGTGAAGTTTAGCCTCCAATTTTGGTCGTATTAGAGTTTCATCAGCTCTCACTGCTGAAGTTTAGGCAATCAGAGTGGCTTTTATACGGCAAAAGAGCTCAATTAATCCTCAGCAACTTCGAATCAAACACTCTCAAGTTCATTAGACTTCTTAATGATAGCGAAAGGTGCAGTTACTAGGAGGCTAAGGCAATCAGTGATGACATTATGGCTATGGCTAAACTGCTACAGTAGTCAATCGCATGGTGTTTGAGGCAAGCTAATTCCTATGTCCACTGGCTTGCATCTCGAATATAATAATAGAACATAGAATTATATTTCTATTATACCTTGGAAAATAGACTTAGATATATTGTAGTTTTCTTGTTTGTTCAGCGGCTTGTTTTTCCATTTGAAAAAAAAAAAAACAAAACAAAACAATCCTTAGTGTAATGAGATTACTGTTGTTTATTCTAAACGATATTAACTATATAGTACAGACTATACCATCAACTAGAATTAAATTATCAGTTGAATAAATGATAAATCTATCAATTTTTTCTTGGCCAATTTCTCTTCAAACAATTAATAAGAGAAACATTTTAGATATATGATTTAATTAATTGGTTTGGCTTCGACCGGATATCTCTCACAAACCGTGTGCAATGGGAGATACGTTTTCTTTACGTTGTTCAAAATTATTTTAGATAGAAATGAGAAAAGCTTTCAAATATTTGATAGAAGCTAAGAGCACCACATAGCTGGCTATGGACAATAAAAAGCTTCCACCATGGCAAGGTCAATTTAATTAATCATTTAGGTGTAGAATTTTTCTGATGGTTGATCTATATTGAATTCACTACTAGTGAGGTAAGCTTCAATAAACGTAAAAAAATGGAGAAAAATAAAACTTCACTAATTCTTACCAGTTCATTCTATATCCCTTCAAAAAAATATATATATATCTAAAGCAGAAATTTAGGGACAAAATCAATTTCTTTCGTCCCTAAAACTTGCATTCTATGGACTAATTTTATGGCTTGTTTGCTAAAGAATAATTAGGACGTGACATATTAGCCCAAAGTTCATCTCATTGCAAAAAGTCCGTTCACACTGTTAATTTGTATGTAAACTTAATTAGGAATACCGTAACTTAATTAGGAGAAACGTATAAAAAATTGTCCCTGATTGCATTTTACTTTTCGGGACCACATAATTTCGTTGATAATGCTAGGTTTGTAGTTTTTAACAATTGGCCTTTGGTGGTTCCAAATTTGGACAGCCAACCAGAAATGATAATCGGGGTTCAAGTTACAATGAGTAAGTTCGTTTAAAATCTCAAAATAAAAACAATACAAATTATACAAACACTAATATAGTATAAAATTTTAAAAAAAGAAGAAGAAGCTAATTCTTAAGAATAAGAAAAAATATTAAAACATTAACATTTATTTCTATAAATCAATGTTATTTTGTAATATTAAAGTATAATATGAGTATTTAAAAATTTTATAATATAACCGGGGAGAATATAGGTCACCTTACGCATTTTTTAATTTTATTTTCTTCCTCATGTTCAACTACTAATTTATTTATTCATAGTTTAAACTTTTACTATTAAAAGTGGATAAAGCGGGTCGAATAGTCATCACCAACACAGCATTTAGTTTGATTCTTTCCGACGTTCAGCATTTGGTTTTTCCAAATCTGGGACAACGAAGTAGGAATTTTGGTCCTCTCTCTCTCTCTCTCTCTCTCTCTCAAGCATTTGATTCTAAAGCGCCAGTCAATAAAAATTTGAGGCGTACAAATCTACAACACTCAGCATTAGTTTTGAGTGCTTACATTATCCTTTGCGGTAAGCATGATTGTCATGTTGGTTTCGTCATAACTACCGTGAAGTTCAGGGGGAAACTTAGTAGAACTTTCTCGGAGCTTTGGAAGAAAATTGCTTTCTTTTGGGTTTCGCTTTCTTATAAAAGTTTTAGCGAGCTTCACCATTAAATTACAAAGAAAAGTGTACTGTCTCTTCTTTCAAAACGTGTTTCTCACGTGATCATGCCAAAGTTCGCAATAATGGACTTTACGCGTACAAAAATCATGCATTCACACCAGTAAAGTTCTCTTGCCGAACTTGGCCAAAGTTTTTATTATTTGAGTTTATTTGATGCAGTTTTTTTATTAATTTTTTTTTAAAATTTATAAGTAAAAAAATAAAAAAAAATTTTAGTTTTTTTTGTTTTTTTAGTTTTACTTTAATTAAAGATAAACAAAAATAGAATAGAAAAAAAGTTTAAAAAATTTAATTTTTTTCTTATAAACTTAAAAAAAGAGTTAGACAAAAAACTGGTATCAAATGGGCCATTTATATAGGGACAAAACAACATAATCCAATCCAATATCAATTGTTACCCTGCACCTTCTAATACCAATACCATGCATTTTCGTTCCCAATTTCCGCAGAAGACTTGCAACCCGTCACAAACACACACATGCATATATATAGATGATTATATATACACATAATCCATATGCTTTCTTCTCAATTAAACCCATACTCAATAACACCTCTCTCTCTCTCTCTCTCTCTCATAACATACATATACCTACTCGTTGCAATGGAGAAGAATACTGCCTTCCAACTACGTGACATAATCTTACTGGAAAATAGGTCAGCCAGTTCTTTCCCATTCGAGGGCAAAATCTCAGAGTGTACAGTTCTACGTTGGCTCGTAACAGTTCATGACTTCTATTCATGGCTAATTTGGTGCTTAATCCAAACCATACTTCACTTCCTGTTCAGCACATGGAAGGTCTGGGCAGCCGAGGGCGGCGATAACACCAGTGCCGGCGTCACAACCACCTCAAATCCTTGCTCCGATCATGTAAATGTGGATAACAAGTTGTCCAGAGGAGAAGTGAAAGTTGTGATGGAGAAACTTGGAATTTCTTGGGACCCAAACGGGGATAAGATTCAAGAGAGTCTAGGAACAGAGGAGATAGCAGCTCTGTTCGATGACGAGCTGAGCTTAGAGGATGCCAAAGAAGCTTTTGCTGTATTTGATGAGAACTCCGATGGATTCATTGATGCAAATGAGTTAAAGAAAATTATTTGTACATTGGGTTTTGGAGAAGTTTCAGAAGTGGAATGTCGAAGGATGATTAGAGCCTTTGATGACAATGGAGATGGACGAATTGATTTCAGTGAATTCAAGAAACTCTTGGAAAACAGCTCTTGGTAGGCAGTTTCTTCTTGGACATTGGAAGAGGCTGTCATGGCATTTCAATTCCAAATTAATAGTTGGTTGCAATTTTATTTTCCTTTATTATTAACATTTTTCCATGCAATCTTCACAATTGGGCTGCACAACAGGAGCTACCCTAGACTTGTAACATCCTACGACTTTTGAAATATATATCTAATCATTGTCTTTATGAATCTAGGTACTTTTGTGTGAAAAATAAGATTGGATTTAGAAATTTGGTTGTTCTTCCAAATTGCTTCATGAATATCCTATTACATAAAATAAAATAAAAAATAAAAAAAGAAAGAAGAAGAAAAAAAGAAGAAGAAGATTTGAACCATTCTGGCGCGTGCAGGTGTGTTAATTAGATAGCTAGATGTTGTTTGGTTGAAAAAATGAAATAACTAAAAACAAATGTACAAATTTGTTTGGTTTTTTTTCAAGAAATTTAAATTTGATCATGTCTTTAAAACGTAAGAAAACCTAATGTGAAATTAAGAGATTCGAAACGTATTTAACTTGTTTAGCGTTCAAAAAAAGGCTTGAAGTGTTCATTCATGAATTGGTATTTTTTAAATTGATTTATTCAAAATGAATAATTTCATTTGTGAAAACAAACAAGCTCATTAATTAGTGTCTCATTGTAGGTCAATGGGTCATTCAAAGCGTAAGTTGTGACCTCTCATTAAGTAGAGAGTCCACCAATATATATATATATATATATATTATTTTTTTGTAAATTGCCGCTGTTACATGGTTTTAGTGTACGATCTTATACAAAATTTTAAAAGACATGCATTTTCTTTCACAGCCTGTTTGGAATTTAGGGGTGGGAAAGGAAAGAAAGGAAAAAGAAAATAAAGAAAAAATAAGAGAGAAGTAGTTTTCCTTTCTTGTTTGGTTTTATAAAAAAAATAGAAAGAAAGTTGAGGCAAAGAAGAGAGAGAAAAAGAGAGATTGATTTAAAAAAATTTCTCTATTTTTCCTTTCATTTCTCTCCTTTTTTCTTCTTTTTCCTTCCTAGGTAGAATCAAATAAGGAAAGAAAAATAAGTAGTAGTTTTTCCTTCATTTTCTTTCCTTTTCTCTTTTTCTTTTCTCATTCTCAAATTCCAAACAGGCTGTAAATTAAATGTATAGAAAATTTTATTCGTACAAAACTTTTGTATATAAAAAAATCTATTAAAATAGCGTGGCAGTGATATTTCTTTCGACTGTTTACGTGATACCATACTAGCATACTCTGTTTCAAGCTCTGGCAATTTCTCATTTCGTGCTACTTCCTCCACAACTTGCCACTATAGTGGGCACCTTTATGCCAAGAAATTGGGGATAAGAAACTTGAAATTATTTTTCACGAAGCTGAGATACTAAATTTATGAAGGTTATATGATGGTTTGACACAAGTTCGAATGAGTTGTCGGTCGAAGATCTAAACACTTTAGACCATAGTTATCTAAATAGAAAACAGAAGTGAAAAACATTAAACTAAAACGAAAGCAAAAAAACGTTGTTAAAAAATATAGAAAAAACAGAAAGTGAAATCTAAGACTAAAATTTTTGCAAAACTTCAAAGGAAATCTTTGAAAGACTTAGTGACAAATTATATGGCTAATTTAATAAATACTTAGCTGAAATTTAAGAGAAAAAGGTAAAAAAATCAATACGTTAAATTTCCAAAAGCTTCTATAGGTATTCTCATTAGTTTCCTTTCAATTTTTCAAAAATTTTTGTTAAGTATCTCCAAAGTATCATAAAAGTTTTTCAGAAGCTTTCTAAACATTTTTAAAACATTTTTCTAACATTTCAAAATAAATTTCATTCTCGTACCAGAAGCGTTTATATTTTAGTGAAAATTCACTTTTCATTTCCAAATGAGTTTCACGATGACGGTGTCCGGGGCCCTTGTAGTAAGGAAAAAAACAAAGGCATATTACATATATCAACTCTGAGTAGAAAAAATAAAAATTTAAAAAACCTTGGTGAACAAATATGTAGTGTTTACCAGCCCCATAGAACACAGGACCAAAAATAAAAAAATTTGGTGAACAAATCGGGTGGTTTACCGGCCCGATAGAAGATAGGACTGGGTCGGGTGGAACAAAAGACCATCCCTACCCAGAAGCAATTTCTTGGCTCTGAAGTTCTTTATAAAACTCTCTCCGAACGTTGAAGGTCACATCACAAGTCTCACCGTCCGTACAGCCTCTCTCTCTAAATTCCCTCTCTATACGTACGTACGAAGTTACGAACGCATATATGTGATCTGTCATATGGTTGGTTTGTGAAGTTCTTACACACCACCAATTCTCCCGCTCGTTTTGACGTCCGCAATCACTGCATAGCCCGTCGTCCAATTGTAAGCTCTCCTTCTCTCCGTGTCTCTCTACCAGTTCCTCCTCCTGTCTCTCTCTCCTCTTCCTCCTTTCTCTCTCTTTTCGGTTGTGTTCTCTGAATTCATTTCCTCATATGGGTTTTTACTTTTTTTGGCCCTTGTCAGAGTTTTGTCTTTCAGAGTTCTGAACCGGTTCGAAACTTGAAATCTTCACCTGGGTATTCTTAAATTAGGTATTTTCTATAATCCTGGTATAATTTTTCTTTCCGGTATCACAAAATTCAGTCACCTTCGAACTGGGATTGAAGTTTTCAATCATATAAGTGAAGCAAGGTTATCAATATTTAGAACTAGGTTCTGATCTTGGGGAAACAAAGGCTACACAATTTGATCATTTTACATCTCATAGCTTTGGCCGATTTTCATTGCCGATTGTACCTTCTTTTGTGGATATTTTGGAAATTTTGATCTCGCCCCATGGTTTTCATGGTCATTGGGGCTTCTTGGAATGAATTTGATGGTTATCGAAGTGTAAATATTGGAAAATTGAAGTATGCTAGAATGGAATCATATTGGGTTGTCAATATGTAGCAGGGCATAGATGTTTTGATGGCCTTTCTCGTTTGTTTGCAGAATGGGGAGGGTTAAGCTAAAGATAAAGAGATTGGAGAGCACTAGCAATCGGCAAGTGACCTATTCGAAAAGAAGGAATGGAATCTTGAAGAAAGCTAAAGAATTATCAATATTATGTGACATCGACCTCATCCTTCTGATGTTTTCTCCAACCGGAAAGCCAACATTATTCCGTGGAGAGCGCAGGTACTTTTAGGTCTTGAACTTATGTCAAATTATGTCTGTGGAATATGAAAATAAACCGATGATTGTGCTTGAGCATGTGATTCAGTTTATATTATATTTTTTTTGTAATACTTCTCTGTTCTGATGACTGGTATCATGAATAGTTCTTGACATGCAAGATTGTGAAAATCCTTTACTTAACTGGTCTTGATATTAGTGAAAATCATTTACTTAGATAAATATAGAAAACAAATTTAGTATGCATTTCTCCGCACAGCCCTAAAGAAGCTATTATATGGTCGTTTCTTTCTTCGGTACTTGGCAGTTTACCCATATTCTTCCTAATACTGCCACAAACTCATGCGCACATTGATAGCAGTTATATGTGTTCATGGGGAACTCAAGAATAAAACACAACTACAACATGTTATCAAGTTCGGTGTTTGAAGGCTTTTTGTTCTGACACCCTGCTTCCATCTAGTTGAGAATGATATAAATTTTGCTTGCTCACTTGTTCCTCTTGGTCATTTGGTGGGAAAAGCTTCAAATTTTGTGTCGTACTTAAATGGAGGAAAATCTATTCTTACAGTCTCATGTATAAATTGCCAAAACTGATTCAAGTTGAGATGATTGCAGCCATTTCATTTAATGATCAAGTACTAACTGCTAAGCCATCAGTGCTTACTATCCTTTTTCTTTATTTTTTTTTACAGAAGGTTGTATAGCATTCCTCCTAATTAAATCGAACAAATATCAAAAGAATAAACAGTATCACATACTCATGGTGCTAAATTGCATCTATATATTGAACATTGTTTCGCCATGAGCAAGGAATACAGGAAGTCTTGTGAGCACTACTCTATCCTTGTAATTGTGAACTCTATATAGGAAATTTTGCTGAACTCTATATTAAGAACACTATGTAATTTTGAATTTTAACTGATAAGTCACTAAAATGGCAATTTTATCCTACCTCTCCATCAAAGGATAATTGATGTCATATAACTTACAGAAAAATGGTGGTGTTGGATTCTTGACAATATGAACTGTAGAATTTTTTGTTTCCCAATCATGATTGAAACAAAAAACGGAGCAAATCATTTATCGATTCCTAAAATCATGTATTTTACTTCTTCTTCAGCAACATTGAAGAGGTTATTGCAAAATTTGCTCAACTGATGCCACAAGAAAGGGCAAAAAGGTCAGGAAAAATCATGCTAAATCTGTGGTTATTTTTCTATATCTTGTTTGGTTAAATTTAAAATGCATTTTCATTAAATTATTTTCATTTGACTGGAGCAGGAAGTTGGAGAGCCTTGAAGTAAGATTAATACCCCCATTCTCTAGAACATAAATTTGGTTTCTCCTTTCTCTCTCCTTTTTTCTTCCTGTTTTCATTAAAACATTTTGGTGTTCTACTTGAGAATATAGGCATTGAAGAAAACCTTTAAGAAGTTGGACCATGATGTAAATGTACAAGAATTTTTGGGTCCAAGGTGTGTGATAATTATTTTGATGGATCTTTAAAAGCTTAAATGATTAATTCCATGTGAGAAATTTAATGCTCTTTTGTTTTTGTTCTTTGCAGGACTCAATCAGTTGAGGTGAGATGATCTTAATGTTAAGAAATTTGAGTCGTCATTCATTTCTAGAGTCCTAATAAATTCTTTGTTGACATCCTTTATGTAAATTGCTATTACAGGAATTATCCAACCAATTAGGGATGTTGCAAGGTCAACTTACAGAAGTACAAAAGAGACTGAGGTTTAACTTTGGAGCTGTTATTTGTTAATGTATTGCTTTTTTTTTTCTTCTTTTTGGTCTTGTCAATTGTAAAATGCACAATACATACATGCACAGATGCACTAAAAGCCCACTCAGCTACATTTTGCAATTTTATTTTGTCTAAATTATTTTTTTTTTAAGGTTAAGGTACACACACTAAAGTGTTTAGATATATGGAGGCTCTGAACAATCTTCAGTTTATGTATGTATCTGGTAAAGCAGCTCCAGTCATTGATATGTTGGTTGTGGAACAACAAATACAGCTTTATTTTATTTTATTTTATTCCCAGTTCATATCATCTCCTTTTGCATCCTTTGCCAGGGGCTGAGCATATATGTTACTGCCTCCACTTCTCATATCTAAATATTTTCTTTCTTGCTCAAATACTATATCCAAGAAGAGCAATGAGTTCATAATTGGGGTTTATGACACTAAATGTAATATTTTTCACTATAATCTGCCTTTTAATCATGTTTTGAACTGTTATCATTCTACATCTCATTTGGTTGAAGATAGTTTTAGCTTTGCAACCTTCAGGTTAAGAGTGAGGGATAATTTCATTAATCATGCATTACTGCGGTGTTTTTTCAATGGCTTATTGGTGAATTTGCTAATGGGGTGGAACAGTTTGTGTTGTGTATTTTTCTTTCAATTGAATGGCAGTTCAAACTGTTATCTTTTTACCTAATATAGTCTTATTTCCCTTGCTAACTTCCCATTTCTCTTCCTGTTTGATGATCATATATATGAACTGGCCATAAATGTTGCATTCCACCTTATAATATTTTGTATTGTCCCGTGTTGCTTCAGCTGTTGGAGTAATCCTGACGAGATAGACAACATTGAACATATTAGGCAGATGGAAGACTCACTAAGGGAATCACTTAACCGAATTCGAATGCAAAAGGTATGATGTAATATTAAATGGCAGAAGAGTTACGTCTCAATTGAGAATGTCAATAGCTTAGCTTACACATGCCCTTTTCGCCTTCATTTATCATGTCAACCTTATTTTTTGTACCCTAAATTTAAGATGAAATAATTTGGAAATCACAGCCTTATTTGATGGAACCACAGTCCCTTTCTGACAAGGTGAGGCCCATCCATCTAAGAGCAAGTGTTGTGGATGCAATAAAAAGGGCACTGGATTTCGTGCTGCCCAAAGATTTGTAATATCATTTAGGTTTTACATGTAAATGGCCATTTTTGTGGGTGTTACATACTAAAGTATTTGGCATATTCTCATGTTAGCACCTAGCACACCTGAACTTACGTTGTGCCACCCATATGCTAAATTGTAATACTAATTGAGATATCCAACTTAAGATGTCCTGGTGAATTTTCAAAGTAATCAGATAATAATATATTGAATCTCTCATCTTATCTTGCAGCAAAATTTTGCAAGACACCCTCTTATGTCCCTGGAATGCACTAGCCAGGTAATGAATCATTTAGCTGGTTCAGAATGTGTCTGTGTTGTGATTTGGGGAAAAGCTAATATAGACCAATCTTGCATCACAGTTTCAGAATGGGATGCATTTGCCTTTGATGATGGCTGGCGTACAAGAAGCACACACACTATCATGGCTTCCCAATAATGAGAATCAACATATGATATTAACTGGGGAGCCAAACTTTCTGCCTCAAAGGTGAGTGGACTGTTATTAATGCACTTCAATTGAATACCACATAAATGTCTCAATTCAATATATTAACAAATATCTCTCTTTGATAAGTCTTCTATTTCATCAGTCTTTATTGCTTGTATGTTCATAGTTATTTAAATTTTGGGGACTATTAATCCACTTAGGATTAGCATCCATAAAGTTTTTTCCTTTTTACTATGTCTGGACTCGCATAGACTGTCAATGATGTTTTCCTTCTGCTACCTTCCTGAATCATCTGGATGAAAAGTTTTTTCTGCAGTGATCTGGAGTGCTCCACTGACCCTTCCCTTCCAACTTATTCTAGTTATTACGGTCCTGGCAAAGCAGAGATGGAGAATAGTAGACAAGTTGATAACACAAGACCGGAAGGTGGTGCCTTGAATGAGTTTGACAGCACTGCATGCTTGAGACTACAACTCAATGAGCAATATCTGTACCATCCCTATGGTGGTCTGGATTTACCAGAAGCAAAGAAATTGAAGCCTGAGACAGAGATGAACTTCCAAGGAAATCCCTTGGATTATCAAATCAGTAGCAGTTTTCAACTGCCTATACCTATCTATGATAACTTGCATCCCACTTGGGTTCCTCCATCTGAGCCTTGTACCATATCCATGTTCAATGGCAACTCATACCAACAGGTTAGCATCCCTTGCGTTGTTCGTTTTTGTTCTTTGTTTGGTCAGCTTTGCAAGATTTTAAATTGATGAATTAGTTCATTCCTTGTCTCTTCACTCCGTGAACTAAGTTAAATTTTCTGATAGTTCAACATTTTCTGGATGAAGCGTAATCTAATGTAGGGAAGACATGCTTAGTTTTTCAATTCTCTCATCCGAAGTCATGGACACTTCTGTAGAGTATTGCAAATGAGTCTTCAGAATGGTTTAACATTGAAATAATTTCCATTATAGTTTCAGATGCATGGCCAAGATGTGACTTGTACAATTTAACTGTGCATCCATTATTGATTGTTCAGTTTCATTCTAATGTGAAGAAAGTATTAATGCTGAAAGAACCAGGGGATTACGGTGATTACTTTGCTCTGTGTGTCCCCTCTTTCTTTAGGATTTGCCATGGACCATGGTGGTGTATGTAACTAGTCTATGTCAATGCAATTTTACCATAATACTCTACTACCTAGCGATTTACGTTTTTGGAATGCCGTTCCGAAACATGGTACACTAGCGTTCCAAGACAGTGAATTTAGCGATCCAATACGATCCCAAACTTTTTCCTATTTATTTCTTTAAAGGTCACCTCACAAGGAAAAACAATCAAATATAATTGAACCAAAATATAAAGAGAATGGAGTTTTGACATAACAATATGCAAAAAAAATGGGCTATTGGTCCTGCATGTTTGGAGTGCTGGGTGGGTGGACTGACTACAGAGCTAGCCTCTGGTTTCTGTTTTAGTGTCATATTGAGCTTTTTATAGCTTCAGTGAATTGAATTGAGTTTATATCTTGTTTGATATCATAATTACTAGGCAATATAGATACATCGACCTATTAGTTGCTTGGCATTTGATAATCCAAAATATGTTGGATGATTTTGCATTCAGCATTATATTTTCTGTTAGTATTGTCAAAAATTATGAAACCAGATTCCAGTCATTTATGACTTCTACTGCATTTGTGTTTGAACTTCGTGCAGCCATGTTTAACCTGCCTGATTGCCCATTTTGATGTTATAGGATGAAAGTGGATAAGGCATTTTGAAACTACTCTATCATTCAGAGCTAGCTTGTAATTACTTTTCTTCTATTTTTTTATCAATTCAAGTTTTGATAATAATAAAGCCTATGCCACTTCAGTCCGGTGGTGGTTGAACTTACATTTTTTGTTACCTGATTGTTTAAGGTTTTTTGCTAAGAAGTGCGGACAATTTTAAGAAGGTGTTATGTTCATGTCGGACATGACATACGTTCAAATGTGTTATATTATTTTATTATTATTTTTAGAATCTGACATGTTTCGGACACTTAGAGGACACACGTATCCGTCACTTGCATACCCATGTCCATTACTTACACATATGAAAGAAAATAACTTAGAATTTAATTTTAAAATAAAAGCAATATGATTTTATACTTAATTTTATGTTTAAACTATAAGATACATAGTTTTTAATTCTAATTAGTGTTATTCTGCATTTTTTTCATTATCTTTGAGTAAAATATTTCTACATATGATATAAAAAAATAAATAAAATATATAATTTTGTTGTGTCCTCGTCGTGTCGTGTTTGTGTTGTGAGTGCGTGTTCATACTTCTTAGGTCTCCAAAACAACCGCATATGTTGTTGCTTTACAGGTTTGAGTCTTTCTTTGATTGGAAATGGCCTATTAGGTGTTGTTTGAAATTCAATGTCCCGTCCTTATGCGTACAGGTGATGAACATATTTCTAGGGATAAGCTTTCATGTGATGCGAATGATGACCAAATCTGCTCGTTAATTAATTCTGTCTTATTGTAGCATGCGATGTTTGCCAGCTTGCATAATCTTATTAGCTGGTGAAAGTTTTTCTAATGTCAACATTTACATTTTGATCATCTAAGTAGATGTTCAACCTCTGATTTTGTTTGGCTCCCATGGTGATCAAGTAGCTGAATTTGCATGCTAATTGGTTTCATATCGTGATTATTTCTTTTCTCCTCTCCTCGGTTTTGTTTTTTTTTTTTTGTTACTTTGGTGCAGCGACAAAATTAGTTTTCACACATCATATTACCGTTCATCAAGTTGCCGAGAATTGTAGCTGCGAGACTCAAGTTGCATCACGCAGGCAGTTTTGCTTCAACTGGATAGTTATTGATGCCCAGTTCCATTTTTGCATTACTACCGGATGAAGGCCAGACTCATTTTTGCATTATTCCCAGAGAGTTTGTGACATAACTAGAGAGATTTGAGCAATTCTTATTTGGTTTGTATGGTAAGTAAATTGTTAGATGTATAGTATTTAAGGTATAAATCATACGGGATTGTAGATTTTCCATGTATTTAGTTTCTTTTTAGTTTTCTTGAGCAAATTACTTGTAATGAGCACAGGGGTCTCCAATTAGCATGGTGTTGTTACCCAGCTGTATATCAAACTCTTTAATAGAAAAAGAAACCAATTTCACACAACTATCAGTTCTAGATTGAGTTTTGCTTTTCGGAAACAAATTTTAATTTGTGATGGTTTTGGAAAGTAGCAGTAGTATGAACGATAACACGTAATGCATCTTAGTTCCCCTGTACATTGAAGGATTCTTGTTTACAATGAAGCACAAATCTCACTGAGGAACCATTTCATTCATGGTTACAAAGCAAATGAAACAAGATCTTCCTCCGGCTTCTCGTCGATTTAGTAGCCCCTTAGTGTTTGAATAATTGTGTTGTGCCATGGATCGGAGACATGCTGCACGAGGTTGTCGAACGGCCCTTTTCCGGTCACGTTGTGCTGGACCACAAATCCCAAGAATGCCAACATTGCCAATCTCCCTGCATATGAAGAATCACACAACATTAGCTCAATACTCTGTAAATTCCGGCGAGAAGTTGGCAAATTCCGGTGAACTTACCGTTGGCGAGCTCCTTCTCTTTGGCCTCCTCAGTTGGCTCGAAATTCAGGGGATTGAAGATGCCGCCGGGGTAGCCGCACTCGTGGGGAGGCAGGCTGTAGTTCTTGAAGATAGGGTCTTGGTTGACACATCCTGGGTTCTTTATGTCTTGCCACCGTCTGATCTCGACGTAGTGGAACAAGATGAACTCGATCACGAAGAGGGTCGATGACGATGCGAAGTATTCGGATTTTCCTGCATCATACCATTTGGGGACGTTGATTATTCCAATACTTGTAAATACTTCCGGCAGGAGCATTCCGGCAACGCCCAACATGGCCCACCGGCTGTTGACAAGCTCGGCTTGGATGTACCACTTCAAGTTCTCTGGGTCCTCGGCCAGCCCCAAAGGATCAAACCCATTGTCACCGGGTAGACTGGATCATAATAAACTATTTTGGTCAGTACCAAATAAATAATATAAGTTATTACTAAGTTTCATAAATTTAAAAATAACTCTGGAATGTGAATTACCTGCCGGTCAGGTAGTCTGGAGAGGGCAAGCCTGGCAACCATTCTCCTTTCTTGGCTTCTACTTTGAATGAGCTTGGAGAGAAAGATGTTGCTGGCTTAATTGAGATTTCTCTGTTTAGCTTACCAGAAGAACCAGTAAGGAACCGGGATTTTGGGGCGCATGGCCGGAAGACGGCAGTGGAGGCCTGTGCCGTGACGGTGGCCATGTTTTCCAACCTGAATTCCGGTGGAGAAGGTTCTAGGTCTTTGAAGGGGTAGTGATATCGTTGGCGCAAAATGTATGTTTTGCATAGGCTTATGTATTCCATTTCAGGGCTGTTCTTGTGGCCCTCGTTCATTGTGGGATGGTGATGGTTGGTTTGCTAGATTTTTGGAATCCAACGGTTGCGATGCGTCTGTGAGTTTTGGATCAGCCAATGGGAGCCAACATCCCTTATCCTTATCTGAGCTGCCATATCCACAAATCTATTTCTTTGTTGCCGTTGGTTGTGGAAAGATCTTGTGGGTCTTATTTATTGCCACGTAGGAAGATTTTATGATATATTGTCTTGGAAGATCCTGCCATGTGGCATCCTTGATGCCAATTAATGCATGCCATACGGTTGGCTCAGGTACAATCGAAGCAGAACACATCTATTCTTTTTTCTTGGTTCACAATGGTAAAAGGAATATATTATAATAAGGGTATTTGGACCCAATTTATTCAGTAGTTAATAATTTATGTTTATGTCTTTCTTAAATTGTATTTAAGTAATAATAAAAAAGTGACTTAAATTTTTTTTTATGTCTAATCACATCCTTTTAAAAAAGCTATTTGTGAAAGTAACGTTTTAAATTTAATTTATAACTTATAGCTTATGAGTCACCTACCCAAACACTCTTTAAAAACTTAGTACATGTTTTCCTTAGAACATTTCACCAACCAACTACGAAACAAATTACTCCACCAAGTTTCAAAATTGATATTGAGGGCTTTTTTGACTACTGCATGAACCAGCTGATTATCAGTTCTATGAATAAAATTAATATTCCATTTAGTGAAATAATTAAGTAGTTTCTTTATATCTAATTTGGAATGGTGTTAAAGAAACTAAATTACTTCAGTTTGACTTATGTTGGTTTGCGATTTCACTATATAAATAACTCAAGCTTAAATACTGTTAAACTTCATTAATTTTTGAAATTCGGCTCGGGCTGAGCTCAAAAAACTTATATGGATTCTAGAATTAAATAAAAAATCAAGTTTCTCTAATGCGGAATAGTATGTTTGAAACTCATTTGAGATTCGCTGAAAGAATAAACAAGCGAACTCTGAATCAATTCTGAAGGTCGTCAATAGTCGGGCCAGTGTAGACGATAGCTATCCCAGCCCATTTAAGATTTTTGTTGGGCCACTAGAACTAAAGGGTGAACATTGGTCTGCTGACCAGACAAGCCTGGCCAGCCCAACTCAATTCTTTTAGGCCTTGGAATTGAAAATTGGCCTGTATGATTAGGCTCGGCTAAAATTCTAGGCCCGATTATTTTTCGGGCCAGGTCTGGAACTATGTTTCAAAGCCTGGCTGGCCTGGAGTTTTTATTTAATAAAAAAAATATATATATATATATATACACTCACTTATGCATTTACACAAACCCTAGCAGGACTACTACTTTAGCCGCCTCACCCTCTCTTTCCCTCATCCTCATCTCTCATCTGTTTGATCTTTGACTCTGATGAGAGTCTAGCGGTTTTAACGTTATCCATATTGTATATCCTGTTGGTCATGCACTTCTCATCTCTTTAGTATATATATATATATGTATCTCTTCACGTCATACTTCGTATACATTCGCATATATCTTGTTGGTCATGCACTTCTCATCCCTCTAGTATATATATATCTCTTCACGTCATAGTTCGTATACATTCGCATATATATGAGGGTTTGGAACATAAATTCCAATGATTGTATGTTCCAGAAGAAGCTATTTATTTCGTTGATTGCGTGAAGCAAAATCAGTGTAGAAAGCATTCTGGTTCCCAATCTTGCTTGCGCAACTAGAATTTCTTAATTTTTCTTTGTTTCCTCTCGTTTGCTTTACCAGATCTTTCTTCAAAGGAACTTGCTGGATTCAGCAACAATTCTATTTTTTAATTTCTTCAAAGATCTTTCTTAGTTTCTAATGTTCGACACCCACTTAACTGGCTGTAGGTTATTTTTTTTGTGTTGGAATGATGTAATTTGTCTCACTTGTTTCTACAGTCAGCGACCATTAAGAAACAAGTCTGTAATTTGGTGTTAACAGTACTCTTCTCTTGTTGCTGGCTAGACTTGGTAAATTGATATTGTGTTGATACGTCATATATCTGATTGGTTGATCAAATACAATGTGGTTTAAATTGCAATTCGGGCCAAATGGATAGGCTTGGGATTATAACTCCATTTTTTGAGCGGGCTTGAAAAACAAAGTTGAGGCCCAACATGGCCCAAAATCGCTCGTCCAACAACTCCTAGTATTGTTTACAATTGCAGAAGTAATCGGTAGAGACAACACGGTGTGATACTATAAGAATTGGATGTTAAAGTTGATGTCTGGCTTTTTGTTCCTAGTCTTTCATAAACTCAGATTTACTTTCTCTTGTAATGTCCAGTGGAGTTTGTTGAGCCTGAGGTCATTCTGGTAATAGTTTGTTTTGAAGTATGTAGCTTTTGAACGTCCTCTTGTTCTTTTGGGCCTCTCTTTTCACCCTTGTATATCCTTTGCGCAAAGGCCTAAGCCTGATGGAATTAAGACCATTTAGAGCCTGGCCTTTTGTTGGCCTAATTTGGGCAATATTTATTACTTAGCACATATTTGATGAAAATTTTTATTCTTACAAAACAAAGGACCGTTTTAAAGCACTATGTTCTAGTTTAGTCATATCATTATGTATATATAATTTTGTATACTTTTTTAATTTATATAGCATTACTCTTGTTTAATTTCAGTTGTGCCTGTAAACTGTACGATAGGCCATTTTTGTTTTTTCTTTTCTTCTTCTCCGGAGGAGAAGGATTTATTTTAAAGTGCATGAACAAAAGAGGTAACGTTTCACAAAGACGTTGAGTGGTTTTTTAAAAAAAATTTCTTATTAATGTTTGTATGTGTGCACAGAGAGGGCTGACCCACAAACCACCGTTGAGCCAAAAAGTAAAATTATGCTAAGTTTTAGTTAATACTTCATACATCAATGTGCCTGTATACTCTTGGTAGTTGTGGTTTAGGGCTTTGATAGTATCACGTTATTCTTATTTCACTTCTCATAAAGTGGGAATATTCACCCTCCTCCTTTTTCTGTCAGCTCTTCCCGACTTCTCTTAATGAGTCTATCCATTTGAGCAATCTGTGAAAAAAGGTTGTAATCCCTCTCTTGGTGATAGTCACTCTTCGGACCACTCCTATGTAAGAGGAGGAACCAGAAGACCTGCCGTCCTTTATGAATACTAAATAATTTCTTGTTTTTTTTTTTTTTTTTTCCGCTACTATTGCCATGAATTGAAGAAGGAAAAAGCCGTTTGGACCTTTGTTTGTGGAGCTTATACCCAAATCAGATTTGTCTTAAAATTTATATCTCAACTTGGTTTGGTTTTGTATTTTCAAAACACGACTTTAACAAAACAAGCTTTAGTCCTAACTTCTTCAACAATATGAATTTAGTAAATAAATTTAAGACCACATGGAAATAGAAAATAAGTATAAAAATAACCCTAATTTTGTAATAAATTCTTCGTTTGTGGTCACTCTATCTCAAGAAAGGCAGTCATTGATATCACCTATGTTAGGCAATTCTTCAACTTGATCTTATTTGGTTGCTTTATTGAAACAAAGTCAAGCTTTTCAACTGTTGGAGACCAGCCATATATCTTTTTATCTCTGTTTTTTCCCAACAATCTAAGGTCACAATTTGGATTAAAATGCTTCCACCCTCTTTTTTTCTCAGATTTTTCTTTACACTTACGTCATTGGATGATTGTCTTAACTAATTCCTTGGGTTGCAGATAAAATAAGCCCTATACTCTATATTTACATGTGATGACCCTGAAATGGTGCATAAAAATTGGAGAGAGAGAGAGACAGAGTATTATTTTTCCAGATACAACCTCTGAATGTTACAAACAAGGCAACAAGGTCCCTCTGCATCATTATTACCAAGATATAGAGAAAAAAAACAGATAACATTAACCAAGCACACACTCAGCAGAAAGCTGATTACAATGACTTGATTCAAACCCAAAGCAAAACTGCTTTTAATAAGGGAATGAATATTTTAAATAAAACCCAAAAACAAAAAAAACAAAAAAGACAAAAAAAAAGAGGACCATCCAAAACAACTATGAAGTGGCGGGTGGTATAAAGCCCATCGCTGCCAATTTATGTCTTCCCAAAAAGATTAGAGACAAAAATTAAAACCTCACAGTCACTCAAATTGCTAAATGATCACAAGGGCTACCCTAAAATAAGCCCCTCTCATTTTTTACCCTAGATCCAACTGTAAAATGACTCATCTACCCTTCTCGTACTACCATTAGCATCACTAGTAGCTCCAGATAAATATTGAGGAACTGCTAAATCCAGAGGTGGGTTGTGTACGTTTTTAAGGGAACTGAACACCACTGAAGGTTTGGCCGAAGGACCAGCTAGCAGGGGCAACATTGGAAGAGACCAAAGTACGGCCATCACTTGTGGTGACCTTAAAAGAAAGGGTCTGTCCATTAAGGTAAGTGTTGCTTTGCCAATTCTGGCCCCAGTTCCTGGACATTGGCTGCCACCCAGTCTTTGAACCTTTGATGGAAACAGAGTGGACATCACCCGCACCCCCAACGTTTGTGATTAGGACGAGGTTGAAATAAGAGTGGCCGTTGATGGTGAATCTGATGCCTCCAGTTTTCTTGCAGGGTACCCTGCAATTAAGGTTAAAGGAGAAGTATAGATGAGAGAGAGAGAGAGAGAGAGAGAGAGGGGTAAATTGACTAAATTAACAAATGAAAAATACTACTAAGTCTTATTCAAAAATGTGGTGGTGACAGTTTTATAATTAAAAAAACATATTGAGATTTTTTAGCTTAGAAAAAATGTTACTAGAATGATATGTCATGATAATTTTATAATTAAAAGTCATAATAGTGAGTATTTTGTTTAGGTTCTCATTCATTATTCTTATTTTAAGGTAACGATAATAAAGTAATGATAATACTATATAAATAAAAAATTTATTATTTTTATACAGAATGATGTGTTTAAATGAAAATATTTCATTTCAAAATAATATACTCATTATAATGACATTTAATTACAAAACTGTTATAACCACATCATTCTAATAATAATTTCTATACAAGTTTTTGTAAAAAATAATATTTTTTTAAAAGTAATAAACCCACAAATTAGTTACATGATTTTGTACAAAAATATTTCTCTATGAATTTTCATGGTTTATAGCATTACCTAGCTAAAACAAATATACATGCATACAAATAGACATACATATATAACCGTATTTCTACATATGTATGCATACATGTACAGACACAATTTGCTTGGAGAAAAAGCTCGAGTTACATACATAAATATGAGCATGTAATATGCACGTACATGTAGAGGTGAGCCACAAAGTTCAAAAATACCATTTTAACCTCAAACATGTCTAGGGCCTAGAAAGTGGACAGGAACTCTTTACATGAGATATGTTATGGCCTGTTTGAAATTTGGGGAGGGAAAGTAAAGGGAGGAAAAATAATTATTATTATTATTTGTTTGATTTTATCTAAAAAAGAAAAAAAAGAGAAAATAAGAAATTTTTTTTTTAAATTACTCTATTTTTTCTTCTACTTTCTTCTCATTTTCTTCACCAACCAAACAAACCAAACAAAAGGGAAAATGGTTTTTCTTTTATTTGCTCTTTTACTTCCCTTCCCTCGCCGGTTCCAAACAGGCTGTTAGGCTCTAGGGTACCGTACCAATAAAATAAGAGGTCCAAAGTGCAAACCTTCTGTAAGAAACAGGGACAATTCCAGATCTGTATTGAGCAATCTTTTGGAAGACAGGCTGAGAGAGGTCAAAATGTTGCTGGGGAGGATTGCACCACCCTCCTGCATTATTTGGGAGGGCATTGTTTGGGGGGCAGAAGTTGGTGGCAGTGACCACAACAGAGCCAGGGAGGCACCACCTCTGATCATTGACACACCTGATCTCAAAACAAGCCCCACAGCTCAACCCACTGTTGAACAGTGCAGTGCTCAAGGCTGCTGTGTTAGTCCCATATCCCTGGCTGTATAGGTTTCCATACCCACAAGCCCCACCTGCAATATAGAGAAGCTAGCAAAATGGGTTAAAAGGGCACCTTGAGCACAAAACAGGTAAATATCAGATATATATATATATATGTGTGTGTGTGTGTGTGTATGTATATGTGTTGTTACATACCCATTGTGCCAGAAGCATCACCACCTCCATAGAAAGTGGCATGAGCATCAACCCATCCCCCATCATACCCATGAACATATGAAAGTAGAGAGAGAAAGCCCACTATGGAAAACACAAGAAGAGACATTTTAATGCTAGATTGAGACTGACCTTGAGAGAGAGAGAGAGAGAGAGAGAGAGAGAGAGAGAGAGAGAGAGGGTGGGGAGGGACTTGTGAGGAAATGGGGAGGGGGTGAGGTGGGAATATATAGAAAGCTTGGGGTGGGGCAAGAGAGGGGCATTGCTAAGCCCAAGGTCACAACTACTAACTGACATTTTTGAGCTGTGGGGACCTAAAACCGCCAGGTGCAACCGGTTTTCTTTTTCTCTCTCTCTTTTTTTTTTTTTTTAATTTTCTGTGCAAACGAGGCACTTTTGGCTCGAAACCACATGGGTTTCGAGTTGTCCCTCTTTCCTCTTTTCTGTTTGTTTCTCTGTAAAATCTTCCAAATTGAAAACTTGCAAGTGGGGTAGGGTCCCCAAAACTGCCATACCCCACGCGTAGACATCCAACGTTAGCAAAAAGAAAAAGCCAAAAACTTCTTCTGTGTCCTGGGCTGTTCATATTTTTTTGTTTATCTCCATCTTGTACTTACCTTTCTCTGCTGCGAATCAGCAGATCAATCTTACATGGGTGATTCGAACAAATGTTTGATGACTAGCACTTCATTTGCTCAAAATTTTACTTGAATTAGCTTAATAATTCCAGGCTAGCTAGCTAAACCCAATTTTCCTTCTTTGAGCCTAAGTTAACCCAATATTTATTTCTTTATCATTCCCTACTCAATAGGTTGACCCTCTCTCTCTCTCTCTCTCTCTCTCTCTCTCTCTCTTATTTTATTTGCAAATTGTTCTTCCAATCATGGAAAGATTTGCCTCACAAAGTCAAAATACAAAACCATCAGCTCCAAATTTGATGCTTGTTGATGCGGTTAGTGTAACAATAACATTCTTTAACAACGGTTGTTATTAAGTTTCTATTGTTCATTATGTACCTAATGCAACTAAGTGATATAAATATTATAAATATAGAATATATATATTAAATGCAATTTGTTTTGGTCCTAAGTGGGTGCATTAATGGTCTAAAACCATGGTTGTCAGGTTTAGTGATAAAGTAGTTCAGCCCAGTCTTGCTTTGTGACTCTGGCACAATACTTAATTCTTGGCCAATTGGAATTTGAGCTAGGGGGCTTCTTTAATGGTGAACAAATTCCTTGTGTTGAACAAGTTGAGTAGGGAATGATAAAGAAATCAACAACATAGCTTAACCAATTGTTCAGCTGTACGTTCAACGGATTGTTTGGGTGTATGTATATAATTTTTAAAAAATTCCTCGTGTTCAGTTACAATTTTCGAAAGGAATTACCACTTGATTTTTTATGGGGCCAAGTTACCAAGACGTTAATTAGGTCACATTTTAAGTATATTATCTAGTGATACAAAGTATTAAAAATTAGAAAAACATAATTTTGAATAATTTGTACAACTGGAGAAAATATGTTTTAAATAAGGGAACATGTATATATGCATTTGTCTTTCTAGTATTATATATAATAGATTGTTCATTTAAACAAGAACACGGAATCAGAAATCTTATTGAGAGGGAGCTAAGGTAAAAATATTATGAATTTTGATGGGTAAAGGTAGAATTTATGAATTTTGTGAGGATCCAAAGTAAGAAGTTTTGTAATTTGACTGGCTAGAATAAAATTTTCTCAAATTTGATAGGACCAATACATTGTTTCTTATCCTACATACTTCAAATTTATATGAACTATACAAAATTTTGTTGAATTAGATGGACCATGACCCCCCATTTGTCTTAAGGTAGTTTTGTCCCTTGTTTAAGACAAAAATGTTATATGCTATGGCTCGTGTTACCGGTTAAGCATGCATTATACAATTATAATATAGTATGGCACTCACAATTTCTCATATTATACGCTTCTCTTTATGTATGCTTAATCCTTCATTATAGGATTTGTCTTTATTTTTTGCTGTTACTATTTTAAGCAAAGTACTACTTTCTTCCTTTGATTTAATAATAAGATTAAGGAGAAATTTAGGAAATTCAGAGCTTGCAGTATAAGTGTAGCATAGCCAGTTACATCATAATCATGCAACGCTAGGTTCAAAATCACAAATTCCAAACGAACAATTTCCAAAACTTTAATTTGCCCTTAATTTCATGGTGGTGAAGCCGATTATTAGGACTTCAGAAAAGTGTAAAATAGTGAACGAATCTAGTAACATATTTTTGACCCGTCTATGGTGCTTGACGCATTCACACACAATATATGTAGAGAGAGATATAGCCACACATGGGTGATGCAGGTGATGACAGATGATGAGCAAGCTTTTTGATAAATTGGAACAACCAAGGCAAGCCTTTATTATATTCATTGAATGCCGGTTCGGCTCTTCAGTGTACAATTCCAAAAAGGCTGAAACCTCAGCTTAGTTCATGTCATGTGCAGGTTGATACTCTCAAATCTCAAAGTAAAAAAAAATAAAAATAAAAAATAGAGAAGAAGAAGAAGGAGAAGAAAATCACCATGAATCAATCATCTATATATCTTCCATCCATGCTCCATACCTTCCACTTGAACTCTGTTTTCTCCTTCTCTTTTGCTGCTTTACAGCAATCTTTTTTCTGCTGCACTCAGCAGGCTAGGGTTCTTTCTCAGCTAGCTTTTTTGTTCTGTATATGTCAGGTATTAATATCCTGTCATTTTTTATGTTATTTTGGAATTCTTTTCATCTCCTTCTAGTTTAAGGCAGGGCTACAGTAAAAAAAAAAAAAAAAAGAAAAAAGAAGGAAGTAAGTATTTTGAAAGGTTACTTTTGAATTTTGAAAGACTAATAGAGCATTTTTTTATTATAAATATTACAAATTCATAGGATCTAACCATAATTTTTTCAAAATGGGAGGAGCCATGTCCCTCCTGAGTACATGGACTAATTGTGCTTCTTGTTAGAGCCAAAAAAAATAATGCCAAACTGTACATAATAAAGAGTAGCACTACATACAATGAGAACTTGATCATATTTGTATAAGAAAATTCTTTGTTGGAGATAGTATATGACTCATACTGATAAGTCCAAGTGACCCATATCGCTGAATTACGTAAAAATCACATGTTCCTTATTTTTTGTTTTTTTTTTCAATTTTTTATTCGTTGCATCGCATAATTTATGTTATTATTTTGGACAAATTACATTTATCTCTCTTTATATTTCAGATTAATACAACCCACGCCTTAAGGTTCTAAAAATTACATGTTCCTCCCTTAAGATTTGAGGTGAGTTTTATTTTTTTCCGGATGTTAAATCTTTTAACAGAAATATGTAATATCAGCAAAAAAAAAAAAAAATTATTACTTAAATTGCCCCTAATGTGCATGAAACGATATAAGTAGTTTTTTTTTTTTTACTTATGAAATTAATTAATGTGTTGATTTTGAACCTTCTTCTAATGAAAGAAAAAAAAGAAGATGCATTACTAGTACAAGATTCTAAGAGCAAATTAAATATCACATCTGTATAAAACACCATTTTAATCAATAAATAAATTATAAGTCTCATATTTTTTTAAAACTTTATATGCTATAATTAAAACCCTATATAAATTTTATAAATTTTTATAAAAAAAAAGTTCTAGTCAATGTGAGGAAAAATACCTTACAAAAAGTAATATGGAAAACAACAACGTTAGTTAACTTATATTAAAAAGATAACGGTTTAACTTAAGAAAATTAATTGTACTAAAGTTTTTTGGTCCTATATACTATAAAAAAAAAAAAATCAACACACATGTGAGGGAATTTAGAAACAAAAAAACAAAGATTTAAAAAATCAATACATACTAATTAATTTCAGAAGTAAAAAAAAAATCTTATTTATGTCATTTCACGCACATTAGGAGCAATTAAGGTAATGAACCTTTTTTTTTTTTTTTTTCTGGCATCACATATATTCTATTAAAAGAGTTAATATCTGAGGAAAAATACAACTCACTTTAAACTTCAAGAAAGAATAATGTAATTTTTAAAATTTGAGAGGGTGAGTTGTATTAGTCTGAAATATCAAAAAATATAGATGTAATTTGCCCAATTACTTTTTGCGCGGCAACCATAATCTTATAAATTTTTTATACAGAATTCTTTCACTATACATTAATGGGGAGCCGGTGGGAACGTTTTGGGCAGGAAAAATTGGACAAGAGAAAAATATGAAGATAAACAACTTATCTAGAAAGCATAGGTTGTTTACCGAAAAGAAGAAAAAGGAAAAAGAAAGAAAATTTTAACACAAAAGTCCAAAATTACAAAAATATGGAGGAAATGAAGCCACGTAGCTCAGGAAAGAAACTTGAGGTGGTTTTCTGGGAGAGCACGTAGCAACTGCAAATGTTTCATTCTTTTTTGGCCCCTTTCTCAGCATTTCAAAACTCGTTTGGCTTCATTTTCCGTCTGTTATTTCCTTTTCTCTCTCAAATCTAGTGAAGCCAAATCCTGAAAACAACCCAAGGAAAACAAAAAAAAAAAGATGGAATACAAATATAAAAGACAGCTCTTGAATTTCCCTGATGTGTTATAATCAAGCAGATCTCTATGATCTTTTAACTTATCCTTGTCAAATCATAATGGTTTTTGTCTTGATCTATGGCTCTCTCATCAAAAACACCATGTTGCAGTTACCCTCCGTATAGTTGGCCATTTTATGGGAAAGATAACTCCGATTCTACAAGACTATGGAGTTTATTTTAATAATAGGGATAGGACTAACCATTTTTAAACTGCTAGTCTCTTCTAGAAGAAGAAAAAAATTAAAAAAAAAAAAACATTAGACTCTATTTTCACTTAGATTGCAGGTAATATATTGTTTTGAGTGAGAAGGCATGTAGAACCATACTTATATTAAATATTCTTGGCACTCCAACCAAAGAGAAATTGCTCTATGTTAAATTCAACTGGATAGACTACAATCTAACTACGGGCATAACATAGCATGACGGGAGACTTGTATATATGCAAATTGGCATGAAGATTTGTTCTTGAACCATGTGGAGAAAGAGCTATGCTGTAAAGTAGTATTAATTGTTGAATTTTTTTTTAAAATATAGTATTATACATAAGTATGATTTGGGAGTTTTCAAACTAAGTTTTGACTGGTTTGGATAAAACTCTTACTGCCTTATTTAATAAATTTCATAGTGCAAAGTCAGAAGATATGAAAGACAATAATAAATGCATCACCTTTTAAAGTATTGTTTTGAAGTAACGATTGAGTATTGCACTAAGGTGAGTGTGCTTGTGTATCATGCACACACAGCGGTAGATGTTACACATTTATCGTGTGATCAAGACCATTAAATTTTATCAATTGTGATGATCAACAATCGACAATTAAGATGTAAATTATAGACATAATTGTATGAAGAAAATCATGTCTAATTATAAATGTGTGAAGAATGATTTGATCAAATTATAAAGAGGTACGATCTACATTAATTATTACGTTAGAAAGGGTGCAATAAGACAACTATATTTAAACTTGCAAACAGTCGTATCTTCTCTAAAAAGATACCAAAAGGTCTAAAAAAACATACAAACAATCACATCTTCTCTAAATAGACCCCAACTTTAAAAAAGACAAATTCACAGCCATTTTTGTAAACTTAAATTTTTTTTCCTCTTCTAAGGCATTAAAGTTTTTTTTGTTTACTACTTTATACAACTTACCTTCTTTGAAGCCTGTTCTTGCAGGAAACAAACATATGAAATTCTTGGTAGATTGATAATCAAAGAGTATTCGGTCAAATTTCGTTTGTGCAAAATGCTATTAGAACTACAAAATTATTATGAGTTCTAAGCTTTATTTTATTTTAGAGGCGATTAGTTGATAACTCGATGAATACTAAATTAACGGAATAGGTGAGGACAAATATCATTTAAAATATATATATATTATATCGTGTCTTTTGAAACGACCGTTCATATTTCTCTGCATATATTTTGCCCCGACACTAATTTGCTCATCATCCTTATGCGACAGCGTCTTGCTTAAGGTTGTTAAAGATCTTGTCTCTTCCAAAAGCATAACCAGTTAAAAAGCTCAGCGAGGAAAAGGAAAATGAAAACTAAAAAAGTAATCAGACAAACTCGCGCGTGCAATATACTGCCTTTTTTCATGGCAACGGTGGAGAAAATAGATTCTCAACTAACCCTTGATTTTCTTTTTGTTGTTCTTTCTGAAAGTAATTAAATAAGACTAACGCTTGATTATGATTTTGAAATATTGTCTTCTAGCAACTGTACTCGCACACAGGGCCGGTCTTGGGATAATTTCAGCAAGTTTCTAGCGTGGGCAACCGTCTCAGCCAGGATAATTAAAATTTTAAAATGTTTGCATAATAGGCTATGGATCTTATTTATTTATTTATATAATTGTACTTCTTATCTTATAATATGTATGACAGAGAATAAGTTTTTGTTTTGTGGGTCTTCTATACTCAATAAAATTAAATAACTTGTAATTATAATATCCATTAATTGAATAAAAAGATAAATTACTTTATTAGTGTAAATGTAGAGAGAGAGAGAGAGTGTGTGCGTGCGTGCGTGTATGACTGAGTCGGTTTGATTTGAAATTCTACCAACAAATCGAAATAGAGCCATGAAAGATTCGATTGAAAGATTGAAAGAAGAAGTAAGGTTGTGTTTGATTTTTTTTATAATATTATATTTTTCTTCTATACAATATATACACATATATGGGCGAGTTTCCCTAACACATGTTTTTTATAAACATAATTCCACAATTAGAGTGTGTTTTAACTTTATGCTCAAATGCAAGTTAATCGCTAATTGAATTAGCGATTTAGTGAAATCGCCAATTGAATTGGCGGTTTTATGAAATCGCTAATTGAATTGGCGATTTCATTAAAACCGCCAATTCAATTGGCGGTTTTTTGACTCACAAAACCCTAGCTCCTTTCTTCTCCCAGTTCCTTCGAATTTCCCCATCTGCCCGCTGTCTCTCTCCCTCATTCATCTTTACGCCTCCGTCTGTGTCTCTCTCTGTCTCTCTCTCGTTCGCCTCTCTCTCTCTCTCTCTCGTTCGCCTCTCTCTCATTCTCTCGCTCATTCACAAGTTCGTACTCCGAGTGTGGGTGAAGCTACTAGAACCACTGGTATGTTTATTTTTTTTGTTTTTATTCAACTTTTATAAGTGAATATGTGCATTATGTATGTATTACTCTTGATTTTATTTTATTATATGTGTAATATGTGCATTATGTATACTAGAACCACTGGTATGTGCATTATTGATTCTACTTTCCTTAAGAAAATTTATTTCATGTTCTCCATAATCATTCATACTATATACATTTTTGTATGTACTCGTTTCTAAAAAAAAATTAGTATAGTTTTGAGTGTTTAGTGGGATGTTTATCTTAATTTTTGATTAGCTTTAAATTTATTAGGTATGACAAACACCTAAGATTTTATAATTTCGACAATATTGTCAACATAACTGTTGTTTAAAAAAATATAGGGCAAAATGAAACTAACCACTCTTTTACTCTTTCTATGAAAAATATATAAGCACCTCTCTTGCAATTGTTCGATTTGTGTGGAAAATACAAAAATTAATCAATGAGATATTTACATTAAAAATATTTGATGAATAAAAAAATTAAAATGGCTAATAAAGTTAAATATATTTTAAATTAAAAATTTGTAAGGGAATTCAGGAGAAAAAAATCATTATTTATTGGTCAAACAACAAATGGCCTTATATCATGTGTTTGCATATATAAATTATAAGTGTTAAGAATTTTTAATTAAATTTAAAATAGGAATAAGCAATTAAGATCATTGGAGGCTGAACGTGGCTTCTTTATTTTCATAATTTCGAATAAACTATGGATGAGAACATTTTTAACTCCGCTACATTGCTACATATAGAACACATAAATAAATATATTCATGTAAATATATGAGTTAAGATCAACTTTTAGTTTGTTAGTACCCTACTTGTCAAACCAATTATTTCCTTTGTAAATATATGTGTGACTTTTTTTTATTCTCAAACTATTTTGTTTTATGGTAGGCACAGGTAAGTAATGACGACAATGGTATTGTTTTATTGGGGGGGGAAAAATAGTACGAGATCGAAGAGAAGGGATAGCCTATGATATAGAGGCTAGTGGATGTTATAATGTAGAACTGGGAACCTCACTTGGTGGGTTACGAGACATAATCATTCCTAAGATGGATGAGTTTAGAGAGCATGTAAACATAAAGTTCATATGTAGATACCTTGTTAGACGAAATGGAGAAGTATGGATATATAAGAGGTTGTCAGTTAAGGATGACGAGACATTACAAACTGTGTTAAATCTCCCTTCGAGATATCCTGACATGTATTGTGTTGAAATGTACATTGAGAAAGACATATCCACAATGACCACCAATCACAGTCGTCCTGATTTTAATTGGGGAGATGGCCAGTCCTACGGTGAAATCTTGGGAGGGAGAGGTGATGCATCGGATTTGGGGACATTTACTAGAATGCTTACAGTTGGGCATAGTAGTTGAAGCGCAATGGAAGAGGATGCGCCAGGACAACCGATGCCTAACTTGTTCACCCCATACAATGATTACTCACAGGGTCCGAGTAATGTTGAACAATTGCATGACTTTGACAATCCACCCACATATCACCCACAATATGCTTCGGGTCAAGGGGGGTGCGTAGAGACAGGAGGTCCCAGTGCAAGTATGGATCCTGTAGAACGACTTGTGGGCCTTGATGAGATTGGTAGAGGGATAGATGAAGATGAAGATGTAGATATTGTTCAATCCGATCAATCAGAGGAAGATGTTGATGTTTTAATAAGAAATGATGAAAATGACGACTCTGATGACGATGGGCAAGAACAATTGAACCTTCCTGAATTGAATGACAATCCAGTGCCCTTTTTTACGAACCTGGATGGGGTAGATGATTCCGCAGCTGATCGAGACTTATACTATCGCGGTCCAACATGGTCAGATGCTAATCCAGAGTTTGCAAAAGGGATGGTTTTTAGAGATAAGGATGCAGTGATCCGTGCATGTAATTGGTATCATGTGAAGAGGAACAAACATTATTATGTTGTAGAAACAAATAAAAAGGTTTGGAGCACCAGGTGCAGATACGATTGCCCATGGAAATTGCGTGCCTGTTTAAAGAAGAAGCATACTTTGTTTGAAATCACACAATATCCTGGGCCTCATACTTGTTTACATGGGATGGAGAGTTTGGATCACCGCAACCTTAATTCGACATTCATTGCACACATGATTAACACACAAGTTGCGGTAAGTTCTTATAAATTATAACTTAAAAGTAAGATGTTTGGATATTATGCAGTAATGCTCATATGAATATAAAGATTGAATATTTATTTTGTTGTGATGTACAGGAAGACCCTGGATGGAAGATAGCTTCCATAATCGAGAGTGTAAAAACTAGTGCTAGTTTCACAGTCTCATACAAAAAAGCTTGGCTTGGAAGAACAAAGGCCATTGCGATGGTTTTCGGGGATTGGGATGAGTCCTATGAGAAGTTACCAAGGTACATGAGAACGTTGCAGTTCAGGAACCCGGGCACAGCGGTGGTATTGGAAACATGTGACATTGGAAGGTCTGCCGACGTCGCGCTAGACAGAATTTTCTGGGCATTCCGGCCATGCATTGACGGTTTCAACCACTGCCCTCCAGTGATTTGTATCGATGGTACCCACCTTTATGGGAGATATAGAAGAGTGTTGTTGATTGCTGTGGCCAAAACTATTGCCAACAATGTTTTCCCTCTAGCTTTCGCAGTAGTTGAATCGGAAAACTATCGTGATTGGTCATGGTTTATCTACCATGTCAGGCATCTTATTGTGCCAGGAAAAGAAGGGATCACATTAATTTCTGATCGGCATGCAGCCATATTGAGTGCAGTAAAAGATTATTGGGAAAGTCCACGAGACGGGCAACCAGTTGGAGTCCATCGATATTGCCTGAGGCACTTTAAAAGTAATTACCAAAAAAAGTTCAACAATGCTAAAATTAAGGATCTTATATGGAAAGCTGGAACTGCCCGTCAGGTGCGCAAGTTCGACGAGGCAATGGATGAGATTAAAAATTTACAAACGGAGTCGGCGACAAAAGCATTTCGTGACCTGTGCAATGAGGACCCTAGGAAGTGGACATTGGCGCATGACGGAGGTTATCGTTGGGGAGTTTTAACCACCAACGATTCAGAGTGCTATAATAATGTCTTAAGAGGTGCACGAGACTTGCCCATAACTGCATGTGTTCAGGTTACTTTTTACCGTTTGGTGGCAACTTTCACCGAGAAACGAGTACAAATTCATCGTGCCGCAGAGAAGGGGTTAAGGTACACATCGAAAGTGCAAAAGAAGATAGAATCTTATCAAGCTCGATCGGCGATGCATCGGGTTAATGTCTTTAATTGGTAATGTTACAAAATTTATAGAGTTTTTTTAATTCACACCGTTTATTTATAGATTTCTACAAGTCTACATCTCTATTACAACTATGAAGTGAGTATATTCCAAATGCAGGGCTCAGGGTTCCGCTGAGGTTATTACAAACCCAGTAGGCACGAAAGGGAATAACAGACATCCGGTGACCTTGAATCCTCCCTCGTGTGACTGCGGAAAATGGGTCATTTACCATTATCCTTGTTCGCACATGCTGGCAGTTTGCGCAAAAACAGGAAGACAACCATGGGGCTTAATTGCTCCTCAATATAATCTTGACGTTTTTGCTCACGTGTATGAATCAAGTTTCCAACCGATGGTGCACGAGCATTATTGGGTTTCCTATGATGGTCCTAAGCTCATTCCAGATCCGACCCGTCGACGAGAAGCTACGCCAGGGCATCCAAAAAACAAACGAATCCAGAATGAGATGGATGTCTCTAGGAGACGACAATTCAATAATTGCGGTATTTGTAAACAACAAGGCCATGATAGGCGTAAATGTCCAAACCGGACCGCCTGATTTATGTATTGCAAGAACAATTAGCTACCTAGCGAAGAACAATTTGTATTTCTATTTAAGATAATGGTTGGTTGTCATTAAGTGTATATTTGAACTTAATTGCATTTGAACTTATCATATTAATTGTAAGGCTTATTTGTATTTCATTGATAGTTTTTTTAGGATTTTGTCACATCGTTCACATGCATAGATGTGATATTCGTAGGTCTCTGCGGTTTTGATCCTATCATTGACAGCTTTTATGCAGAAATCCAATGACTTTTGCAGACCCTTACATCATTTATTTTATTACTGTTTTAACCCCATATGTTACGTGTCAATTACAGGTGTTATGGATACAGCTATAGCTCTTCCTGGGCCTATCGATCGTACTGTGCTGACGTTACAGAGCCATCATCGATCGAGTTGGATATGGGACCATGGGGTATGCGTATTTATAATATGTTTTATATTTATGCATATATTTTGTGGGATTTCATGTGTATACTAATGCCCTTCCAATTAATGATGTAGGGTACAGATCCTCTTAAATGCAGACGTGCCGCCAGTCATTTATACGATGTGATACACCCACGTATTTTGCAGTATGTACTACGTGCTGGGTTCTATGGTGTTTACCGAGTAGGGATGATCCGGTTAGACCATCATTTGATCACGGCATTCATAGAGCGTTGGCGACAGGAGACCCATACCTTCCATCTGACTATCGGGGAGGCTACTATTACTTTGCAGGATGTTTCTATACTATTAGGACTACCTGTCGATGGCCATCCTATCATCCGACGGGAGGTTCGGAGTACTGTGCAGGAGTGGTAGGACTTGTGTGTCCAGTTGTTAGGTGTGGCCCCACCCCCGGAGCAGTTAGATAGGGGGCGTGTTCGGCTAACATGGCTCCGTGACACTTTCCAGGCCCTTCCAGCTGGAGCTGATGATGTTACTGTACAGCGGCACGCACGTGCATACATACTTCGCCTGATTGGGGGGGTGCTGATGTCAGATTTATCCCAGACTCTTGTCAGACTGTCATACCTTCCATTTCTGGAGGACTTAGACGCGGCAGTGAGATATAGTTGGGGCAGTGCCACCTTAGCTATGCTGTATAGGTCGATGTGCCGGGCGACGAAGCCAGCCGGGAAGTAGATAGCAGGAGCACTACTTTTGTTGCAGGTTCAATAACTTTGCACTTTATCCAGTATGCCGTAATGTTTTATTTTTATTTCATTTACTATTTGTGTTAACATTGAACTTTATTCAGATAGGGGTTTGGGAGAGATTCCCGCGCATGTGCCCTAGTCGTAGAGATCAGCCTACTGATGCTCAGCAGCCCTTGGATATAGATGGGGTACAGTTACCCGGTGGCCCGTGGGGAGCTAGGTATGTACCTAGTAGTTATTTATGTTTACCTTTATATCTTCAGTCATTAAACATAGTTTTCATATTATGTACACAAATATGTCAGATGGAGATCGAGATATCATACAGATACAGTGTCGACCCATGTTGTCCGTGTATATCGCGACCAGTTGGACCGCTTGAGGCCGGACGAGGTATGAATACTCCTTAGCTATATTTATGTTTAGTTTTTTGGTTCATATATTTCAATTAGTAATGGGTACCACATTTTTATATGTTTGTAGTTCACATGGAGGCCATATGATGCTATCATCGATTCACTTCCAGATTATTGTCGAGCTGGGAGCGATATCTGGATGACTCGATCCCCATTATTGTGCTTTGAGGTCGTAGAGTGGCATCTACCTGATCGTGTATGCCGACAGTTTGGTTTTAGACAGGTCATTCCACAGGCTCATAACACATCTCCTGACTTACATGGTTTAGATGGGCGTGGGAGACATAACACCGATTGGATGGAGTATCATATACAGTACATACAGCGATGGCAGCAGCGCCGCGATCATCTTGTAGTTGGGGTTCCTATTGCTGGAGACATGCGATATGACGATCCATATATGCAGTGGTATCGTCGTATCACACGCCCATTAGTGGGCAATCCAGCTCACCGCCCAGATCGAGGCTACCTGGAGGTTGGGTCTACGGTAGAGATTGCGGTTAGTAGTTTTTTTACGTAATACGGTTTTTCAAAGCAAATATGAATTGGTAAAGAGACATAAAAATTATGCTTCATTTTGCAGACCCGTCATTTCACGACCGTGCATCATCTTATAGATCGTGCTATATATGGGTTTGGGACTGAGCCGGCACTAGAGGACATGTATAGGGCTCGTGACTTGTGTACCAAGTCACTAGACATATTACGTGAGCAGCAGCGCATATCGCAGGCCCAGCCATCAGTTTCGCAGGCCCAGCCCTCAGTTGGCCAGCCATCAGTTTCGCAAGCCCAGCCCTCAGTTGCCCAGCCCTCAGTTTCGCAGGCACAGCCCTCAGTTGCCCAGCCCTCAGTTTCGTAAGCACAACACTCAGTTGGCCAGCCAGCCTCTATCTAGACACCTACATCACATGTCACACCGAGTATGCCAGTATATACATATCATAGTGACCCTCGATATGTACCCTCATCATCATATGCGACTAGTTCCGAGGTGAGACCTCGTCGCACTGCACCCCACCACGACGTTTCTCCTGTTTTTTATGACCAGCGATCTAGTTCCTCCCCCGTCGGAGATGATATGGGATTTCATGCACTTTTCGATCCATTATTACCTGAAGGGTACCGTATAGAGACGCCTTTCATGGACACCCAGGGTCACGGTCCATCTACTGTGCCATTCGAGACTACACATCCCATACCACCATCACAAGTAGATGGGTCATCTCAGCTCACTCAGGTTAGCATGGGGCCTCCTATTGATACAGTCGACGTAGGCCCTACCATTGACCCACATCAGCATATACCTCCTGAGGGCGTTTCACAGATCACCCAGGCAGAGCCATCTCAGTCGAGACTACGAAGTATCACACGGGTCTTTACCCGTAAGTCGAGACGAGAGAGGAGGCCACCCCCATGTGGTACAGGTGGTCATGTATAGTACTTGATGGTATGGGTTTTGTATTAGGTACATTTTCAGGAAGTTGTCGAACATTTGTTGATGTAATCGAATATTATGGTTATTTCTGGTATCCCGTGTTTATGGATGTATCAAATTTTGTAGTTCATACGTTTTTGTATCAATTTTTGTATAAGCGTGGATTAGCTTCACGTGAAGGCATGTCCTGAACCCTTCACGTGAAGGCTGCACGAGATGATGCGTCATTTGAATATAAAGTGTGCATTAGCTTCACGTAAAGGCATGTCCTGAACTCTTCACATGAAGGCTGCACGAGGTGATGCGTCATTTCAATATAAAGCGTGCACTAGCTTCACGTGAAAGCATGTCCTGAACCCTTCACGTGAATGTTGCACAAAAGTTTAGTTTCGCATCCCAATGAATTCCCGTGAACCATTTACTCATGCATTGTATTGTATTACCTATATATACGTCATGCCATTACAAAAAAAAGTGTTAAACCATACACACTTCCTAACATGCCGAAGCAAAAAGGATTATTTGGAGCATCGTGTAGTCATTCAGCTCGAAGCGGCGACACAAATGAAAACCAATCCTCACCCATCCATATGGTGCATACATACACGGACCCAGTCGGTAACAAATGGTATGGCCGAAAGCGTTGTTTTCTTAACAAACCAATCCTAATGCACGATACGATGGGTCCGGTCAGCCACATCTTCATTGGTGTTGCGTCCTTAGCTCCACCCCACGGGGTGACTGACTCCCAATGCATAAGGTCGCCGTGGGAAGACTTGTTCGATAAACGGTGTGAACAAGAGATGTATTGCCGATGGCATGGCCTTCGTGTCCCAAAGGCCCGTTCAGCTAAGTTGTTCAATAGACGATCAGGTAACAGCAAGGTCATAAAAGCACTTGAACGCGAGATTGATCAAATGCAACGAAGGTTGGATAGATATCATTTTACACAGCAAGCAAAGGAACATTGTGGTGATCCAACACAACGAATATTAGAAATCGTTGAAGATCCATTGCTAGTTTCTGACCCAGAACTTTCAGACTTCTCAGAAGAAGAAGGTGACGATGACTTTCAAAACTATCTACCAAGTAGTCTTAGCATTGCTGGCAAACCGCTATGTTGTTATGAACATGGTCCATAAAGCCTGGTGTACTTTTTATTTCAGTATAATGTAAAATTAGTTATTATGTTTTCATATAATATATATATAAGCTTGGATCATATTTGGCATTGCGGAACTGATGAACATGGTCCGTTTTGGAAGTTATGCAAAGTTTCGGAATTCCGGAACTTATGTTTTCGGAGTTATGCCAACTCGGCCATTAGGGTACTGAAATGGCGAGAAAGGCTCCGGGGAGTGCGAAACTTGACGAGAGGCACTGGTGTGACACGAGTGACGTGTGGGAGTTGACGGCACGTTAATCGGGTTCCCGGTTTGGAAGTTATGCAAAGTTTTGGAATTCCGAAACTTATGTTTTCGGAGTTTTGCCAACTCGGCCATTGGGGTACCAAAATGGCGAGAAAGGCTCCGGAGAGCGCGAAACTTGACGAGAGGCACCGGTGTGACACGAGTGACGTGTGGGAGTTAACGGCACGTCAATCGAGTTCCCAGTTTGGAAGTTATGCAAAGTTTTGAAATTCCGGAACTTATGTTTTCGGAGTTTGGCCAACTCGGCCATTGGGGTACCGAAATGGCGAGGAAGGCTCCGGGGAGCGCGAAACTTGATGAGAGGCACCGGTGTGGCACGAGTGACGTGTGGGAGTTGACGGCACGTCAATCGGGTTCCCGGTTTGGAAGTTATGCAAAGTTTCGGAATTCCAGAACTTATGTTTTCGGAGTTTTGCCAACTCGGCCATTGGGGTACCGAAATGGCGAGGAAGGCTCCGGGGAGCGCGAAACTTGACGAGAGGCACCGGTGTGGCACGAGTGACGTGTGGGAGTTGACGGCACGTTAATTGGGTTCCCGGTTTGGAAGTTATGCAAAGTTTCGGAATTCCGGAACTTATATTTTCGGAGTTTTGTCAACTCGGCCATTGGGGTACCAAAATGGCGAGAAAGGCTCCGGAGAGCGCGAAACTTGACAAGAGGCACCCGTGTGACACGAGTGACGTGTGGGAGTTGACGGCACGTCAATCGGGTTCCCGGTTTGGAAGTTATGCAAAGTTTCGGAATTCCGGAACTTATGTTTTCGGAGTTTTGCCAACTCGGCCATTGGGGTACCGAAATGGCGAGGAAGGCTCCGGGGAGCGCGAAACTTGACGAGAGGCACCGGTGTGGCACGAGTGACTTGTGGGAGTTGACGGCACGTTAATCGGGTTCCCGGTTTGGAAGTTATGCAAAGTTTCGGAATTCCAGAACTTATGTTTTCGGAGTTTTGCCAACTCGGCCATTGGGGTACCGAAATGGCGAGGAAGGCTCCGGGGAGCGCGAAACCTGACGAGAGGCACCGGTGTGGCACGAGTGACGTGTGGGAGTTGACGGCACGTCAATCGGGTTCCCGGTTTGGAAGTTATGCAAAGTTTCAGAATTCCAGAACTTATGTTTTCGGAGTTTTGCCAACTCGGCCATTGGGGTACCGAAATGGCGAGGAAGGCTCCGGGGAGCGCGAAACTTGACGAGAGGCACCAGTGTGGCACGAGTGACGTGTGGGAGTTGACGGCACGTTAATTGGGTTCCCGGTTTGGAAGTTATGCAAAGTTTCGGAATTCTGGAACTTATGTTTTCGGAGTTTTGTCAACTCGGCCATTGGGGTACCAAAATGGCGAGAAAGGCTCCGGAGAGCGCGAAACTTGACAAGAGGCACCCGTGTGACACGAGTGACGTGTGGGAGTTGACGGCACGTCAATCGGGTTCCCGGTTTGGAAGTTATACAAAGTTTCGGAATTCCGGAACTTATGTTTTCGAAGTTTTGCCAACTCGGCCATTGGGGTACCGAAATGGCGAGGAAGGCTCCGGGGAGCGCGAAACTTGACGAGAGGCACCGGTGTGGCATGAGTGACTTGTGGGAGTTGACGGCACGTTAATCGGGTTCCCGGTTTGGAAGTTATGCAAAGTTTCGGAATTCCAGAACTTATGTTTTCGGAGTTTTGCCAACTCGGCCATTGGGGTACCGAAATGGCGAGGAAGGCTCCGGGGAGCGCGAAACTTGACGAGAGGCACCGGTGTGGCACGAGTGACGTGTGGGAGTTGACGGCACGTTAATCGGGTTCCCGGTTTGGAAGTTATGCAAAGTTTCGGAATTCCGGAACTTATGTTTTCAGAGTTTTGCCAACTCGGCCATTGGGGTACCGAAATGGCGAGGAAGGCTCCGGGGAGCGCGAAACTTGACGAGAGGCACCGGTGTGGCACGAGTGACGTGTGGGAGTTGACGGCACGTTAATTGGGTTCCCGGTTTGGAAGTTATGCAAAGTTTCGGAATTCCGGAACTTATGTTTTCGGAGTTTTGTCAACTCGGCCATTGGGGTACCAAAATGGCGAGAAAGGCTCCGGAGAGCGCGAAACTTGACAAGAGGCACCCGTGTGACACGAGTGACGTGTGGGAGTTGACGGCACGTCAATCGGGTTCCCGGTTTGGAAGTTATGCAAAGTTTCGGAATTCCGGAACTTATGTTTTCGGAGTTTTGCCAACTCGGCCATTGGGGTACCGAAATGGAGAGGAAGGCTCCGGGGAGCGCGAAACTTGACGAGAGGCACCGGTGTGGCACGAGTGACTTGTGGGAGTTGACGGCACGTTAATCGGGTTCCCGGTTTGGAAGTTATGCAAAGTTTCGGAATTCCAGAACTTATGTTTTCGGAGTTTTGCCAACTCGGCCATTGAGGTACCGAAATGGCGAGGAAGGCTCCGGGGAGCGCGAAACTTGACGAGAGGCACCGGTGTGGCACGAGTGACGTGTGGGAGTTGACGGCACGTTAATCGGGTTCCCGGTTTGGAAGTTATGCAAAGTTTCGGAATTTCAGAACTTATGTTTTCGAAGTTTTGCCAACTCGGCCATTGGCGTACCGAAATGGCGAGGAAGGCTCCGGGGAGCGAGAAACTTGACGAGAGGCACCGGTGTGGCACGAGTGATGTGTGGGAGTTGACGGCACGTCAATCGGGTTCCCGGTTTGGAAGTTATGCAAAGTTTCGGAATTCCAGAACTTATGTTTTCGGAGTTTTGCCAACTCGGCCATTGGGGTACCGAAATGGCGAGGAAGGCTCCGGGGAGCGCGAAACTTGATGAGAGGCACCGGTGTGGCACGAGTGACGTGTGGGAGTTGACGGCACGTTAATCGGGTTCCCGGTTTGGAAGTTATGCAAAGTTTCGGAATTCCGGAACTTATGTTTTCGGAGTTTTGCCAACTCGGCCATTGGGGTACCAAAATGGCGAGAAAGGCTCCGGAGAGCGCGAAACTTGACGAGAGGCACCGGTGTGACACGAGTGACGTGTGGGAGTTGACGGCACGTCAATCGGGTTCCCGGTTTGGAAGTTATGAGTTTCGAATTGCTTAGGGGAATTGCTGATATGATTACTGATATGAATACTATAAAACCGCCAATTGGATTGGCAGTTTTAAGAAATCGCTAATTGAATTGGCGATTTCATTAAAACCGCCAATTCAATTGGCGTTTAACTTGCTTTTGGGTATTACCTTAAAACACGCCTTACCTGTGGAATTAAGATTGTAAAACACCTTAGTCAGGGAAACTGGCCCACATATATGTATATATATATATATATATGTACATATACAGTGATTCAGTGACTCTTTTTAAGTTTAAATTTTACATACAAATTATATAAAAAAAAAAAAAAAGAAGATTCCAAATGCATTGAAATTACTTTCTTTGTGATTCTGTAAAGGTTTTGTTGGATAAAAAGTAAAGTTTATTAAAAAATTTGCTTTCAAAAATCAAGAAGTTGTTTTCTTTGAATCGAATCGTGCTAATCATAAAACACCATAACTAATTAATTAGGGTTACATTTTGATTTTGATTTTTTTGATGTAATTCAAGCTAAACGCAGAATGTAATCTTGATTTTGATTTTTTTTTTTTAACTTATATGATTTTTTTGTAATTAATTAATAGTAAGAGAATAATCATATTTAAAATCGGGTTAAGGCAACCCAGTGTCAGGCGGCCTGTCACCCAAAATGAGCTACAACTATTGTGGATAAGTAATAAAAAGTCTTTCCACAATGTCCCACGTATGAAAATGTTGTAATTTTCAAATTAATTAACAAAAAAAAAAACCCATAATCAATGGAAGCATTGCCCAGAAAGAAGAACTCGTCTTCTTGCTTTTTGACCGGATTGTATGGGAATGGTCACTTTGTTAAGCTGTAAAACCTAACTTCCTCGACTTTGTGTAACAATTGTATTCTAAGTGCTTCTAACTTCAAATTGAAGTACAGTGCTTGGTGTTGCAAGTGCACGTTAGTTTTTAAAATAGGTATTCTTAAATTGAGGGTTGTAAATGAATTGAGTCAAGAAAAATAGTGAGTTATTTAAATTTAATTTAAAAAATTTAACAAATTTCAAAATATATTTATATTTAATTTATTTGTTTATATTTCGAGTATGATCTTAAACTATCACGATTTGAACTTAAATAGCTTAATTTTTTACATAGTCTAAGAGAGCGTATAAGTTTATTAAGCAGAGATTGAGTCGAGTTTAAAAAATTAAAGAGTTTTAAAATATGTCTAAACTTATTTTATTAATTACAAAATAAATTAATTTTAAACAATATTTTAACAAGTCGAATTCGATTTAAGTTTGATTCATTTTATAACCTTATCTATACTAACAAATAATTCTAATGTTAAACTCATCAAAGCCCTGATAAGCTTTATTTTCTAACTGGTAATCTAGGCATTCAAACCTTTGGATGGTGCATTGTCCGTCGAATGACAAGGATGAACATATTGCTCCACAAGAAAACAATCACCAATACCCAAAAAGCACTTTGTAAGATTCAACGGTCTTAGCTTGGATTTGGTGATAAGCCGCTAAATTTGAATACTGATTCTCTCATAAGCTTTAGAGGCTTCTAAAGACTGAATTGTCTTTAATAATTTAATCTATGAAAAGATCAATTCCCCCGAGTTAAAGGTTGAAAATCATTTTTTAATGACAGTCTATTCATCTGGGTATTTGATTGAGAGATGCTTTCAGGCTTGTGGAGTACGGAAGCAGCCTGTTATAAAAAATAAAAAAAATGCTCACCACACTAAAAGCTGCTACAAGGTTCTCTCACTGTTTTTTAAAGATTGGAATTGGTGGTCTAAAGCTTAGTAAGATTCTTTTCTTCGCGAGTCATTTGCTTTACAGTCTGTTTAGAAAATGGGATAAAAAAAAGAAAGAGAAAATTACTGTTTTTTTTTTATTTCTGTTTTATTCTGTTTAGGAGAGAAAATGGAGAAGAAATGAGAGAAAGAGATAAAAAAATCGAGAATTTTTTTTTAAATCACTCTTTCTTTCTCTCTCTTCTTTCCTTTTACTTTTTTTTAACAAAACCAATAAGGAAGAAAAAATTATTTTTCTTTATTTCCTCTTTTCCTTCGTTTACCTCTCTCAAATTTCAAACAAGCTTTTAAATTTTTAATCATCTTCACACTCGTGTGCACTATTTTCACATGCAACACTTACGAGTTTGGCACAGGCATGCATAATTTGGGTATTGTTTTTATTTAGCAATTTGGGAATGTTTTATCTAGTTCTCGACTAAGGATGTCAATGAATCAAAAAAAAATAAGGTATGATCGAATATGTTTCGTTTAAGTCGGAAATGGAGATTATAAAATGAAGATGAAGGCAGAGATAAAAGTCAAAATAAAAATTTATGCAAAAATAGAATCAAAGTGGACTAAGTTATTGTCTTGCCCGCCTCACCCGCCCCTTTTCCCCTGTTTTATCAAAAATAGTATATTTCAAGGTTTATATACTACATCAGAAGCGGCCTGGGAGATTATAAACTAAAAACTTTTGACAGCCTTTGATTTGAACCGTCAGAAATTGAACCTCCAGAAATCTCCGTCTTTCTCAGTCATGGCCTTTCATAGATGGTTTCTTTTTGTGAGTTTGCTTCTAATAAAACAAGCAGCCTGACATCATGTTAGCTAGATAAGAATGTGTAGACGAAGTAATGTCCCGCATAAAAATGACGAGTGACGACCCGACAATGAAGCCTCTTCGAGACAAAAAGCAAAGAGACTCACAAGTCTGGCAAGACTTGGAGGCACTCATTACAATTGGAATGAAGGTATCATATAGATTGATGGCTAAAAAAAGAAGATCGTTGAGGTGAGGACATTGCCCAAATCAACCACGAGTTACTTGGATAAGATTGAGCCCTTCGTCTCAGCTTAATAGCAAAAATCTTGAGCACATGGTCTTAAGGCCACGTGTCACTCATATGTATCTCCAGTACTCCTATAAACAAATTTGCTAGCCCAAGGATAAGAAAGGACGAGAGGAAAGAGACGAAACTCTGTCTCAAGTACATTTTTGAAGCTCCACTACCATTTTTTCTTTGTTTATAGTCTGTTATGTTTTTCACCTTCAAACAATTAGTGATTTTTACCTTTGCAGCATTCTACTCCCAACCATCTACTGAAAACTATGAAAAAAAAAACTTTAAAATTTGATTATTTGTTCTTTGTGGCTTACATCAAGCTGTGATTGTGACAGTGCCGTGACCAATATGCCAGTTCATGCATCCGTTAATTTGGACCAACACTTTTCATGATCTTGACTAATCAAAAAGTTTAGGAGAGAATCCCACCATAGCAATAGATTGTACCTGATTATTTACTTACCCCAGGCCAAAGGGTCAAGCCCCAAGGTTTAGTAGATGGCATGAATGAAATTAATTCAAAATTTTAAATTCATATTCCTTGAAGATGCCAAGGGACCCACAAATTGAAAATGTGAACATCCCAAGGTTTAGTAGTCAATTGAAGAATGGGATAGAAAGTTCAGCATATATAAAGCTAAGGAAGGCAATGCATGGAATTCAATCAAAAGCTATCTAGGAAATATTTTGGTCATGGAAATTTCTTCTCGAGCCATCACTTATCTTTGCTAAAGCATCCTAGACATCTAGATGGCATGCCTGAAATTAAGGATAGAGAATATCTCATTTTTTCAAAAAAATTTTAATTAAATATAATCTCCTACCAAACATGTTATGACCGCCTGTTACTTTGCTTTTTTTTCTTTTCATCCCTTTGAGAGATAGGAATACAAACAGATTTTCTTTTGTTTTTCCCAACGCAAGCAATGTCCAAATCACCACACAAACAATATGTGATTATTTTTTTTTGTTTTTTTGGCTTTATAAAATGCAAAAATGATTTGGAAAATATAAAATTATTTAAAATTGAAGTTTGATTGTGTACCTTGATACCTCCCAGGAACTAACCTTATATGTAAAGTCTGCATATTAGGTATTGCCAATTATTATCCGAGTAATGGCTACATTCAGAAAATTGGTACAAAATTTTTATATGAAACAATGTGTTTGCATTATAGTCTTTCTCTTCAAAATATAAAATCGATAAAGATGGCTTGTAATTGTAAAAATACCATTGACACATCATTCTGATAGAGCTTTCTATATAATTATCTGTAAGATTAAAATTTCCCTTACAATTCGCTAGAACTGAAACAGAATCAGCCACTTTTATATCGAGTGCAACAAGTGTGACTAAAAATTCTGCATCAAAGTGATCAAGAAAGATCACTTTGTGAGTCATCATAGCTCTCGGCAAGCATCACTAGCAATGCCCTTTGACAGAAAATGGTGGGGAGGAAGAGAAAATGAAAGTAGAGATAGGACAAAATCAATCCCAACAATCTCACTTTTAAGGAATACTTTGTCTCTTTTTGTTAGTGGCAGGCATTGAAGGAATATCACAATGGGATTCTGTGTAGGTGTCCTAGAGCAACCTTGCCAATAGCCATAGTTCTATTGGGCCACAATGAGCAACTAGGTCCATGGGACGAAAGCCGGCCCATTTTAAGTTTGTCCTGAATTCAAGTCCTGCACTCTTTGTCACACAAAATATTCTAGGCATTCTGGTTGTTCACCTCAATGTCAAAATACCATCACTAATTTATGTTTTTGTGTGCAATCGGTCCTATTCTTAACGACCGTCAACCAACTGGATGGAGAGATCCCATGTGCCAAGCACGTGAGCAGCAACCGGTGGGCATTTTTGCCACTTCACAACCCTCCCCCATTTCCCCTCTTCTTCTACTCCATACTTAAGGAGTGGACAAATTAAGGCTTTGGCCATCAATTGGAAGAGGGAAAAAATTAGGACTTCGAGGACAACATTAGGGCTTCGCCATAGACGAACACTGAGTAGAAGGGATACAAGGGCAACATTAAGGTTTCACCATTGACAAACATTGGGCAGAAAATGGAGTCAATGCATTGCTTTTATGGACAAAGGATGAAGATGAAGACCTCTTGGACTAATCTAAACCCCAGTAGGAGGTTTTTGGGGTGTGCACAATATGGGGTAAGAGATTCTACAATCTATGTAGAATTTTTTCTACAATGTTGATTCTATGTTGAGCTTAATGTTTAAATTTTGGTCTTAGTTTTGATTCACATTTTTTGAAGTGCAGAACATCGGTGCCTGTGGTTTCTTTGTAGGGTTGATCCCCCTATATTTGCTTGTGGTAGGGAAGTGATACCTGAGTTGCTGAGAAGAATTACACTATTGCTAGACCAGTTGAAAGCGCAAATAGCAAGAGGGAAGGCTTTGTTGTCATGTGTTATATTGTCATGGTTGTTCTTCTGCTGGTGGCCCTTCAAAGCAGGTGAAGATGGGGATGGAAATAGGAACATAATTAGGAATGGCAAGGGGAGTAGGGGTGGGAAATATTTGCAGTTGAGTTAAGGTGGGAAATGTAACAAGTAATCCATGTAAGGATCTGAATATGTGTGAAATCTTTGACAGTGTGTTTTGTTGTATGTACTAAATCATGTAAGAACTTTTTGGTTTAATGAAAATAGTTGATTGTGATTCTTTTTGTGCATGGTTCTATTTCCTTATGTCTCAAACACCATGACTGCACTCATACAAACACAATTGAGTTGTGCACTTATAAAAACACAAACACAAACACAACTGCCACTCACAAATTAGCAATAACACAACTTTACCAAAAAGCTAGATGTGTGAAATACCATTTAATGTGTCAAAATAAAAGTTGTCCATAACCATGTCAAATATCATTTGCCCAGAACAATATGGCAAACACCATTCAAACTTACAAGTACCACATAACTTCCACAAAAAAAATAAAACATGTCTAAAGAAGTCCAACATATCCCTATCTCAAACACAGAGCTAAGTATGCAAAGGCTTCCTAGTCCTACTTCCTTTGCCCCTACCTTGATTACCCCTTGGTGCTGAAGGTTGACCTTGGCTTGGATTTTCGCATTTCTGGTGGTCCTACTCCAATATTAACACCTTGATTGAAATGAATCCGTGGTTGTTCAAAGGCCATAGATGCTCTTGTGGTCCTACCAATCTTGGATGGTTGACAAGTACTAGGATTAGCCACACTAGCCCTTTGCAATCTGCTACCTATTACTGGTTAGCTAGCACTCACATTAGGCACTGAACTTCCAACAACTAGATGCGTTCCTTTGAGCTCATTAGCAGTGCATGTGGCAGGGTTCCTCCTTATCTGCAAACACATAACTAAGTTTTTAAAGTCATGCTTATCCAATAAATTTGTAATTGATGAAAAGAATGTGAAATCTTACTGGTAATTTGGTCATATTCCTTACTTGGTTGTTGTGAGTCATTGGTTGGCCCTTGCAGCCTCTTTTGTTCCAGCTGACCACAAATGCTACATGTGGTGGTAGTATGCGTCCTCTTTATCTTGGAAGGATTTTGGGGCTCATTTGGATCCCTCCTCCTTGCTTTCTTAGGCTTGCGAGGTTGCTTCAAAATATATGGGGGCAAAATTGCAGGTAATCCAATCTTTGACCACATCTGGGCACCATTGATAGAATAAATGATTGGCTCATAACTTGCCAGCTATGTTTCTTTCCTGAACTAATGAGCAACATAGTCCTCAGGCTCATCATGCTTGTCATAGATGACTGCTATAGCATGACAACATGGTATACCTTCCAATTCCCACTTCCTACATCTGTATGTTTGATCCTTTAAATCAACAACAAATTGTTGCCCATTGAAGCAATTTATTTGGTACCTATATGCCCCAAACAACAAAGTAATGCAATTTGTTGACTATTCCTTGTTCACCTCAAGCATTTTTTGAATTTTGTGGCATATAGGGCCCTGATAAGCTCTCATTGATTCTCTTCTTACTTGCATCCTTGTCATCAGCATACATCTTAAGTTTTCCAAAAATGGTAAAATAGACTTACACCTTGCCTCCTTAATTATCGCATTGAAACTTTCACATAGGTTATTAACCAATATTCACACTTTGGAAAAGTGTTGATATGAGACCTAGACCATTCCCTATGTGGTTTATCACCCATCCACTCGAATGCATCTTTATCTGCATCCTTAAACTGCTACAGATGGTGTTCAAACTCTTATAAATAAGATGCATAGGTTGCATTCCATAAAAGCTCCTTCAAATGCAGTCCTTTGTGTTCTTTTTCTGAAGTTGTTGTACAAATGCATGATACAGAACCTGCATTTAAAATTTGGAACCATATGTTCAAGTGCTAGTACCAATCCTTGAGGGTAATTACCAAAAGGAACAATAAGCAAATTAACAACATATTTCCCATAGCATACGCTAAAGGAAACAAGTTATTATTTCTATCAATACCAATCGTTGCAAGCAATTGACCTTTGTAAGGCCCTTTCAAATGGCAAGCATCCAATCCAATGAAGGGCCTTTAAAGCCTTGCTTACAAGCCCCAAAACACACATAAATCCTTTAAAATCTACACTTCCCTGCACTTCCTTCATCTTGGCATACCTTCACAAGTATGGTTGTACATGGATTGTTATTCTTACCTCTTCACAGTAGTCCCAAAGCTTAGTGTATTGCTCCATATGGCTTCCTTCAATGATTTCTTGTGCCTTCCTCTTTACTCTATATATTTGACTCCTAAATACCCTAACTTTGTGGTCCCTTTGCGCAACTTCTTTGAAGGATTGTATTGATCATGTAAGATTAGACCTCAAGGTCTCCACATACTTTTTGAATAGCCATGTGGAGTTCACTACTCTGTTATAAAATACTTTACCCCAGTTGTGTGTTGGCACATGTCCTAAAGTAGCTAGCCCTTGCATTTTTTATGCATGTATCATCCACTAACATGGAGGCTTGTAGATAGCCCTCACCTTGGTAGAGTCATTTTTCACAAATTTTATAACTTTTCCAGTTTTAATGCGATACTCTCTGACAACCTTTTCAAATAATTTAGTTGAGTTGAAAACCATACCTATTTTAAACTGTGGGTTATTCATGTCTACCTTGGAGTTAAATTGAGGATATCTCTCCTCAGTAGGACCATCTTTCTCATCAGATGACCCATAAATGCTTCTCTAGTCATCAGATGCTGGTTCATTAGCTTCTATTTCCTCATAAAATTTATTGCCCCTCCCATGGTTACTAGTTCTATTTCCTTCAGGCTCCTTACCCTTGTTCCTTCCTAATCCACCCCACTCAACATTTCTATCAACATTTGCTTCAAATAGGTTGTCATCTTCACTATCATCAAAGTTACTATCATAGAAGAACTCCATAGTTGTAGACCTATCTGTCTCAGACTCATTACTATCCCTCTCGTCCTCATCTTCCTCTTCATCTTCCTTTTGCCCATAATGCATATCAAGTTCTGGATAGTATTCCAGACATAACTCAATCACTTTACTAAATCTAACACACTTCACCATGTCCATAACATTTTCATCATTGGTTAACAGCCTTAACCCACTATTTAAGTCCATAACAGGTACCATGAAATAGTAAGTTATGAAGCCTGCTATATTTAGTTTCTTAATCATGTCCTCAATTTGAATAATTTTAATAGGATCTATATTACAATTATCATAATAAGAAACTTTTCCTCTCATGTAGGCCTTGTTTTCATTACACACAAATGCCCCACTATGGTGAAATTTAATTGTAAACAAGGCAGCAATTGGATCTATAAAAATTTATGCAATGCAATATGTGAGCTAAGTATGCAAACTTTCCCCTCACAGTTAATGTTATATAAAGCATGCATTGTGGGAGCCACATTGACTTTGCAATGTGCTGCTCAAGACAGATATATGGGGACCATAACACACAAACCCAGAAAATTTATTCAAATAAACAGCTTCTAATAATGTGTTTGTGACACTACAATGACATGTCAGAACCTGACAATAACAATATCGATGCATAAACAAATCCAATCATTCTCCGGCCAACTAAAGCAATTCCACACAGAATCCCTATACAATCAAATACAGAGCTTTTCATGCCCACAAAAGACGAACAAAACAAAATAATAATACTCTTAAGCCATTACTCAAACACATAGAATACTTACCATAGTTAGGTTCTTTATTACCAACCTTGATCAATGCCATCTCCCAAGCTTTTCGTACTTTTTCTAGTCTTCAATGGCGGATTACACAGAAAGCCCTAATTTGCTGCTCCTCCAATTGACAGCCGAAGCCCTAATTTATGGCCTCCTTGCACACGGAGTAGAAGTAGAGGGAAAATGGGGGAGGGTTGCGAAATGGCAAAAATACCTGCCGGTTGCTGCCCACGTGCCAAGCACGTGGGCTATCTCCATCTAGTTGGTTGACGGTCGTTAAGGATAAGACTGATTACACACGAAAACATAATTTAAAGGGTTTTTTTAATCCAAATTGAAACTACGAGCATCGAATAGAAATAGTATAGGGACCAACAATGTAATTTGTCCAAAAATAAAAAAAAAAAAAAGAAAAAAAATCAATACTTAGAAATGTCACCTGAAAGGGGGCAAGCCTGATACTTTCCCATTCGACCTTAGGTTTTTCAGGGTAAGCTTGATTGAAGTTTGGGCTAGGCTAAGTTAAGTCAAAATAACAATCTCAAACTAACATTTGGGCTGAGTTGGGAAGGCAAACTCACACATTAATACTATGAAAAATCTTGTTCTTCAAAAAAAAAAAAAAATTGTACACAAAATCTCACCAGAATGATGTGACAGTAATATTTTTGTAATTAAAAATCATCGTGATGAGTATTTTGCTTTAATGTGAATGACTCTTATTCAACCACATCATTTTGATGATGAAGTCTGTATGAATTTTTTGATTGTATAGCATCACTTAACACTAATTAATTTAATTTTTATATATTAAGTATAATTAAATTGGGATAGCAGGCTAACCAGACACAACCCGACTAGAGGGAAGTGGCCTACAAGTAGGCCAAATTCAAGGCCGAGCTCTAGAGAACATATTTGGGTTAAGCACAAGGCTGGTGTTGGGTGATGGCCTATAGAAAAACAAGGCCGACCCGTGTGACAATGCTCTCTTTGTACAACTCCAGCCCAGATCCTATGTAGATACAGTTTTCTTTTTATTTTAAGGGAATCTGACAATGAAATAGGTCAAGTAGATGGAATTGGGATGGCAAAAATGATAATCCAAAGAAAACAATTTTTTCATTGTGGAACTTTTTTTACAAGGAAAAAAAGTGGTCGGATTCTAAGTCACAAGTTCGCATTGTGGGTGTAGATGTGAGTGTGGAAGCAAGAGCGTCATAGCGTTATTTGTAAAAATATGTCGACACTAGGAGCGTCTCTGGAGTGCGCACACATATACATAATTATATATTTAAATATAAAAATGTAAAAATATATTATTTAAATTATTTTTAGTTTTTGCATGCATCAATTTTCTAAAAAATACCTAAATTTATATTATTCAAAATAAAAAAACAAAATAGTCATTTTTTTACTAAATTATAAAGAATTTTATATAAAACTTCAATATAAGATGTATTATTTTTTTATTTTAATATCATAATAATACACGTGACAATCAACTATTGGTCAAAGTTAGAATTTAAGGATTTGTTCATTTGAGTTTGAAAATTTAATCATTTGAGTTCAAAAATTTGACAAGGACTAACTCCAAATTTGTTAGTTCTAAAATTAAAGTACAGTTCATCCACCTAGTTAGAATAATTGTGTGACTTAAAATAATTGAAAGGTATTAGTTTTGTCCTTTCCTTGCTTAAAATGAGAAGAGCACAATGAAATTACTAGTAACCCGTAAATATAAGGGCACGAAAGCAAATTTAGTGATTCTTTTCAAATAGACGGTCCCGATCTCAGACTACCCTCAAAATGAAGCATAGCCGTCGATATTACCAATTCGATCAGCCTCTAGCGGCAACGGAGAGATCCTTTGTTGTGCCCTAGCTGCGAACCCTAGATATACAGACACCTACTGCGTGTGTATATATACATACACATTCACAGGGAGCGCAGTAGCAAGCCTAAACCGTAATGTAGAGATACGTCGAACCTCCTCAAGCCTTCTTCTCTATACTTACTTACCCTACTGGTAGCTTCTTAATTGAAACCCAATCAAAGTATTGAAAATAGGGTTTCATGAGATTAGGGTTTGCCTTTCTAATAGCTTGTGATTTTTCGCTCCTCGTTTTGTAAGAAGATGTAATTTTAGATTATTTTAGGTTGTTTGTTTGGTGATTTTCTTAGAAAATACTTATTATGTTGGATTTTGATACATGTTGCTATATTTCATGGTTTGTGGTCAGATATCCTTATGCCTATACTTGGAGTAGATTACTATGAAATGAAACTAATCTGAGACATTGAAGCACTTGTGACATTTCCTAAGTTTTTCATTTTGCAGTGGGGGTTTTGTTTTTAGGGATAGTCTTCATGTGCTTGAATAATTAGGTGTTTGCTTATTGATTGTGATGTTGCTCAAATGAGCTCAGATTTATAATGTAAAATTTGGGTTTTGAGTTACATACTCTTGTTATGGGTTTGCATTTTTGCTTGATTAAACGTTTGTTTGATCATAATGGCTTAAATAGCTTATGTAAGATTACATTTTGATAATTTGCAAGTTACGATAAAAATAGACAGGGACATCAGCACTTCATATGAGGCAGATGACTTGGTCTTTGGGAATCAGAATATCTGATACATTCTATATTTATATAAGAATTCTGGGACATTCATATTTGTGAGTTCTCTGGATACTGCGATTTTAATGTCCCTGCAATTCTAGATTGTCTGTTTATGTAAGTTTTGAAACTTGAATGTGTAAACTATTTAGATAGTTTGGTTTATTTTGTTTGATATTTGCTTATAAAAGTTTGGAAGTATTCATGGGAATGTTTGTTTCATTTTTATTATTCCAGTGCCAATGATGGGTTTAAATATACTATGAATGTCTGCCATGAAAAGAACTTAATCTGAGGCACTTGTTTTAAGACGAATTATGGTCCTTTTCCTTCATTGATAGAAGCCATCTTTTCAACTCTGATCCAAATTACTTGAAAAATGATTGTTTCAATCTTCGTAGACACTAGAAAATGTTGTAGTTTTAGACAATAGTTTGTGCAATTGATGATAAAACAGACAGCGACATCAGAACTCCCATATTGGAGTATGATGACTAGTCTTTGGGAATCTCTCTGATGCACAAAATTTTCACATTTGGTAGAATGGTTTTTATATTATGTTTGCTGAATTTATTTCCTTTCTTTATGTTTGCTGATAGGAGTGGAGCTGTTGATTTACTGTGTTTTCAGGCCCTTTTTGTACCATTCACATTTATATTTTAGGAGTTTATTTTAAAACTGTCCAGTCCCTCCCTGCTTGTGTCTTTTTGTAATTTTTACATCCTTTGGTTTTGCTTGCAACTGAGATTAAATTCTGATTTGTGTACTTGTCCATTGCAACTGAGACAATAAGAAGTTTGATGGTGTACTAATTTTAACCGAGCATTGTTCTTTTTTGCATAATTATTATTTGTCATGAAAGAATGTGTTAAGACACTTCATGTTTATGGAAGAAAAGCATAATACAGCTCTATTTTGTGACCATAGATACACTACAAAAGGCCATTTCTTGGTTTGCCTATGATGCATTTGTATACACGTATTATCAGACATCCAAAATGATGATGATATGTGATTGTCACTACCTCTGAGGCAAACCATCAATAATTGGGAATTGGCCCTGCCTTTGGTTTTGGTTTCCACTGTCACTGGGTTTGTATTGTTGTCAAAAGCCTGCAGATATTTGTGTTAAGAATATTGTAGTTCATATAGAAATTGATGTGTTTTTTCTCTGCTAATAGTTACTTTTTGGGGTTATACTATTTGTTAAGTTGCTAAATATCTATTCAATACTTCATACATAGTTTACCTGCAAGCGTATTGTCATTTTACCTCTATGGTGTGTTTAATTAAATGCATATATTATCAGATATGGAGATCATGATATGCAATTGTCACTGCACCTGAGGCAAAATCACTCACGGAGGAAATGTTTTTTTGATTATTTGAATCAGTTCCTGTTTTATATTGAACATTCTTTTGTGGTATATGCTGGCATCAAAAATACATGGTTGGTTGGAATTAAAAATGCTTGGAACCTCTAAATTACTTCACAATCACCAGTTGAGATTTTTCCCCGTGTTTAGTCAGGATTGCAAGCTTGTATGCACAATGCTGAAGAAATTCCGTATATGATACTATACATGGCTGATATACGTATAATACAGTGTTCAAAATCACCAATTGAGATTTTGTTGAATTGTATTTCTACATCTTGCCCACGTGATGAACTAGGCTTCACCCTTTCATGGGTTTATTGTGATTATGTGTTTTGAATCCAGATTTATGAAGGGAAAAGCAAAGTTAAAAAGAAAAAGGTGAGGGAAAAAAAGGAGAAATAAAAGAGAATTTTTGTTCTCTCTTTTCTCATTTTTTTTTTCATCACTAAATTCTTGATTAAATAAAGGTATCTAGTGCTAGTCAGGAAGTCTGATGATTGATATGCATGAGAACGGAGACTTGAATGATGCCCTTTGTTGTAGCCTGAGCAATACTTGGGCTCCAAAAGCATCTAATGTAATTACCGGCTACCCCAATGGAAAATGAAGGCTCAAATGACCTGCTAGCTTTGTTGATTATTGGGTCCATAGTTAGGAACCTGTTTTTAATTTTTTTTTTTTTTTGGGTATTCAAAAACAAAAGGAATAGGAATTTCTTGTTTTAGTAAATAGGGGAAAGGGGACTTGAAAAGCACCATCATTTTCAAATGTTTCTTTATATTTATTTTCGTCTGAAATTGGCTTTTGAAAATTTGAAAAACAACGTTTTCTTGGTTATTGAAATCGGAGCGATTTTAAAATTATTTTTTTAAAAAAAGTCTCAGTAAAAACAATATTTGGAACTGTTTATCTGGTTAATTTCATCATAGGTATGTATTCCCAATTTATTTTGGATATATCAATATTTATTGAATTTTCAGAATTTTGCATAATATTATGAATAATCTGAATAATTTTGGCATTTTTCTTATATTTTGAACCATTTCAGACAATTATAAAGTGGGGGGCTTATTTTTCTAAGATTCTTCTATTCAATCAAAGGTTTTTGAAAACTTTTTGAATTCTCTACCATTTTTTTTTTTTCCTGGGATAATCACGGAATTATAAATTATGAGTTCCTTACAGAATCTTTCTGAACTTCCAACGCCCGTTTGTTTGCCTGCCGGATATGGCAAGGGGATTGGATTGCCTGTTCCGTGAGTTTGATTTATGAAGTGTTTGGATAACAAATGAGGTTTGGATTACATCTTTTTATCAGACTAGTAATTTTTCAAAGTGGGAGATAAGTAATATCATGGAAGAGGTGGTATTATTTATGCTAAAAATGACATTTTTTATTTTTTTATTATTATAATAGGTTAATATAATATTAAATAGTTAATTAAAATTAATTTTTTTATTTTTAATGTGACATTTTAATAAAATAATATTATTTATTTCATCATAATTTTATCTTAATTAAATGTAGTATGAGTAATTTTTTATCACATCAATTATTAGCTTTCATTACCACTATTCTATTCTTAGAGTATTACTAGTCTTTTATTTTTTCAATCTGCAAACAAATGGGCCAAAAGTATTGTAATGCATATTATAAAAAATATATATAACTGCCGAATTTTAAATTATTATTTCTCTATCAAATCATTCCAAACTTTAAAATTAAAATGCATGCTATGCAGGAATAAATATTTGTTCCATAATAGGATTAACAATTTTAAATATCATTAAGATATCGAGGTATATATTATGAGAAATGGAACCACTATTCAAAAATATGGTACTAACAAATAATAATGTTCAATTGAGAAAACGATGGTCGATATATTGGTATTTAAAAACTTGATAGATTTATTGGTTGTTGTGGCTAATTTGATTTTTTAATTTTTAGAATAGAACTGAAAATTTGGAAGTAGATTGCTCTTCCAAATTGTAAATTATATGGGTAAAGCTTTAAAGATTTACATCCTTTTTGTTCAAACTTCTAACTATGGAATCGAGATTTTTATCTAATTAATCAATGGACCAAGTAAAATAATATGTTATCAAAATTGTGTTGTTTGAATTAAAATTTACTCTTCATATATAGCAACAAAATTATTTATTTTGAAAAAATTCTTTAGTTGAACTCATCCATCCTTTCATTTTTCTTTTATACAATGTGTTAGTTTATCAATTAATGAAATATAGATTTTCACTTCAACTGTGGAATGATGAATATTTAAATCTAAACTATATAGGTGAAAAATTTATACTAAATTTATTATTAGAATAATATAATTAAATAATAAATTTTTATTTTAAAATAAAACATTCACATGATTGCTCTTGATTAAAAGATAATATTATCATATCATTTGATAAAATTTTATAATTTTTTTTTAAAATAGTAATTTTCATATTATATATAGCTTTTGGTGGAGATTATTAAAAGGCATTTTCCACGTACTCATCCTCATCCAAATTATTATTACGTGGGGTCCATGAAAGATTGGAAATTGAGGCATCCACGTCAGTTCCACGGCATCTGACTATTGAGAAGTCTATTTTTCAGGTAAAATGGGACCCACTTGTTCTACAACATGACTAGCCCAGTTTTGCTATTTAAATGATTGTTGGTTGGGATAAATGATCAAAGTGAAATGCACTCACAGCCGACTGCCGCGGATGGTGAGATCGACTTGATGTGTCACAGGCAGTTCACTCATGCTGTGTGGGTAGTACTCTTCATGATCAAATCATTGAATTCTGGTTTGCCAAATGATTTTTTTTTAATTTGTATAAAATAGTTACAAATAAATTCATAGTATAAATTTATGGTCGAACTGAATATTTCAAAAACTGAAATCACAAGAGAAACCAAAAAAAAGGCAGGCAGGCCATGACCTCTAAATTTTTAAAAATTATCTTATATTTGGTATAATTTTGAGTATTTATAATTAATTAGTGGTATTGACTCTTTTAAAATTTTAAAAATTTTCTTTACACCTTACGTACTTATGAATATTTATAATAAAATAATTGTATTGTCCTTTCAAAATTTAAGTGATTTATCTTTACCTTTTTAAATTAAACTAATTTCGAATTGTCCTTATAGTTTAGAAGAAAAAAAAATTAGTTGAAAATTAGCACCTTGGGTACTACATCTATTATTATTTTTACCTTTTTTATATCAGTTACTTCTCATAAGACAAAATTTAAATCTAAGTTACATAGTTGGTAAACGGTACATTAATACCACAAACTTTTTTTTCAACTTTGGCCCCTCCTTAAATGGTACATTAATACATAAAAGGTAAATCCATGTCCCTACTTTCCTATCCGTTTTTATCTTTGAGTTGAATGATTATGCTACATTAGTTGTGTAACAAAGGAAGGAAAAAAATAAAATAAAATAGTTGAGTTAGATTTGGTTGGGACTTACAAATTGGATTAAGATTTCATGCAAATCAGGAGTAGATATGTGACATATTTTACTGTTTGGTAATAGATAAAGTAGTTGAAGGTACGTTACTTTTAAAAATTTTATTACTTGATCCACGCATATACTACCACTTATATACAGTAATCAATATTGCAAAAAATCATTATCCTTCCAAATTTCCATTGTTTTTCATTTGTATGATGGCGAATATATGTCAAAATTACCATATTAAATTTTACTTTCACAATCAAAAGTACTTCAATCATGTTAAGCAAATAGATTTTGCCCCCCTCTCAAGAAATGGGTCGAGACATCTTGAACTCTTAAGTGCATATTTAAAAGAATAGCACTATACAAAGACATAAATTTAACATAATTTCAACAAAATTGATGTGATTGAATTGGCATCAATTTTCTCTTCCAAAAAAAATTACTAAATAATTCTTAATTATAAAATATAACCGTCATATTATTAATAAAAAAATTTCGTTTTTAAAAATAATTTTCAAAATTTGAGATTTGCTTTTTGCATTAATTTTTTTATTTTTATTTTTTTAAAGGTAGAAAATGACCTCTAAACTCCTAGGGTTGTTTACCTGACGAGAGTAATTTTTTTAAGTTAATGCTGTTACAAGAATTATTTTCAATTTATTTCCATGTTCCATGAAAATAGCACTTTAAGCAATAACACTTCATATTTTATATTTTTGCATAGGTTAATGGGCGCTTGTTACACACAAAAAAAAAAAAAAAAAATACAAGATAGAAACATTGTTGCTAATATAGTTTTATCTAAAAATTCTATAAATAATAGTGCTTTCTATAAATTACTGAATTAAGTTTAAATCTGCCATTGTAACATAATAAAATAAAAAATATGCTCTTACCAGCTAAACAAGCCAAACTCAGTTAGAGTTTTAGAACTAGGCATTAATTGGCTCCAACAACCACATGATTCCCAAACCACCGACAAATCCCAAGTCCAAAGGCGTATCAATAATCCAAAACAATTATCAATAGTCTATACCCCCAAATGAAAAAAAAGAAATTCCAAAACCCTATGTCTAAGTTTTGACTCATCCTGAGCTCACATGTTAATTGAGCTCTCTTTTAGTTCTGACTGGTGATTATACTTAGGTCTAAGTTGCATTAAATAAAATAAAAAAAGGGTAATATGATAATAGTATACAATCAAAAAATTCATACTATGTAACAATACAGATAAGTTATTGTTAGCCTATTACTTTAAATGAAAGAACCGTTACGATACTTTTTAAATACAAAACTATTATTGCCACATCTCATAAAATTTTATAAAAAAACAAAAATTATGAAAGATTTCCTTAAAGAATTGTCGAATGAACATTGTAAATTTGGGATGTTTAAACTATTGGGTGTTTAGGTTAATTCAACATTCATGAAATGTTAATCCAAATCTATGGTAAAAACTCAACAAGAGCTCAACAAGGAATCCTTGTGAAGAATAGGCACAAGTAGATAAGAATATGTACACATAAAGCATGATTTGCTAAGCCAAAGAAAAAGATGAGACACAGTAGAATTAATATAGAAGACTGCTTCCTTCCAATCTCCATAATCAGATCAAAACATCCAATCCAACAAAACGATAGATTTAACCAAAGATTGAGGGCTCATCCCAAAAAACATAGAAGCCCCCTTATGGAAAACCCAACAAATGGTATATACATATGATTAAAAAACCAACCACCACTAAAAATAAAAAATAAAAAAAACCAAAATATAGAAATTTGGAGCTGCTTTACTCCATGCCTAATTTCCAATAAGCTTGGATCTGCTTTCAGGCCAACGACAGTGCACTCTTTTCTTCTTCAAGCCCCATCTTACCATTGGCTACTTTCCCACATGCACCTGACATGTCTATGTTCTTCACAACCAAATCTTCAATTCTATCCTCCCTGGTGGATGATAATGGTAAATCTATTGATATTTCCCCAATTGAGGCCAAATTCAATAGCTCTGATTCATCTAGACCTTTGGCAGGGCCAAGACTGCATCTGTCTGTCCCATGCTTTGCCAATGCATCTTTGAACTTCTTGATCTGTATACAAACAAAATTAAATTTTCAAAAGCTAAAATACAAGAAACCCTTTAATGGTTTCCTACTGAAACATATAGATATAGACTAAATCGATTAAAATTCTTACAGTTGCATTGGTGCAGCTGAAGCTGCACAGCCTGCCCTCAGCACCTCTGTAAAATCTGAAGAAAGGCAGGACATGAATGTGGAGAACATGGCACATTTTTTTGAGCTCTTCGTAATTTACTTTGAGAAAAACCGCATTCGGGTTCGATTCGGCCAGTTGACAGATCTGATTCAAGAGAAAAAGGAGAGAAACTATCAAGATTTTTACCACAAGAATTGAATTTCAAATGCATGATCTATAAATAAATATATATATATATATATATATGTAATGTTTGTTCTAATGGTACCTTAGGATGCAAAGCTTTGCAACCCCCACAACCAGGGGAATAGAAGTCAACTATGACCAATTTATCACCAGACCCTGACAATGAATCTATAAGTTCTTGGGCAGAATGGATCTCTATCATGTTGGGTTTGAGGGTCTTCTCCCACCAACGCAGAGCTCGGCTTACACAAATTGATGATTGTGCCTGAAATTGTCGACTGATTGTTAGTTTAAAACCCAAAAAAAAAAAAAAAAAATCAAGAAACACAAATCTCATTAGACAGATAAAGAAAGATTTGCAGATTCACATACATGAATGGAAAATTTTATGGAGGATTTGGCATTCCAGTCTCTTAAACCCTTATGATCTGCAACAAGCATGGGTTTCCCCCAAAAAGCTTTTGAATTCCATTCTGCAAATCGGAGTGAGCCAATAGAAGGAGAAAGCCGAAGCACCCCTTTGGGTTTGGACCTAAGAATGGTCTCGTTACACCCAGAAACAGAGAGACCAGTCTTCAATGAACAAGCCATGGCTATGAAAATCAGAATTTTTCTCAAACTCTTAGCATCAAACAAGAAAGTCCCACCAAAACCCACTTCTCCTTTTGGACCAAACCTAGATTTTTCTTTCGAAGAAAAAAGAAAGAATCCCTCGTTTCTTATGCGAAATCAAGACAAACAAAGCTTATAAACCAAGGAAACAAAAACTTAACCAAGACCCACTTGTTTTTTTCAGCGAAAAGTGCAGGATTGAAGAAAAATATGCGCTCTTTTTGACTAATATTTGTTGGAGAGAGAGAGAGAGAGAGAGAGAGAGAGAGAGTTGGGGTTTTGTGTTTTTTTTGAAGCTTCAAAGGAGGCCAAGAAGAAGAGAAAAGATATTAAAAAGATGTTAAAAAGGAGAAGGAAAAAGTGGAGGGTACGCGGGGTCAATGAACGATGATCTGGGATTCTGGATATATTGAATTTACATTTAGTTTATCCAAAATTTGAAAGATTTTATATGTTAACAATGATAATGGATAAACAAAGAAAATAGTGAATGTAATGATAGTGATGTGGTATCACACGTACGCGAACTGAAGAGGTTGAAATCTTAATACCATAACACGTCATCGAAGTTAGGAAATATCTCCATGATTTTAGATTGTTTGGATAAAAATTATGCATTTTGGCCGATCAAATTTTTGAGTTTGGCCTTTGTATTGGATATTGAGTGGGCTATATTATTGGGTGCGATTTGGCTGTTAGCTACTGTTGTTTCACCGCGTAGCTTGACTCTGTCTACCATTTCAAGAATTGGATAAGAAGACTCCACACTAATAGGAAAGATTAAAAAAAATAAATGCAAATTAAGTTAATAATAATAAAAATATAGTAATAATAATAATAAAGAAAAGGGTTGCTATAATGTTTTTTTTCTTTTGTAAATTGTCCTTATAATGGAATAGCATGATTAGGATATGTTTGGTAAACATTTTTTATTTTTATTTTTTGTTTTTTTAAAAAAATAGTGTTTATTTTTTGTTTTTTATTTTTTGTTGTTTACAAAATTCAGAAAAAAAATAAAAAACACTAAAATGAGTGTGTTCTCTAGTTTCAAAACATTGAACTGATACTGTTGGCATAACGATAACCTACAAATAACCAATACCAAATTATAAAAAATACACAGTAAAAAATAAAAATTAACAGCATTATCAAACGGACCCTTAGATTTTAGGGATCCATTTTGTCATGATTTCATACAATCTTTTTATTTTGTTATTTAATGAATTCTTTATTCCACTTGCAATTCATTTTACTTCCGTATATTTCAATACAAATGGATAGATAAACATGTTACACAAAATCACAAATAAAGAGAAACTTGCAAAATAATAAATATTGTGAGCAAATATAGGTTAAAAATTAAAAATAAATACCAAGGAAAGAGCACAGAGTAGGATTGCTTCAAGCAGTGATTTGTTAGTCAAAGATGGAAACACAAGTCACGGGAAAAAAGGTAGTCATGCGCATTATGGGGGATGTATATATTTTAATTATCAACGGAAATTTTTTTCACATGTCTAAATTATTTTTTGCTTTTTTAAAAGTTAACAAAGTTAGGTGAGATTCACAAATGATATGTATTAATGGTACTATACAAATAAAAAATGTATACATAATTTTTATAAATAATGATGTTGCTGAATGAGAGTAAAGCACTATAAAATATAACATTTATGATAAAAAAAAATTATAAGTAATCAAAAGTGGAAGCCAATAGCCAAGCATCTCTATGCACTTTTTTTTTTTTTTGCTAAGCTATTAGCCATTAGGAAACGTTGTGTGATTGGGTGGAGCCAATGCAGGCCAGAAGGGGGCATGCGGCTGCGCCCTTCAAGTTTTTGAAAATTGAAGTTTTACCTATAATTTTTTTTAAAAAAAATATCTCAATTTTTTCATCTCAAAATTTTATAAATGTCCCTCTCAAAATTTCAAAAATGTAATTTTTACCTAGAATTTGTAAAATGCTTCTCAAATTGCCTCTTTAAAAATTTATAAATGCCCTCTTATATAGTTATTTTGCATTAAAGGCCCATCATAAATCATATGTAAACTATTATACATTATACATATATGGAAGTTAAGTACTTATTATTGATTATGAAATTATTATTTTTTAGTGTTTTTAATAACGGTAGTCGATAGTCGTTGGATAAATTTTTTGTCTCCACTAGTTGTATGCCAATCATAAATTAGGTTTCAACACCGTAAGACAATTTACACTAGAGGTTATGTGGAGTAACCTCTCTATATATCTATTTTGAGCACCAAAAAAAAAAAAAAAACTTGCACTAGAGGATTAATATTGTGTTAGACTTTTTTGAATTTTGATAATATTTTTTTTTTCCAAAAGGGCTAAACACTGAATTCTTGGCCTCACCCTCCCTTTTGATGGTCGTGCAATTAATTTTTATGGATAAAAATAGTATTTGTCAACTTTTATTGGCAATTAAAAAATTTTAAAAGGTGAAGGTGCTGTTACAAAGGAAACCATATCAATATTCTGAACGGGTAAGCGATAAGGTAAAACTATGATGGTGAACATGGATGCTAGGGTTCAAAGTAAATGCTTCTAGCACTTCTAATTCCAATTCGATCCAGCTAGAGATAGAAATGTGTACAAACATTTTTTCTTTAAAGCAAATGGTAAAATGGGCAAAATTGTCTTTTGGCATGGACAAACCATAAGCAACCATTAAATGCTGGTTGATAAAATGTCAAGGGGTGTCCAATTAACATCCAAGGCATTTCTCTTTTCTTCCTTAGCAAACAAATCAACATTACAAATCTTGTCTTAAGGTTTACTTAATGACAAATCCAATGAATCTTAGCCTCCCACCACCACAAGAGGATTTGGCTTGAAGAGCTATTGCCTTATCTCCATTGTGAATCTCATAGACATACAAATATATATATATATATATATATAAACAATCAGTAGGGGTCAACTCTGGCGTCTGGCCTGTAGTAATTTCTGATTTCTTGTGGACTTTTTGTTTTTTTTTATTTTTTTTTTAATCGGGTGTTCGAGTTAACCTGTGTACGGCTCGAATAATTTTGGAATTTGTATAGTTTTTTTATTCCACGCAAACTGAATAATTACTAGGCTAAAGGCCGTGGGGGTGATCCCAAGAAATTAATATTACATAAGAAGTTTCTAACCTTAAATTTTAAAGAGGATAGATTCTGAGACCCCGAACTTTAACCATCAGCCCAATTGATTAACTTATTTTGAGTTAAGACACCTATTGTGAAACTCATGTTTAGCGTTATGATTACTATTATTATTTTGCCTTCAAACTTTTCCATGTCCCCATGCCCTGGGGAGCATATATATATATATATACACATATATAACTATGTACAGGAGATTACATGAGAAAATAATAGAAGTTTTAGTGAGGCTTGATGCCCTATCCACCATCAGTATGCAGCTCCTTAATGTGTGTGCATGCATGGGTAGTTTTCCATGCCATTGGACCAAATTTAGAACAGGATCAGGTGGAAGAAATAAAAAATAAAGAAAGAAACAGAAAATATAAAATAGAAATTGGTAGGAGGCAATCATGTGGAATCAGAATTCTTTCCTGGCACCACTCATATGGATAAAGTTGGTGGGTTGCAACAATTGCCGCTGGTATTGAATCATAGAGGAACATAGCCCACTGTATTTTAGCAGTGTGAACAGTGATGGTACCAGATAACTTCCCCGCTCCTCAATCCAAACAGATGAGTTCTTTCAGTTGAATCCCTTTTTTTTATATATATATATATTTTAAATCTTTGTTTTTATTGGAATTGGATTGGATACTGGGTTGGGGATAAAGTTTGTAGAGGCATGTACATAGCCCATGGTTTGGAACACATTGGTGTCCACAGAGAGAGCCAATTGTTTTGGAACTGTGGTTTGCCCATACCAAGGCAAGGAAATCTTCTAAAACATGCCCACAGATTTGGGGCTATTGCATATGGAAGTTCACCTCCTGTGCCACTCTGTCCAATTCACCTTATCCACGCCCCCCCCATGAGCATGAACCATTGAACAATAAGATGTTTAAAACTATAAGGTATATGTTATAAATTATTTTTAAAAGAAAGTTTTTTTAAATGGCTTTTTAGAAAAATATATGAAGTCTATAAGCTTTTTTTTTTTTAAGTGGTGGCTTTATAAACAGTTTTTTAAGTGACTTTTTTCAGCAGCTTTTTGAGGAGTGAGCCAAGCAATATTTCAAAAATAAGCTATAAACTTGAAAACTAATGTACATCCAAACACCCCCTCTACCCTCCATTACTTTGATTTGTGATGAACCCTATGAACCGATAAATTATCTTACAACTCCGAAACTCTATGTTAACATTATCAAGAGAGAAAATATTCAATGAAATAGTAATGCTTGATATCACAAACTAATAATATGATGCCAAATGCATGTATTAAAATCTAATCACTTAAAATTAATGAGAGAATTTCTCCAACTACCCACTAATTGATGATGTTCTATGATGATTATAATTTCAACAAATACACTTAACATGATGTGATTGATTTGTCAACAAATAACATGGCATCACATTGCATTGAATATTTTCTCATCAACGAGGTGTGTGCTTGCCTATTAAAAGTGAACACTTTGCTAACTCAATTAAATAGGTAACATTGCCGGACGTGCTTGAAAAATAGTTACTTTCATCATCTCTAAAAATTAGGTGAATCAGTATAATAGTAGCAATATGTGCTCATTTTTAATAAGTTAGACACACTATGTCATCATGCTAACATTATGTTCCGGAGTCAAAAATTAATAATTAATCGTCCCCGTTAAGACAGTTTCTTCTGAACTTCCAAACATGGTGGTTTTCAATAAAAGGGTCCAAAAAACTGCTCCAAAGAAACCTAGTAAACAAATGGAGGCTCGGCCGCCGGTTTTAATATATGGAGAGTATAGATATAGACATAGCCCAGGACCAAGAAAAACTACTAATTTTCGGAGTTCTTGCTATTTCTTTTCCAGTTAAGATAAGAGAAAAAAAAATCCAGGTTTCGTTTTTTGGGTAAGTAATAAAAGTCCAGTCTTTTGCCTGCTTGATTGAATGCTTGCCATGTATTGAGTGATAACCTCTTGTTTTTTGTACTATTTTAGAGTGAGTTGAAATATCTTTTAGTGCATTGGAATTCAGCCATTTGGAAGCTCTCTCTCTCTCTCTCTCTCTCTCTCTCTCTCTCATGGTTAATTACTTTGCCTTTTGTTAGAGGTTTAAGAAGTTATGTCTCATAATTGGACAGAGTTGATGAAGATGGATAATACTAGCAAATAAAATTGCTTTTTTCTTGAAACTATCTCATCATAATTCATATAAAAACATATGAAAGTTGATGGTACATTGGTATATACAACATTGCCAACTGAAACAAATAAATGCAGAAATGTAAAGAATCACTTAACAAGTTCCTCCTTCTTGCCAGCCTCTTCCAACTCTCGCAGCCCTTCAACCTTCTGCTCAATTTCCTCAATCAGCTCCTCGCGCCACAGCTCTGCCCTAGCAGATTCTTCAATATCTTCTTGCTGCAATATATATGTTTTTAATCATAGTCCTTCATATTAAAAAATACCTTTTGAAGACCAAAACCAAACTTACTACACAAGCTTTTCGCCAAATTTTAATGATTTTGCATGAAAAAAATTAACTAATTAGAAGCAAATTATACCTTCTCATAGACCCAATGCCCAGTCCCATCTCCTCCATCTTTTCTATACTGTTCTGAATCATAGTATGGATCCTAAATTGTGTTCGTTGTGTATTAGAAATGAAAGATTTAAGGAAAAAATTTGTTTTTAGATTACATAATTTCAATTACTGGAAATATAAAAAAATTGAGAAATGCTTACCTTTGTGGAACCAAAGAAACAACATCCCCAACATGTGAACATGATGTAAAATGTATCTATAATCAGAAGAAGAAGAGGAAAATGAATTCCTTCCTTTCAATGGAAACAAAGTAGATATAACAATGTTTATATTCAAATTTCAAGCATACCCAATTGAGATAAGATGAAGGGAAAAAAAAGGGAGTGATCAAATTACTTACAAACGTTCTTTATGGCTTCATCATTGAGGTGCCAAACAGACTTGTGTGTTATGAGGTCCCTTTGGCCTTCCACATGCTCTACCAGAACCGCCATTAGTGGCCAATCTGGTAAAGAATTCACTTTGTTTAAAGAACCTATTCTGCTCCTGCTGCCTTCAATCTAGTTATAGTTGCCACAAGAAAATTTAATTGGTGATGTTAAATATGTTTGAAAGAACCATGACATAAGTTTATGAACTTCCAACTTCTCTGTTTGGTTGCCAAGAAATTGTGAATTCTTTTTTTCATCTTCAGTGATCTGGACAACTTAACTGAAACAATTAACTGTGCAGTTCAGTTCTAGTAGTCATGAATATAGAATGTTATTCACCTGATGCCAACCATTGCTAAATCTGGAGCTTGAGCACTGCCTAAGCTGCAAAGGCAAGAAAAAAGCAGTTCATTTCTGGCATCAACAATCTGATTGAATTTGACAATGAAAATGGAAATGAATGGAAATATTTACTGATTTTGATGTTGGGTTCAAGTCCAATTTTGTTGTTTGGAGAGAATTGTGGATATGTGGCTTGATAACTGCAAAATTCATGATAGCTTCAGCCATTTCCTATGAATGAAGAGGGGCAGTTTGTGTCTTGAAATGTAAAAACAGTCTCCTCTGTATTGTTTTTGTGTTGTTCATAGAGAAGATAAGGAAACCATCTGCAACCACCCTTCATATTTTCTGAAATGACCAGGTTATCCTCAATGTTGATCAGGACCATCCAAACATTTGGAAAAGCCGGGAAAATTAATATCTATAAATCTATGGCTACCACTGTCTGAAGCATCCCTTTTGAAGAAGCAAATTTTTGTTATCTAGTAAATATTATTAACCGGGAAACTCTACCAACTGGCCTATTAGCTCAGTTGGTTAGAGCGTCGTGCTAATAACGCGAAGGTCGCAGGTTCGAGACCTGCATGGGCCATTTCAGCTGATTTATTTTTCTTCTTTCTGTGTGGCCTCTGATGGGCTTTCTTTTTTGTGTCAGCCTCTGACGGACTGGGCTATCTTTACAGCCTGATCAATGAGACCCATGGTCCTCAAACACCTTTGCGGGGCTGGTTTGAGTCCAATGGAAATCTTAAAATATTTCGTTCTTACTGGATTGGTACAAAACCTAATTTGAATTCTTGAAATGGAACAAAATGAATTCAACGTAAATTTGGGTTGAATGAATAAATGGATAGATCCATATGGCTGTAATTAATTTTAGGGAAAGAAAAGGCAAACGAGCTTTTGTTCTTATTTTGATTAATGATTACCCAATCTAATTATAGGTCAAAAATATGTTCGTGCCTATTGGGGGAACGACTTTTCCCATTTGTGGATTTATTGATTTTTTAATGAATTGTATTGAATATTTCATTTCATTGCGGCATATGTAGAAGAAGTAGTATATTAATAATATATATATATATATATATTAATTTCAAAGTCAAATGAGCGATTGGGTTGAAAAAATAAAGGATTTCTAGTAGTCTTCCTAATTCTATAAAAAAAAACATATAACAATTCAATTAAATGAAAAAGAGAGAATAGATAATTTATTGATAAGTTTAGTAGGGTATCTTTCCTTTTCTTACTACCCACACCTTTTTCTTTTTTAAATTTTTTTTATTACTTTCCATCCAAATATGTCCAGTAGTTTTTAATATCAGATTTAGGTCTAATCTTTTATCACAACAGAGACATTAATTTTATGCGGTGTTAGCCTATAGCTGTTAATTCTATGCTATGTTTGGATCTTAACTTTGTTGAGAAAATAAAAAATGAAGAAAAATGAAGTTACTTAGATACATTCATCTTTTATTGAGTAACCAAACAAAAAATCAAATTGTCCACAAATATCTATTGATTTTCTTTGCATTTTTTCTAACTTAAACAAATGAAAAAAATTTAACTTATTTTCACTTTATTTTCTCTTTTTATCTTTTTTTTTCTTTGTCTTCTAGAAATTTAAGATCCAAACATAAAATAAGTGCACTATTAACCTAGGAAGCTCAATCTCAAGCTGTGTAAACTATTTCAACAAGAAATAGAGTATGCCATTTTCAGTAATTGGCTGCAAGGGCATGTCAACATTTCTTATGAATATTGAATTTTAGCTCACACTTCATCTAAATAAAAATGGAAATTACAAAAAGGGCATGTCAACATTTCTCATGAATGTTGAATTTTAGCTCACACTTCATCTAAATAAAAATGAAAATTACAAACTCGGCATTTATTTGGCCTCTTTCACAGCTTTTCCTCTCATATATGTGGATTTGATTCTTGGCTAGCTTAGATTGTGTGTGAATCAAAGATTTTGTGATGAAAAAGAAAATAAAAGTGAAAAAAAAAAGAAAATAAAAATACTCTTTCACTTTAATATCTTTGCCTACATATTTTTTCTTTCCTTTGTTTTTTCATTGATAAATTCGGACATAGCATAAAAAAACTACGTAAAAAGTTTAGCTAAGTAATTTGATATGAAAGATATGTTAATAGTTATAATCACATTGAAAATAATTAATATGTCAGGTCCATTATATCAATATTATTTCTTAGTGTCTTGCTAATACGTGCCGTAAGTAGGATTTTTCAGGAAGGTTGGGCCAAACACTCAAGCCCACGTTGATAAGTTCAAACTCTTTACAAGAAAGGGAAGTTAGAATGGGTCGACCCTTGTTGGGCCGATCACACTTCGATGATTAAGTTAGCAAGCTTAATCAAGAATAGAATGAATAAAAGTTGTGTATATTTGGAGTCAGTTGTCCATACCTAACTCTTGAGGGTTCGGATATTTATAGTGTGATTGATGGAGTATTTCGCTCCTTGCCTACTAGCAGATCATCATGGCCTGCTGGGTAGGCATCATTGCATATCGCCGACTGACCACGTGCAGGGCCTACTTTACCGCCGCTGAGGAATTTGGCTGACCGGATGTGCATGTCGACATCGTATGGGGAGCCGCTGGCGTATTTAATGTGGGTCAACTCTGCATTTAATGCTCAAAGACCGCTAGCAGTTTGGGCTCGCCTTTCGCGGTTTGGGCCAAGGACAGCATGAGGTCAGCGGCTTGGGCCGGACCGTCCCTTAGTTCTGAATTTGGGCTGCCAAGCAGCCTAACTATAATTCGTGTAGATTGGGCCTCACCAAATGGGTTGGGTCGTGTGGTATTCCCCCACAATTGCCCCCAGCCTTTGTGTCGTTTTGACTTCCCAAACGGCCAAGGGCTGTAATGGATAATCGTGGCATCTTTTCAAGTGTGCGACCGTTTCTACGGTTACCTGGCCATGCGAACGGTAGGGATTTTAAAAGATCCATTGATGGGGTGTCATCGAATCGACGACCGATGTGACGTTTCAGTAGAGCGTCATGATTGCTGTCTTTTTTTCATGCACAAACCGATGGCTTCGATGTATATAAAAGGGTGATGCCCTACCCGGTAAAAGGCACTTGGTTTTTCTTCGTCTTTCTGTCTAGCGTGTGCGTCGCCAGTTTCGACTTCCGACGCTGTAAGTCTTCCTTAGCCCACATTTCCTGCACTCTTCTCTTCGTTTTCCTTTTTGTCTTCAACAGTTGTCCCCTGATGGCATCCCGTCTTAGGAGAATGTTAGAGGGTCCGGAGGCCATTACGGTTTTTAGGGCCAGGTTTGATATCCCAAACGAGATCGGCTTAGAACTAGTCGACCCCAAAGATCACCGTATGGAGGAAACCAAAAAGGGGGTACCACTCCCACTCATTGCCATTGTTAAAGGGGGCCTTAAGTTTCCCCTTCATCCCTTACTCCAGAAGTTTATAGTAAAGAAGAAGGTGTCGCCCTCCCAATTGTCGTCGAATGTTTATAGAATCATCTTTGGCATCCTAGAAATCAATCGGCGCCTAGATGTGGACCTGGGGCTTGCTGAACTAGGTTATTGTTATACGCTTTGAAAGGTCGAGGGGAGCTCCAAAGTGTACTTGCAGGTCGTAGATGCATCAAAAGAGTTAGTAAAGTATCTACCCTCCTCCGGGAAGGGCGTTGATGATGTTAGGGTTTGGGTAACTAGGCCCTGGGAGTTCGGCCATGTTTTTGAGGGAGAAAGACTGGCTTTCCGATGCTCTAGAGTTCCCCTCAGAATAGGTTTGCTGCCGACCTTTTATTTTGCGTGTCCAACTTATTTCCAATGTGTTTCTAAAGTTGATTATGATATTTTGCAGAGAAGAAGAAGCGTTCGACAGTACAAAACTAGCTCGTTAATCACGCCGATTTGAAGAAGGTTCTAGACTTTCATGGTAAAGGCAGACTGAGGCACGTTGCTCGGACCGCCCATATATTGTTCAACTACCCTCTCTGCTACTCGACTTTTATGACCGACACGGAGATCCCACAAAGTGTCCTTGCGAGTTTGGCTAAGGAAGGTGCCGAGGGGGACTTTGAAGATATCCTAGTTGGCGTTAAAGTTGAAAGGGTCCATGCCCCCACTGGAGTGATGGTTGTAGTTGCTCCTCCCACAGAGCCCATTGCCGAAGAACTACGCGAGGCTAGCTCAAAGTCGAACAGTTCGGCATCGAGTTCGTCGCCACTTACGATCCCTGACCGCCGAGTTAGAGTTCCGGTCAGAACACAAGAGTCCACCCCATCCCTCGACGAGGAAGACACCATGAGTCTGAGGGAGAGGAAGTTTGCTGTAGTTGGCAAGCCACTGAAGACGGCTGCCATAACTTCTGCTGATGCTCCATCTGCCAAACTGGAGACTGCCCCTGTGGTGGAAGCCGCTCCTGTTCAAAAAAGGCCGAAAACTCGGCAGCAAAAGAAAATGGTGCCTGAAGTTGCGGCACCGCCCCCAGTAACTAAGAAACCAAGGGGGAAAGGGGCGGTGGAGGAAGTCGGCGAGGTTGTTACTGTCACGCCAGATATTTTGGGGTGCCCTATAACAATGGCCGACTCAATGATCGACCAGGCTGAAGTTGCTTTCGGCGTCATGAAGAGTGTTCTTCTGAGGAAGGATGTTGCCAAGATGGGAGCGGTGAGCAACACAGGCATCTTCATGGGGGCATTCCATAACTCCCTGCTTACAAGTCGGCATTGCTTTTAAATTTGTTTCGAGATTTCGTCCATACTTGTTTTTAAAACAAACTTTTGCTTTTTGGTGTAGGGTTGCCTGAATTCTCTGGAGGCGATGACCCGCTACCAGAAACTTGCCGAGGAACACCACCAACTCATAGAGGAACACGGCCGTTTAAAGGTGGAGTGGATCGATGCCAATAAGGAACGGATCACCTTCAAGAAACAAGCTGAACAAGCTTCTACCGAACTCAAGATGGTGCAGGCGGACTATGAGAAGAGAGACAAGTGTTAGCTTCAAGTTTTTATTAATTGATTTTGATGATAACAAATATAAATGGTTTAATGATTAAAATTTGGTTAATCTCAAGATTTCATAATACAGTATGTTTGATGTATGAGTTAAGATTTTTAAAGAATTTTTATGTTAAACATTTAAATATATTATATATTTCAATAACAAATCACTTAATTTTTTACTTATATTTTAAAAGTTAATTATATAATATTTCTTGAAGTTATTGTTAGTCTTGGACTTAAAAGGAATGTATAGCATGATGAAGAAGACTAAGTCAAAAATAATTGTAAGAAAGCTCATTGGAGATAGTTTTAGTATTATGTATATAACTTTTGATCCAACCGTTGGATTGATCTGATTTTTATGGTATTGGAAATAAGACTCAAATTTCTATAAATGATATTTTATAAGGATTTCGTGAATAGAATGTATTATGGGACAAAACTGAGCTGGAAGGTGACACATTGGAGTAGAAATTCAAAATATGATAGCTGGTAGATAGCTTGAGTAATTTTATCATTACTTTTGATCTAACTGTTGGATATCTATGATTCTTATTGATCTAAAAAGATGACGTCCAGAGCTACAACGTTTATCTTATAGCCATTTTCAAATTCAAATGTTATAAGGGAGAAAATTGAGGTGAAAGTGAAGATAACTTTGTAGAAATTCAAATATGCCAATTGGGAGACAGCTTGAGTATTTTGAGGATAACTTTTGATCTGACCATTGGATCGACATGATTCTTACAGGTCTGAAGAGCTGACTTCTATCAATACAATGTTTATCTTATAGACATTTTCAAATTCAAACGATATAAGAGAGAACATTGAGGTGGAAGTGAAGACAACTCTGCAGAAATTCAAATATGCCAACTACGGAGACAGCTTGAGTATTTTGATAATAACTTTTGATCTGACCGTTGGATCGACATGATTCTTGAGGTTTTGAAAAGATGACTTCCATATCTACATCTTGTCTACTATAGATATTTTCAAATTCGAATTTTATCAAGGAGAAAATTGAGGAGGAACAAAAGTAATCATATCTAAAATCTAGCAGCAACTTTGTTTAAACGGGAAGAAATGTATTCAAACTTCTCCAACAACTAGAAGTTGATTTTAAACTACAAATAATCCACTACTCTTCCTCTATAAATAGAGATGCACAAGAGAAGCAAGTACACACAAGAGATTACAAAGATTGAGCATAGAAAGTGATATTCATCAAGATCTTCAAGTTTTGAGTTTTACTTTTTCATCATTCCATTTCATCTTTGAGCTTCATTGTTTTATTCAATTCTTAAGAGTTTTGTATTTATTGTTGTGAGATTCAACTTCCCTTTATCATTTGTAAAAGGGTTGCTAAAACTTTATAATTTATTTCTTGAGTGATTTAGAGGAACACTTGGAGAAAAAGATCCTCTTGATGCTTTATTTTGGAGAGCAAAACAAAGGGTTATTTTTTTAGTGTTTTTAGAATAAAACACTTGGTGTAAAGATTTGCTAGCAACCGGACAAGCTAGTGGTGTAAAGCTATTCGAAGAATAGTAGATTTGCCCAAGAAAGAAGCCTTGGAGTTGGATGTAGGATTGGCATAAGAGGAGCCAACCGAACCACTTTAAATCGTTGTGTTTGATCTCTTCTCTTTTCTCTCTTTATTTCTTGCTTAATATCTTTCTTATATATAGTCTTGACATACTTGAGATACACACACACACACTTGAATCATCTGTACTAAACTCACATTGATCATATCTTAGCTTGTTCATTACTTAACTAGATTAATATTTTATATCTTTTCTATTGCATCTCACCTCTTGGAAATTAAGTGTATTGGATTATTTTAAATTTTAATTTTTAATTATAAACCCAATTCATCCCCCCTCTTGGATTGCCACCTAGTTTAACAATAAGGAAGTGACCGACCTTCAAAAAAAATTTGGTGTGCAATCTGTGGATCTGTACAAGGCAAAATCGGAGATCAAGGCACTCCAAGCTGAAGTGGCCAAGCTGAAGGCAGATGAAGAGGCCATAATGATGAGGGGTGAAGAAAGGGGGGCCAATCATCTGGCCATTGAGATGACAGATCTGAGTCGTGTCATCTTTCGACAGGGTTGAAACAGTGCCCTTCATGTTGCTGGGGTGGACAAGTCCTCACATATTTGGCACTTGTGCTCGGATTACTTTGACACTATTGAAAACGGATTTGTAGACCCAAAGAAGGTGGTGGCCAACGTCGAGTATCAAAGACAACTCGTTTTGGAGGCTGCTGCCGAAAGGGAGAACGCTGAGAAGGAGAAGGCTGTTGCCGAATCGTCCAAGGTTGTAGGAGAGACCGTAGATTGCTTGGTGGAGAAATCTGTGCAACCGAGGGTGAAGTCGGCAGAGTGATTGTAGCCTTTCCTTCTTTTGAACATATTTTTGTAACCAACCCTGTTACTTTTAATGAAAAGCTCGTTTTGTCTTTTATCTTGATATTACTCACTCCTGGTAAATGTTAATCGGCTGTCCTGACTTTGCTTGATTATTTGAAATTCATTTCTTACTATGTTGTATGATTTTTTTCATCCAGCCGGCTTGTTCAACTCGGACAGGGACACGTTTCCACACTTGGTTTTTGTGGCCTTCTTTAGCCGACCTGTCCAGCTGAGACATGACCAAGTCTTTACACTTGATTTTTGTGGTCTTTTTAGGTCAACCTATCCAATTTGGATAGGACTAAGTTTTTACACTTGGTTTTTGTGGCCTTCTTTGGCCGACCTGTCCAATTTGGACAAGACCAAGTTTTTACACTTGGTTTTTGTAACCTTCTTTGGTCTACCTGTCCAATTTGGACAAGACCAAGTTTTTACACTTGGTTTTTGTGGCCCTTTTTGGCTGACCTATCCAATTTGGACAGGACCAAGTTTTTACACTTGGTTTTTGTGGAGTCCTAAAGTGCTCAGCGTAGATTTGTTTGAACAACTTCATTTTTCATTGATCTCATAAAAGCTTTACACATTAGTTAAGTTGTTACATCATATGGGACTCTACACTACTAGTAGAATTTCTTCAAGTTGTTTGCATTCCAGGGTCGAAGCATCTGTCTTCCCTTTTTAATAGTCTCCAACCGGCATGCGCTAACGCCGACCAGGGATGTCATTCTGTAGGGGCCCTCCCAATTGGGGCCGAGCTTTCCATCTGCTGCGTTCTTAGTTGCCCCCAGTACTTTTCGTAAGACTAGGTCACCGGGAGCGAAGTTTCTCGGATGAACCCGTTTGTTGTAGGAGCGTCTTAATTGTTGTTGATATTCGGTAAGTCTGATCAAGGCAGCTTCCCTTTTTTCTTCGGCAAGATCCAGATCCTTTGCCAGAGTCTGGTCGTTGAGCCCTGTGTTGAAGGTTGCTGATTTGATAGTTAGTAGCCCTACCTCCAAAGGTATGACTGCTTCTACCCCATATGCCAGAGAGAACGGGGTTTGGCCGGTAGACCTCCTTGGGGTTGTTCTATAGGACCATTGAACGCGGGGTAGCTCCTCCACCCACTTCCCTTTGGGCCTTTCCAGCCGCTTTTTAATTTCATCAAGCATAGTTTTGTTTGAAATCTCGGCCTGCCCATTGCATTGAGGAAAGGCTGGTGTTGAATAATAGTTTCTGATCCCAAGCCCTTCATAGAATGATCTAAACATGTTGCCATCGAACTGGGTGCCGTTATCTAAAACAATGACACGAGGGACCCCGAACCTTGTGACAATGTTTTTCCATGCGAACCTTTTGGTGTTGACCTCTCTAATGCTTGACAAAGGCTCCGCTTCTACCTATTTAGTGAAGTAGTCAGTCGCCACAATGAGGAACCTCTTATTACCTGGAGCTCGGGGCAAAGGCCCGACTATGTCCAGTTCCCATTGAGCGAAAGGTGGACTGGTAATGGTTGCGAGGTCCTCGGCTGGCTGATGGATGATGGGAGAGTACCTCTGACACTTGTCACACTTTAGGATGTACTGGGCTGCATCTTTTTGCATGTAGGGCCACTAGTATCCTTGTGAGATAGCTCGGTGTGCTACCGATCTTCCGCCGACATGGCTTCCACATATTTCTTCATGGATTTTGAATAGGATGCCTTGCACTTTATTTGGATTGACACAGTGTAAGTATGAACCCGTAAAGGAACGTCTGTAAAGCCCTTTGGTTGGTGACAACCAATACTTGAGAGCTGCATGTTTGATTTGCCGGGCTTCGTTCTTGTCCTTCGGTAACTCGTCTTTGTCGAGGTAGGAGATAATTGGGTCCATCCAGGATGATCCCAACTGTTCTACAGCCATTTCTTGTTCTTTTTCCTGAAAGATGCTTGGCCTAGCTAGAGTTTCCACGTTGATTGTCCTTTTTGACCCTGACTTCAGGGCTGTTGCTAACGTCGCCAGAGCATCCGCATGAGAGTTATTATCCCGGTTGATATGGCGGATCTTGTAACTATTGAATTTGCTGAGTAGTTCCTTGGCTTTAGCTAGGTACTGCGTCATTCTGTCATTCTTTGCTGCGTATTCTCCTGTAATCTGGTTAACAACAAGTAGGAAGTCTGAATAAATGACGATCTCAAAAATTTTGAGTTTGATGGCTCAGCGTAGTCTAGCGAGCAAGGCCTCGTATTCAGATTCGTTGTTGGAGGCAGTGAACTCGAGCTTGATAGCTTGTTCGATGGTCAGACTGTTTGGTGTAATGAGCACTATGCCTGATCCTGCCTCCCAGTCATTGGAGGTTCCGTCAACATAGAGTTGCCAATGATTAGTTTTTTTCCAAAGATCCAGAAGGAGGTCGTTGTGCGGATTCTGGTGCTTGGTCGACTTCGGGTGGCAGTTTAACGGAGAATTCTGCAACGAAATTTGCAAGGACCTGCCCTTTCACTGCCGATCTTGGTTGGAACTGGATATCAAACTCCCCTAATTTCATAGCGCATTTGCCAATCTTCCAGAGAAGTTGGCCCTTTTGAGAAGAGGTTTGAGCTGGTGGTCTGTGAGGACTTTGATGGTGTGAGCTCTAAAGTAGTGCATCAACTTGCAGGATGCTACTACTAGTGCGAGTGCCAATTTTTTGAGGGGTAAGTATCTACTCTCTGCCCCGAGAAGTGTCTTGCTAACATAGTAGACGGGCAATTGCTGCCGATCTTGTTGCCTGAGTAGTACGACGCTGATTGCATGCTCTAACACCGCGAGGTAGAGGAAGAGTTCCTCATGCTGAAGTGGGGTGGAAAGAAAGGGTGGTTTGGTCAAGTATTTCTTCAGATCACTGAGGGCTAGGTTACATTTTGGAGTCCATTTGAACTGTTCTTGTTTTTTGAGAAGCTGGAAGAATGGTCAGCACCTGTCTGATGATCGGCTGATGAACCTGTTGAGTGCTGTTGCCATTCCAGTTAGCTTTTGTACCTCTTTGGCATTCTTCAGGGCTTGAATGCTCTGGACTGCACTAATTTGTCGCGAATCCACCTCAATGCCCCAATGTGTAACCAAGAACCCTAGAAATTTGCTCGAGCTGACTCCGAAGACGCACTTCGAAGCATTCAGCCTCATTTTGTACTCCTTTAGGATGTGGAGTACCTCTTTTAGATCCTTTAGATGAGAGTTGTTAAGTTTGCTTTTCACCACCATATCGTCGATGTAGACCTCCACGGTACTGCCGAGCTATTTCTTGAACATCTTGGTGACCAATCGCTAGTACGTGGTCTTGGCATTCTTCAGACCAAAGGGCATAACCTTGTAGCAAAAGATACCCCTTGGAGTGATGAAGGCCATCTTCTCTTTATCGTCAGGATGGAGGGATATCTGGTGGTACCCCCGATAAGCATCCAAGAAACTCATCCTCCCGAAGCCAGCTGTTACATCCACGAGCTGGTCAATTTTAGGGAGGGAGAATGGATCCTTGGGGCATATTTTGTTGAGATCAGTGAAGTCCACGCAAACCCTCCACTTACCGTCCTTCTTTTTTACCACCACTGTGTTCGAAAGCCAACTCAAGTAGTTGATTTCTCGAATTTTTCCAGCTTCCAATAGCTTCTCTGTTTCCTCAATAATAGCGTCCACATGCTGGGTTGCCACCTTATCCCTTTTTGGACCACAGGTCGGCATTTTGGGTCAACATTTAGCCGATGGCAGGCAACATTGGCATCAATCCCCGACATATCATAAGGGGTCCAGGTGAAAACTTCCAGGTAACTTGTCAATAACTCGATCAAAGAACATTCCTCCATTTTGGACAAAGAGGTGCTGATGACGAAGTACTTATCATCCTGCAGATCAATGTATATCTTCTTTAGGTCTTCTACGGCTTTATTCTCAGGCGTTTGTCCCACATCGTCGATGGTGGGGGTGTCTTCGTGCAGCTCCATCATCTGCACATTTTTAGCCTTTGTCTTGTTTGTGCATGCTGTTAGGAAACACTATTTGGTAGCCACTTGGTCTCCCCTTATCTCCCCCACTCCACCAGGGGTCAAAAATCTAATCAGTTGATGGTAGGACGAGGGAATGACTTTCATAAGGTGTAACCAGGTTCGTCCCATGATGGCATTGTAGGGGGAAGGCATATTGACTACCAGGAATTCTGTTTGCAATGTAATTCCTCCGACAGTCACTGGAATCGTTACCTTCCCCATGGGCCAAACCGGATCTGAGCTGAATCCGACCAATGGGTTGAGTGATGGCTGGAGGTCAGACTCCTTAAGCTTTGGTTTCTGGAACAAATTGTAATACATGACTTCGGATGAACTTTCTTGGTCAATGAGCAATCTTTTTACGTCACAGTTCGCCATTCTCAGTGTTACAACCAAGGCGTCATTGTGTGGGGTCTGCACCCGCACGAGATCTTCATCGGTGAAAGTAATGGACGTAGGACAGTCACCGACCTTGACTTTCTTGCTCGGAGGTTGTATTTGCATTACTTCCCTCAAGTGTGTAGCCTTCTGTATCTCAGCCCGGTATCTATGTGGGTCAAAGGTTCCTAATTCAGCCGAACCATGCAGTACATTGATTACTCGGACCGGTCTTGCTTCAATCTCCTTCTGGGGTGTGTCTCCCACTCGCGGTTGCTCGGCTTCATTTTTCGTCATGTCTCGATTAATTAATTGGTCGAGATGGCCAGCCTTAGCCAAATATTCCAAATGGGTTTTGAGATGCCGATGTTATTCCATTTTATACCCCTTCTCACGGTGGTAGGAATAGAACCTCTTCTGATCTTGGGTCGCTAGGTCCCCTCCTAACTTTGGTGTCCATTTGAAAAATGGCTTGTCACAAATTTGGGGCAAGATTTTATAAATGGGGTTCTTAAAGACTGTGTAGACCCCCTCATTCACCTTTTTCCCCCATTGTTGTCTTCTGGTTGGAGTTTCTTGGCATCCTTCTTATTTGTTTTATCGGCAACAATGCCGACTTTTGCCGAACTTGGCTGAGGCGTATCTTCATCCAATCGTGCATAGCGCTCAATTTTTAGTATCAACTCCTGTATGTTGAGGGATGGTTTTTTCATCAAGGACTGCCGTAAACGATGCTTTCTGGGAAGACCGATTTTGAACTGAGTCATAGCAAGTTGCTCACTACACTCGTCAATTTCGTTGTAAGCCTCCTAGTAGCATCGTGCGTATGCCCGTAATCCTTCCCCATCTTCTTTTCGCAAGGTCAGTAAGAAATCAACCTCCTTTGGCTGCAGGCTATTTACTATGAATCGAGCAGTGAACAGCTCGGCAAGTTGCCTCCAGTTTGACACAGATTTAGGTGGCAACTTGTCGAACCATCGTAAGGCCACGTCTTCCAGGTTGGAGGGGAAGATTCGGCAGATCAACATTTGGTCACCGTACCATACCACCATTAGCTGCTTGTAATGCCAAACATAGTTAACTAGGTCGGCCTTCCCGTCGTATAGAGTGAAATTTGGTGGAGTGAATTTTTTAGGAATTGGATATGACTCAATCTCCTCTGTGAATGGTGAGGATATGATTTGGTCTAAGGTCTTCTTAACCAGGTTGTGGGTCGTGCATCCCTTAGTTTGTTGCTTCCTATCTTCCAGTTTTTCGTTGTACCATTTATCCTAGTCTTTTCTCTGCCGATCATCCTTCGTATGCTCGTCATTTGGCGGGGTCTTACTCCTTCCCCTCCGCTGATCTTTTCGCCCATTGTCACAGCGTCTGGTAGTAGAGGTGTAGCTCCCTCTTACTCGCGGCGCCGGATTGTCCCTACTTCCAGCAATTCTTTCATGGTTGGGGGACCTTTCTCTCCCACGCCCATCTCTTCCAGAGATTGCTTCTCTCATGACCCGAACTTGGGAGGTGAGATAGGCAATCTCTTCGCCGCGTTGTCGAATTTCCCTTTTTGCCGCATAGAGTGTGTCTTCACTTGGGACTCACCCACTGGAGGGCAATGGGGTAAGGTCCCAATGGTGGTTTCTACGGAAGTTTCTATTACTAACATAGTCTGTATTCCTCCGCAGTTCGTCTGGTGCTTCTTGGTGGCTTTCAGCAGGGGTTCGTATTTCCGACCATAGTGTTCTTCCTCGGTGCCGATCTTTTGGTGTAGATTGGCAGTGCGCCGAATTAATCTGATCTTTGCTGGAGGAGGCTCTACTACCTCTTCCATCGTGTTCTCTCTTCTTCCTCTTCGATCGTTCAGACTCATGATTTTTCTAAGCCTTCCCACAGACGACGCCAATTATAAGTGAAATTTTCTGAGAAGGCTGGGCCGAACACTTAAGCCCACGTTGATGAGTCCAAATTCTCTACAAGAAAGGGAAGTTAGAATGGGTCGACCTTTGTTGGGCCGATCACACTCCGATGATTAAGTTAGCAAGCTTAATCAAGAGTAGAATGAATAAAAGTTGTGTATACTTGGAGTCAGTTGTCCAGATCTGGCTCTTGAGGGTTCGGATATTTATAGTGTGATCGATGGAGTATTTGCTCCTTGCCTACTAACAGATCATCATGACTAGCTGGATAGGTATCATTGCATACTGTCGACTGACCGCGTGCAGAGCCTGCCTTACCGCCGCTGAGGAATCCGACTGACCGAACGTGCATGTCGACGTCGCGTGGGGAGTTGCTGACGCATTTAATACGGGTTAACTCCACATTTAATGCTCAAAGACCGCTAACAATTTAAACTCGCCTTTCGCGATTTGGGCCAAGGTCAACACAAGGTCGGTGGCTTGAGCCAGATCATCCCTTAGTTCTGAATTTGGGCCGCCAAACAATCTAACCATAATTCGTGTAGATTGAACCTCACCAAATGAGTTAGACAGTGTGCTATTCCCTCGCACGTGCATTTAGCATTTGCCTTATTTCACTGATACGATAAGATTTTACTAATATGTGCCCCAGAATTTGCCTTATCTTATTGCCATATTATTAGACTTCTATTTGGAGAAAATTCAGATTGTTTGACAGATCCAGGTATGCAAGCATGCGGCGCGAATATACGACCTGAAACTTCAAGGCATGCACACCCTGCCCACTTTAGCAATTTCAACTTTATGTGCATTTTAGTATTGTTTTTGGTTGGGAACTTGACAAAACAGAAGGGAAATAAAAACGAGATAAAATTTGATTATTTTTATCTATTTTGATTATAAGAGTGTTTGGCCAATTTCTGTTTTTTAAGACATTTATTTAAATATATTTTTAAAAAATTATAAATTACTAAAAAAATTACGTCATAATTATTAAAAAGGAAATAGATAATAGGGTCCGGATAAACATCAACAGACTTCAAGGCAACTGCGCGTGCTGCGCAGTTTAGCAACTTCATCTGTAAGCGTATTTTAGAGTTTTCTTTTGCCTCCTGTCGTGGTCGAGGACAGCTCGACATCGTGAAGAGAAAGTAAATTCCAATGGACGACTAGGCTCAGGTTTTTTTATACTCTGTTGTCGCCTCCTTCCTACAAAAACCCAACAACCTTCACCCCTCAATTCCTCAAACTCCTAATCTGTTTTCTTTTGTTTTTCCTCACAACTTTCCCGGAAAATCTTCAAATTTTCTGCCCAAAAATCCTTCGCTTTCCCGAGAAATTTCCAATGGGGGAGACCAGATTGTTTGATCTTGAGAGGCACTTTGCCTTCTACGGCGCATACCACAGCAACCCAACAAATATTTTGATACATATGGTGTTTGTTTGGCCAATCTTCTTCACTTCCCTTGTTCTATTCTACTTCACACCTTCTTTCTTTGAGTGCCCATTTCGGTGCCGCCTTGGGTTGGTTCCCAATTTTGGGCTTCTTTTCACTTTGATCTATGCTTTGTTTTATGTCTGTTTAGATAAGAAAGCTGGTTCTATAGCTGCTTTACTGTGTTTAGTCTGTTGGGTCTCTGGTAGCCTTCTTGCAAAGCATCTTGGGTTCTCTCTGGCTTGGAAGGTAAAAAGTGTTCTGTTACCTTTTTTTTTTTTTTTTGCGTGAATTCAATTTTGGTTTTTTTGTGCATATTTACTCTTATGATTCCGTTTTTTTTTTTTTTTTTGGTTCCTTTATTTTAATGAATTACGTATGGTTTTTTCCTCTCAGCTTTTGTTTTGTTTTAGTTTTTATTTTTAATGAATTCATAGATGTGATCATGTTCTTACAAATTTTCGTCGAAATTAGGAGCCTAGAATTATTGTAAATTAAGAAAGAAAGAAAAAATTTGGAAAGAAAAGCTTGTGGTTTTTTTGAATCAAACATAGGCTTTGCTGTTAATATTGAGAAGCTCTACCTATTGTGCTCTTCTGGAAAAGGTTTAGTTTTCAATTTTTGGTCTTTGAATTTGAGAATTAGCTGTATTTTATGGTTGTGGACAATGCTAGTGATTCAAGTTTTACTGATGACAAAACATGATTTGTATTATTCTAGCCTGCATACAACCCACCCAAGGATGGGCTTATATATGTACAATGAGAATTATATGTAGAAATAATTTGATTCAGTATTTGTTGAATCATTTCCATGTTCCCTTGACTGCTTTGTTGATGGTGCTTTGATCTTTCCATAACCATTCTCATTGATTTTCCATGATTTCCATGTTCCCTTGATATATTCTTCTCTTGATATTTCCTCAATATTTGTGTCGTCCTGCCAATGGATTATGAGTTTGGACTTTGGATGTCTTTGGTAATTGAATGCTCTATTTTGTTTTGTATCACACTAATTGTCACAAATCCATATACTATAAGAAGATTTGAAGTTGACTAGCAGAAGATTAGTGTGGCAAACCCTTAGCATTAGAAATTTGAAGATTTTGTTCTGCCGTGTTGAGTTCAAAGGTGGCCATTAACAGAGAGCCTTTAGGATATGATCAGAAGAAATGAAAGGTCCCTAGCTTCCATATTGTGTAGGGCATTATTCTGACATTGAAATGCCTTATAAAACAACAATTACATGGCAGTACTTTCAAGTTCCAGACCTGCTGGTAGATCATGATTTTAAGACCTCTCTCTTGCAAAGATCAACTTCTTTACTGACACCATTAGCAATCCAAGTATAAGGAAATAGTTCCTCTTCCTTTTTAGTGCATCGCTTGGTGTTGTGCTTTCACAATGAGCAATATTCCCTCTCTGTCAGTCAATGGTAATACTGCTCAATTTTGGCAGATTTCATACATTGTGGTTATTTCTTTTGCATCGATGCATTAGAAATAAAATCTGGACATGCCTTATGCTTAAATTTTTGTATATATAAAAAGACTCCGATATCTCTTCCTACTTGATTCAGGTTGTCTGTTGTGTCCTCCACACATTTTTAGTAACCTTGTTAGAGCATTTGCATTATTCTTAACTTTGATCGTACTTGCATCAAATTCATATCAGAGGATTTTGTGTGTTTCTGGTAAGTGCTATTATTGTTCACTTTTTTTGAAGTAACATTACAAACTGCTGGCATTTTCTTACTTTTTGATGGTCTTGTTTCAAATTGCTAATAGGGTTTGTTCATGTCAACAGGGAACTGAATGTAAAAATGGGCAAATAAGTCAAATTATCCTAGAAATGTTTAAAGTAATTTAGCCTATTGTCAGTGTTGGGTATGCTTTTCCTTGAAAATTACATAGAGAAATATTGAATAACGAGGCGTGACAAGAACCTAGAATGGAAAAAATTCAGTAGCTGGACAAGCTAGGATATTTTTGTAGGCCCACAGCATGTGGGAATCGTGATGAAATTTTATATTTTTGTTTTGAGAATCAGTTTTAGGATATATGTTTATCGCACTATTTAAAGATGGCAACTCTTCGAACACTATTATTAGATGGGATTAAAATCCTACCAAATCGTGGTTTGCAACTCCAGAACATAGTCTAAGCAGAGGCAATATGTGTGCTGTCATGTTACGCTAATCGTATCATGAGACCTTCATTGTTCTTTTAGTATTGTTTTGGTGTACAGAATCACAAAATCCCCTTGGTAAGGCTAGCTCCAAACCCTTTCAGGGAATATGTCTTCTTTCACAATCCGAGAAGCCTTAGGTTGAGTGAGAACCTCCTAGTTTGCTGGAGGTTTCTGGCAAAACACACTTAGAAAACTTATCCTGTAAGCATATTCTTTGTCGACTATTTGATCCCTCCAGAACGTTAAATATGTATTCCTCTGAATTTGAGTTAGTAAATTTTATTTTTAATACGTTATTCGGAATCAAGGGTCTTTATTGGTTTCCCTATTATGTGAACTGAGTTTGATGATTTTCAGATAAATTTTGTCTCTTATCTGTAGTTGACTCTGATGTTGTCCTTTAATTATACATTCAGGTTGTTCTGGCAGCTCAGTTGTTCTGTTGGACTGGACAATTCATAGGCCATGGTGTATTTGAGGTAACTTTTTGTGTAATTTGCATCGTTATTCATTGCCTCCGTGTTCCCATCAAATGATAAAGCTAGTTTGTTTTCTGTAGAAACGAGCACCAGCTCTGCTGGACAACCTCGCTCAAGCCTTTCTAATGGCTCCTTTCTTTGTGTTGCTTGAAGTAAGTTTTTGTATTTCTCTTACAAAATGTTTAAAAAAAAAAAATGGCTCCTCTAAGCTGAAGTTTAAATTGGATATGCTGTCATTGTTGGTTCCTTGCAGGCTCTGCAATCGTTTTTTGGCTATGAACCATACCCAGGGTTTCATGCAAGTGTGAAAGCAAAGATAGATGCTGAAATGAAAAAATGGCAGGCCAAGAAAGAGAAGAAAATCAAGTAGCTTGATTCATTTTCAAATGATCTTAGCTTCAGTTATGCTTTTGTAAACACAAATAGAGAAAAAGAAATCAGCTTGTAACTTAGCAAACTGTTACATTTGACAATAATTTGTGGTTAAATCTTGTCCTATTCCTTGTGAAATTTCATATAAAATAGGCTGTAAATCGTCTTACCTCTCTGCCACATATTTGGTTGGTTCCATCATGATTCAGGAGCTTCATTCTTGATGAATGCCAATGAAGCTATTATCAGGCTTCGCCTTTTGATTCCCTGTGCTTCGTTGATTTTCCTACTCTGGCCATGCTGTTCTATTGGTCCAAACCTGCATCTAAAATGCTTTATTGTTGTGTTGGATATGTATTCATACCTTCTTCCTTCTTCCAGCATCCCTCCATGGCCACAAGCATGGTAAACTTCCAAGAACCTAACATCTTTTTGTGTCTCAATCTTCCTCCTCAACACCTTCAAGAAGAGTTCCGATGATTTATCTGCACGACCAGGCATTGCCAACCCGCAATCATTCTACTGCTGTATTTCCTCTCAACCATCTTCTTCAATTTCTTGTATATATGCTTCTTTGACTGCTCCACGCTTCGCATGCATGTCCTCTTAAATCATCAAAGGAAAGTTTCATTGTTGAAGCTAAATGGCCGCTTGAAATACAATCTTGGAGAGTCATATCCGATATCCAAGTAAGACAATCGTTTCTCTAAACATAATCTTACTCAACTTAGAAGGACTCTCCTGGCAATACTGTGTGATTGCCTATTTCATTCATAATTATTCTGAGATGATGGAGCTTCAGTTGGTGTCTCAAGTTTCTCTTCTAACATTTTTTAAAATAGTTTCCAATGCCTTGTTAGCATGGCTATGAATTCCCAAGCCTAGAATCGTTGTATTCCAGGATACTATGTTCCTCGCAATCGTCTTATTGATTTTACTGTATATGCTTCTTCAACTGCTCCGCACTTTGCATACATGTCAATCATGGCATTTCAGAGTGAAACAATGTCAACAATGCTAGTGTGGTTAAAACCCATTTCCCAAAATCCGATACGCCCATGAGCACGCTGCAACGGTCACAACCAATGTGGCCTCATCTCACTTCTCAACATTCTCATAAACAGCTTAAGTGCTTGTCTATACTTTCCAAAATGGACACGGCAATCAATGATGGTGTTCCAAGCCGCCAGATCTGATTTGGGTATTTCTTCAAACAATTGGCATGCAGTTTCAAGTAATGCTTACGTCCCTCAACATGCCATACACGTGAATGAGAGTGTTCCTCACATCTCCTTTCCAAACATGACTCAAATTATCTGCCCACTGACTTTGAGCACGAAAGAGGATGTAAAGTTGTCTGCTCTCTGTTATAATATTAGTGGGCCTAACTTGTGGTATGAAAGTAGGTTAGGCTATTTCGGTATGGGACGGAATATGAAAATTGATCTAATGCGTTCGATCAGACCTAGATCTTTTGGCGTATTGGTCAAGTTCTTAACATTTGGTATCAAAGTAGTCTTCACGTCCTGGGTTTTGCGAAGTCACTTGGGTGAAAAAAATGGACAGCCATAGAAGTCGACTGCGGAGCGTGATGGTATGTTATAATCATAGTAGGTCCAACTTGTTGTATGAGACATTGGTTAAGCTATTCTGATATGAAACGGGATATAAGAACTGATCTAACACATTCTATCAGACTTAAATTTTTGGCGTATTGGTTAAATTCTTAACAATTTCTTCCTTTTTTTGTATTCTTTTGTAGAAATATATAACTTATCCACTTGACTTGTCCAGCAGTTTTGTTAGTTATGAGTGAAGAGAAAGGAGAGAGACTTATTTTGATAAGGTAACTAAGTGAAGCTGTTAGGTTTGATTTTAGGCAGTTGGAGGTAGTTACTGCTCATGCTAACTGAGGGCTTTACAACTTCCGAGAGGTCTCATCAAAGTTAGTAACCCAACCACTCAATGGTCTTTTTAGCAGCTCTAAACATTTATAACTACTGCGCAACCTAAACAAACAAACAAACAAATAGAAAAACAAATCAGGGTTCTACAACGAACCAAGGTACTCGAATTTGACTTGTACGTGGCTTGTTAAAAATTTATTCGAAAATAATTTGTTATATAAATAAACTAAGCTTAAATATATTTTGAAACTTTTTAATAATTCATAAGCTAATATGAGCTTTAGGACTTCAAAAACATCAAACTACTTGTGCTTGACTCGTGATTAGCCTGGTCAATGCTCGTTTAAGATCAACTCTAAAGTTAAAAAAATAAAGCTTAAAATTTTTTTTGAAACTCGTTAAGTTTCAATTAAAGCTTAAACAATCTTCTACTCAACTCGTTTATAGCTCTAAAATAAAGCTAATAGAAGTAAATAGACTAAGCTCTAAGAGGGACAATGGAAGGAGGGATATAAATAATTGATAACAACAGGAACTGACTCAAAATTGTTGGGCGTAATGTCATTTGGGTTTACTATTCTTACTCTTGCATATACAACTCTTTGTGAATTTTTATGTGGGACTCGGCACTTCGCAACGTGAGATGGGATCATTACATATAGTGTTTTTTTAGAATGGAAACAAAGTGAAGCTGTTGGTTTGATTTTGGCAGTTAAAGGTAGTTGCTACTCATACTAAGTAAGTGGTTGTTTATAACTTTCAAGAGATTTCATGAAAAGTTGTAACCCATCCCATCCACTCAATGAGGGTTTTCTAACCAAAGTAAAACAAAATTTCATATTTATTTCTCAAATAATTTTTTTTTCATATTTAATCCCTGACTAAGGTAAAGCGGGATCATGATCCACGCTTTACATGCCCCCTGCAAAAGCCTGACAAAAGGCTACATTTTGCAGCCAAAAGCGTTCCTTTGAACAATGCTTCACAAGAAGCGTTGTCCATGACTTCACTTCTTGCGAAGCGTTGTTCAAAGGAATGCTTTTTGCATTGTTAAATCCGCCCCCATTTTCTTCCTTCTCCCTCACTTCTCTCCTTTGTTTCCTTCCCCTCGACAACCTTGTTTTCTTCTTCAGTGGTAGCCATCTTCTTTGCTCTCCTCTCTTCGGCGACCACCTATCTTGTTTCTTTCATTTAGACAGCCACCTTCCCTAGTTGTTAAGCACTTATTTTTGTTTATTTACCCTTTATAGGTATATTAGTATTATATATATTATATTAGATATACACATAAACATACACATTGTTGTACACTTATCTTGCGCCCCTTTTTGCAGCAACTGAGCTCCCTTAATCCGGCAGCCACCTCTCTTGGTTGGTAATATAACATATCGTTAAATATATATTTATAATATAATATATTGTTGCTATATAAATATATATATATATATTTATTGTTTTTAGTATATAGTTATAATATAATATATTGTTGCTATGTTATTAAAGTTGTTTAATAGATGTGATTTCTTTACTTTTTCTCAAGTTATCTATGTCCTTAATTAGTAAATGTTTAATACGAATGTTTGTTTAATATCAATTTTTTTTGTTTAGTCCAACATTGCAGTCATCATGGCCTTCAAAATATGTCATGGTTAAAAAAAAAATATTATGTGAGTGAGTAAAATAGATATTAACATATTTCTTCAGTTTGTTTATTGATATAACAAATTAAATTGTAATAATTATGAAGATATTCACAAAAATATTATAATTTCGTTTTTCATTAAATAAGTTTTAAGATAAACACTTAAAAAATAGATTATTGTATTTTAAGAGAACCACCAAATTTTGTAAGAGAGCTAGTGAAATTATTATTTTTTAATAATTAGTTGATGTCCCCGTTGTAAATGTAAAATTATTTTCTCTATTTTCAAAATGATTTATGATTTTTCAAGACCCAATATAAAAATATTTTTTTATTTAGAAATTTAAAATGTAAAAATATATTAAATTCATTTTGCAAGTAAATATTTTTTAAAGATAAACACTAAAAAATAGATTATTGCATTTTAAAAGAACCTACAAAATTTTTTAAGAGACTAACTGAAATTATTATTTTTTAATAATTATTTGATGTCTCCGTTATAAATGTAAAATTATTATCTCTATTTTTAGAATAATTTAAGATTTTTCAAGACCCAATGTAAAATATTTTTTTATCAATTTAAAATGTAAAAATATAGTAAATTCATTTTTCAAGTAAATATTTTTGAAGATTAACACTAAAAGAATAGATTATTGTTTTTTAAGAGAGAACTATTATTTTTAAGAGACCTAGTGAATTTTTTAGTTTTTCAAAAAAAAAAAAAAAATTGTCTATGTATCCGTTTTAAATGTAAAATTATCCATTTATCCACTATTATTTAACAATGTTAGTTGATTAATTTATTAAAATATTTAATGAAGAATTTAGTATTTTCATTTTTGTAAGTAATTAATTTTTAAAATATCTACCAAAAAAGAGATCATGGAATCTTACGAGATCTACTAAACTTTTTAACAATTTTTATGAATTTATACTTAATTGTGTTATTTATTTAACAATTTAAATTGTAAAAAGATTTAGTTTAACCTAACCTTAAAACTAACTTTTAGTTTAACCTAACCTTAAAAGATTTTGTCCAAATTGTAAAAAGATTTAGTTTAACCTAAAACTTACTCGTAGCTTAACCTAACTGTAGTTAATAATCCCTAAACCTAGATCAATCTAACCATAAGTTAACCTAATCCTAGTTAGTGAACCCTAACTTAACATAACTGCAGCTTTACCTAACCCTAGTTAGTAAACAGCAGGTGAACCTAACCTTAGTTAGTGAACCCTAAACCTAACCCTAAACCTGACCCTAGGTTAATCTAATCCAACCTAACCCTAGGTGAAGCTAAGCCTAAGTTATAGGTTAACTTAACCTTAGTTAGTAAAGTCTAAACCTAACCTTAGTTAGTAAAGGCTAAAACTAACCCTAAAACTAACTCGTAGGTTAACCTAATTGTAGTTAATAATCCCTAAACCTAGATTAACTTAACTGTAGGTTAACCTAACCTTAGTTAGTGAACCCTAATTTAACATAATCGTGGTTTTACCTAACATTAGTTAGTAAACTGTAAGTGAACCTAACCTTAATTAGTGAACCTTAAACCTGACCCTAGATTAACCTAATCTAACCTAACCCTAGGTGAAGCTAAGCATAAGTTAACCTAACCCAACCTAACCCGTACATTTTTAACCTTAGGATAACCTTACCCGTAGTTAGCAAACCCTAGATCAACCTAACCCTAAGGTAACCTTACGAAAATTTGAAAAAAATTTCAATAAATTATGAAAAGTATTTGGTTTTGTATATAGCGTATGATGTGTTCGTTCATTTTGTACCAAACCAGGAGAAAAATGGATGAGACAGTGGTAATAATTTATTGGGGTACGAAAAAAATGAAAGATCGTGATAAAGGGATAGTATATAACATGGAATGCCAGACATGTTGCAGTATGCCATTGAAATGTAAACTGTTTGAACTACAAGACATAATCCTGCCTATGCTTTCCAAGGATAGAGAAAATATAGGATTGAAATTGATATGCAGATTTTCACACAGTATTGAGGGGGGCTCGGTCAAACTGTCGATCAACGATGACCAAACATTGCAAATTGCCCTATGGCTTCTAAAAAAAAAATAAAAAACAGTGGATGGAATGCATCGAGCTTTACATTCAGCTAGAGAATGCAACAGTTGATGTGGAACCTACAACGGATCGAATGTGGGTTGACATTCATAGGTATGGTTGAATACTAGCGGATGAGAGTAATACGACAAAGATGAAGAATTTCTCAACAATATTGACATTAGGGTAGGAGAATGTAGGCCACAATAGCAAGCATGTGGCATATGAAATGAGCGAAGCTCTAAGTTATTATGTGCCAGATTCCCACCAATTGGAAGAATATGATAGTCCGTTTCATTTTTGCAGTACGCAGCAAAGTGACCACCATGGTTTGTTTACGAATGGTGGCATTGAGTCGAGTAGTATGTCAACACTTCGGCCATGGTAGACACTGCTGGTCCTTCAAAAGGGCCTACCATGGGACAGTCAAAGTACAAATCTAGTGCAGCATATAGTTGAATCCAGCTGCCAGTCCATGCCTATGGATTTTGATTTAAATGTAAGTTCTCCGGGTATTCAGTCAAATCAATCAGATGAGGATGTAGATCCCGCTATAATGAATGATTTTGATGATGATGTTCAACAACAAGAAGAGAGCCCAGTATCTTACTTCACCACATTGCTAGAGGGCTATGATGCACCAGTACTGGGCAGGAATGAGTTTCGCCATGGTTTGGTATGGGATGTTGATAATTCAAATTTTCAAATAGAGATATTGGTTAATGATAAGATAGCTTTGAAAAATGCATGCAAGGCATATCACTTGAACAAAAATAAGGAGTATTTGGTTGTTGAATTAACTACCAAACTGTGAAAAGTTCAGTATGCACACGATTACCCTTGGATGCTTCATGCTTTCGAAAAGAAGCATGGGATGTGGGAGGTTACGCAATACCCTGTCCCTCATAACTGCTTGTATGGAATGCCAAACATGGGCCATTATAATCTAGACGTGAACTTCATAGTGCAAGTTATTATGTCATAAGACGCTGTGAGTTACAATTTCATGTGGACTTAGTCACAAAAATTGATTAGCTTGTCATACAAGCATTTCGTATAATGTACTTAAACTGTATAGTTTTTGCATAGAAAGATCTGGACTAGAAGACCACGTTGATTATTAAAGATGTTAAAACACATCATCATCATACAGTCTCTTACAAGAGAGCTTGGCAAGCAAGAACAAAATCTATAAAGTTGATATTAGGGAAATGGAAAGAGTCGTTCACAAAGCTTTCCAGATATTTTTTGACATTACAGTCAAGAAATCCCAGAACCATCCAAATTCTTGAGGCCTTTCCTTAGGTCGTAAGTCATGTAATCGAGGGTTTCAAGTACATAGGTCACCTTGACATTTGGCCCTTGTATTGAGGGTTTCAACTACAATATGCCAGTCATATCAGTTGATGGAACCCACTTTTATGGGAAATACAAGGGTGTTATGCTTATAGCTGTTGGGATCACTATGAGGGGTACAACTTTTCCCCTAGCTTTTTCCATTGTCGAGGTTGAGGACACTCGCAACTGGTCATGGTTCATATACTTGCTCAGACAACTACATTGTCCTTGGCAAAGAACAAGTCACTATAATTTTAAACTGCAACACGAGCCTACTAAATGCCATTGAACGGGAATGGGAAAATCCTAGGGATGGTCAACCCCCCAGTTTTCACAGGTATTGCCTTTGACACTTTTGTAGTAACTACCATAAGAACTTCAACAAGATAAAGGTCAAGGACTTGGTGTGGGCTGCTAGCAGAGCTCATCAAGTACGAAACTAGAACAAAATAATGGATAAAATACGAAGGATACCTAAACCATGTTACGAAGAATTAATGGGGGACGATGCCATTAAGTGAACATTGGCCTACGATGATGGGTTTTGTTGGGGGATCACCGTGACCAACAATTCTGAGGGCTACAATGGTACCATAGTAGGTATACGTAATTTGCCCATCATAGCATCTGTGTAGGTAACTTACTATTGCCTTGTTAAGAGTTTCATTGCATGATGTGATGAGATACAACGTAACATCAACAATGGCCACCGTTTCCCTAAAGAAGTACGGAATAAATTTAAGGAGTAGAATAAAATTGCATTCGGTCATCGTGTGGCAGTTTTTATTATAACTGTCATTCGTTTGCTATTTCTAATGGCGTTGGGTTTACTATACAGCATTTCGTATAATGTACAGAGACACCGCGTCTATGGAGGTGGCCACCGTGGTAAGGGGGAGTAAAGACGGTACAAAACAGGTCGTGATCATTTACCCACCAATCTGTTCATGCGGCAAATGGGTTATATAGTACCTCCCTTGCTTGCATATGCAAAAAGAACCATGGTTTTTATTTGACCCACACTACATAACAAAAATGTAGGCACGTGTGTACACGGTTTCGTTTGTGACAATATTTGCAGATGATTACTAGCCTCGTTATGAAAGGCTTACTGTTTTGTCAAACCTTGGGTGCAAACGTGTAGTTAGAAAAGGTCGGCTAGAGCACATTAGAATTCATAACGAGATGAATGAATCAAGGCAAAAATAGATGTTCCACTACAGTTTATGTAAGGAACATGGTCATAATAGACGTCGATGTCCACAAAGGAGAGACCCCATGGCGTAGTTTAATATTTTTTATTTTGATCCATTTGTATTTCAAATATGTATTAGAATCGCATGTATTACATGTCAGTCTGTATGTTTAATATATTTTAGTTTGTGATGCATGTTACATTGTATTTTTCATGCATTATACTTCGACACGCATGTTATTACACTATTTTGTTATCCACGTTGTTATTCAGGATGCTTCTAATGATGTTCATTTTACTAAGTTAACAGATCCATCATCTATTGACTTCATTTTACTAAGTTCCCAGATCTGTCATCTACTATAGCATCACAACGGCGACCCGATAGATCCCTTGATGAGAGTGTACTTATATTAATCGTTCACAGGATGTGTGGAAGCATGGGGTATGTTATTTAGTATTTTTCAATATTTGACATTGATAGTTTATAAGTTCAAAATATTTAACAACTACTACCATTTGCGTATTTATAATGCATTGCGATGTTCATTTCACAGGGTGATCAGATTCTGAATTGTTATTGGGCAGACACGAGTTTATTCAGTGATGATTCTACCTTATCTGATTCGAGCTGGTTTTTACAGTTTATATTGAGTGGGTCGAATTCCGTACGATCATGCCTTACTCACTGCCATGGTCGAAAGATGGCGTCAGGAGACATACTCGTTCCATTTTCCTGTCTAAGAGGCAATAGTCATATTACAAGACGTGTCCATCATTTACAGTCTTCTGATTGATGGGTTGGCTGTTACAGGCCCCTTTTGGAGCTGCCTCAGTGGAGAGGTTGTATCCTTTTTTTGTCCAGCATTTAGGGGTTGGCCTTGGTGCTGAGGAATTCAGAGACGGTGGGGTGAAGATCAAGTGGTTAGCTAAGACATGTGGGGCATTTTCTGATGATACTGATGAGGTCACAGTACAGTGTCATGCTTGGGCATATATCCTCAGACTCATTGCCAGGGTCATCATGGCTGATCACTTTGGTAACCTGGTCAAGCATATATACTTACCCTTACTACAAGACTTTGATGAGTGCGACCATTACAGTTGGGGTAGTGCAGTCCTTGCATTATTGTACAGGGGGTTATGTTTTGTAACAAGTCCTTAGAGTGTGGTTATTACCTCCATTAAGTGATGAATACTACAGAGAGAAACACTCGAGCCCTAAAGACTATTATGTTGGTTTATGGCAATAGTGTGTTTAGGGTTGAAGAATAGCGGGGATTAGTCTACGATTTGCAAACCATCGGGGTCAGAATGCTTTGACATAAGTCTCAGACAATGCAAAGAAGGAACCAGGAGGAAAATGAAGAGACAGTTGCAAGAATAAAAAGGAAGACAATAGTATGCTTATGCGGCAATGCTGATACCTCATGCTCCAACTTGCCATCGATATGTTAGTGGCTTGCAAAAGATAACTCACACCAGAAGAACAGACCAAGGCTCTAAATAATGAAAAATACTTATCCGACTATGACATGTTTCATGAGGACTGAGGGTTAAAATTTCCATAAATATGTTGATTATGTCTATTATTTTTATTTCTAATAGCTATTTAGTAAGTAATCAGTCTATGTACAAAGCTATTATGATCTATTTATATGTTATTTTCATTTGTGTACCGATGTATTTAATATTGGTTGGCCATATTACACCAATATTGTGTTGAAATACAATTTACGGATAGAAATGTAGTCAACATGTTAGATGATTACAAATACAGGCAATACAAATTACTAATACAAACATATGCACTATCCATACAAAGAAAACCTCATTTATTAAACATTCTCATCATATGACATCTAGATGTGCAACTGATATTTTTCGTCACTACTGGCCTGCATGTACATTTCTCATTCACCTATGAATCCATTTACTTTCTTCTCTTTCGCGGACTGAAGAACTGAATGCTGTTATTGATGCTTTGACGTTCTATTAACTTCCTCATGGAAACGATCCAACGCCATCTATAAAAACTGATGAGTATTAATCGACATATTCATGGCCCTTCGACGGGAAATTGGAATGTTCTCTACTTGACAAACCCTTACCAGAACTTCAACCTCCCTAATATGATATTGATACTTATCGTACATTATATTGACATTGCTACATAAATAATATTTATTAGAGTTCAAAGGATAGTCTCATTCATCATACGCAACAGAGTGATGACCCGTTGCCTAAAAAATGTTAGCCACTGTGTATTTCATGTTTGAGTTGCACAATAATGCGAAAAAACTGTCACCCACTCCTTATATAGGCCCCGATGAAATTATTTTTAGCTGAAGTTGATCTGTTATGAACTTAGAGATTTGTAAAGCTTAATTGATGTTAGGGAGGTGTAAGTTCATTTAACATCACCTGTGATGTAGAATGACACAAGCTTCTTTAAGGACTCTTATCATCAATGCAAACCTCATGCTACAATTGATAGTTACTAGATGTGACCTATGAATGCACCTGGGGTTAGATCCGAGCCATAATGCATGTGAATGCACAATGTAATCCATGATATATAATGCCATTTCAGGGATGTGACATGACATATTGCATTATCCCATATGCTCAGTTTATTGTCATATCTTTCTGACCGGCTAGGCTTCTAATGATTTGTAGAAAGGATTATGTATTCAACTAACTATTTCATGTTCATTCATATTGATTATCATACCTAGGAGGAGCATGATGAGTGGGGGAACCTTGATTCAACCATTGTCTGAAGATGAGTGCGCCCAAGTCTCTGTTGAAATGGGATTGTATAACGATCCATGGGGTAACAGGTGGTATTGCAAAAAACGTGAGTTCAAAAATAAACTGGTTCTCCTAGACTAATCGTTGTAATATACAGGACACGTTATAGTGGGTCTACAGTACGAGGTTCGACTATGTACGTTGTAGTGGGTAGATAATGGATCGACAGATGGCATCAACTACTAGTTCTAAAAGTAGATGTTCGGCTATATATGGGTTTTTACATGAACATGAGATTGAGGGCTTACTAATGCTTTCAAAGAAGGCTCGGTTCCCGAATCTTCAAACCTAAGCCACTCTTCAAGGTGGTGCCATTATCGGTTAGTGACTGAGCGGGGGAACCATTAAGAGGCCGTAGGTTAAGATATTGTCACAGCATCCACCCACAACCAATATACTGTTCCCTCTTCTAACTAGAAGGGACATAATCAGGTAGAGAATGCAAATATGCAAATGCGCGAGTGCACTTGTAGTGTGTGTGAAGTTTTTGAAAAATGGAGGAAAAGGCCAATAATTCCCATCTATCCTGTCCATTCCATCATGTCATTCATGGCAGTTTATATAGACAATAAAAATAAATGTGAACATGGTCCACCTACAAAATAAAATGTAAAAAGTTAGTACCTTAATGACCAACTTAATGCAAGATAGAATGATTGAATGTGAATTGATTACAAGTGATGAAAATCCTTGAAAAGTTTGATTTTAAAAAATTTGAAATGGAGAGAATTGGACAAATTAATCAAAGATTCTAGGTGAGTGAAGGGTGAAGAGACATGACAATGACCTAAGCGTCTCCAGCTGTTGCGCCTCGATTTTTTGCACTCGAGAAATATGTGGAAATCACATGATACTCTCTCATTGGAACTTATCCTCATAGAAGGACGAGTGCGACTAGGTTTGAATTAAAAATTAACTTGAATAAGGGTTTTGGAAAAAGGTTTGGAGTCACCACCTAACTTTGTTAAAATGAGTTAGGTCATCTAAAACTAAGTAAAGTTTGAAGACATAAACTTAAGATTTTAGAAAAGGTTTGGGAAAAATTTCCTCAAGAAAAGGGTTTTTTTTTTACAGAGAAAATATGTTGTTAGGCAACCTTTGGAAAGATTTAAGCCCTTTTTAAAATAACTCCATTTTGGTCTTGCGAAAACAGCGACTCTAAGTTCAAAGGTTGGTTACATATAGGAAAGATGCACTAAGTTTAGGCTATCACCCTATGCTGCCCTTGTGGTACCTACATGTCTTATCACCCTAGGTTTACTCATTTAGAATCTCCAGTTATCCAATGTCCACTTATATCCACTTTGATAATTTTGAAAAGAAGTTGAGCTATCATTTTAGGGATGATGTGATGCATGATATATAAGTGCATGAAAAGAATTTAAATTTGAAGAGAGATTTTGAAAAAAAAATTAAAATTTTAAAAAAGGTTATAACTGCACCCATGAGGGTTGCCTACGTATCCATTTGTTGGGAATCAAATCAATCATAATTCGGATTTAGGGTCCAATTGAAAATAGACTCTTGGTGTCCTTGGAAAGTTTGACTTGAAAGGGGTTTGAGTTGAATTTTGATTGGAAGATTGGAAATTAAACTTTGATTTGAAATTGATTTTAAAATAGGACTTTGACTTATTTTGAAAAGTTTGAATTGAACTTTGAAATCATCTTGACTTGAATTAGATTTGAAAATCATCTCGGTTTAGACCTAAGACTTAGGAAAGGGTTTAAGTTTCTTAACTCAAGGTCAGGGCTGAACTAGGGTTTTGGTATCCTAAGACTTTGGATACCTAGGGTTTAAACATGCACTTGAAAAGTTTGATGTTAGAAAGTTTGATTTTAGGAAAGTTTCGAATTAGAAAAGTTACATATTAGGAAATTTCCATTTTAGGAAAGTTTCTATTTTAAGAAAGACTTGATTTTGGAAAGATTTGATTGAGAAAAGGTTTAAACTCGGAAATGTTTGAATTTGAAATATGAAAAGTTGAGTTTGAAAATGTTTAACCTAGGTTTAAAGTAACTTGAGATTTAAACAGTCCTAGGATCTAGGGTTTATGCAATGCATTTGAATTGGAAAGATTGGATTTCAATTGATAAATGAAAGTTTTGTTTTTGGAAAGTTTTGAAAATGAAATGTTTTGAAATTAGAACAGATTGACATTAGAAAAAATTGGGATTAAGAAAGATTTAATTTCTATTTCTTAAAACAAAATATTAGATTTTATTTCCATAAAGAGGATATTTGATTAGATTTCCTATTTGGACAAGATTTGATTTGACTTGAAATTGGAAAACTTTAGTTTTAAAAATCTATCATTTTATGTGACTTTTTAATTAGGAATCTATGATTTTATGTAGAAATTTTTTTTTAGAAATCTATGATTTGATGCAAATTAAAAGCTATGATATTATGTGAGAAGCCTAGGGTTTCCTAAATATGGACTCTAGGGTTTTCCAAATGTTTGAATATAGACTTTTGAAAGTCTCTCAAATATCTCACTTTCCTAAAATGATTCTAATCATGAAAAAACTAGAACCATTCTATGGTTGTGATTTTAAAAACAACTAGGGTTTAAAACCCTAATATAGACTTTGATGGTTTCATTGAATGTAATACTTTCCTAAAATAACCCTAACCATAGAATGACTAGAATCATCTTAGGGTTGTGGTTTTGAAAACAAGTAGGGTTTGAAACCGCTAATATGGACCACAATAGTCTCATTGAATATAACACCTTTCTAAAACACCTAATCATGGAATGACTAGAGTCATCTTAGGGATGTGGTTTTGAAAATAAGTTTGAAACAACTTTTTTAGATGCAAGTTTTGAAGGAAGATTTTGAATATGATATTGAATGCAATGTATGAACACAACAACCACAATGCAATAGGGATGTGAACATACAAAGTTAGGCTTCACCACACAATCAAGGAGGTCGAACCCATATCGTCTTAGGTTACACTGGAAGAAAATTTTCGACACAGTGATTTCCTCCAAAGCCTTCGTAGGCATGAACGGGAAATCCCTTGTTTCAAGCATGCAAGAAGAGGGGGTAGAAGATGGGGATTAAAATAGAGAATAACCCAAGTGGACTAGGAGGGAGAAGAGGTTGAATACTTCAATGGAGGACTTGCTTGAACTTGAGAGAACTTCAAGAGCTTTGAACGGGCTGAAAGTGGCCTTCAATGGAGCTAATGTTTTAGTGTTTAGAGTATATGGAGGCTAGAACTTGAGAGAGCTTTGAGAGAATTAGGGTTTTTCAAATCTGGAATAAGCAGGGGGTGGCCTGTATTTATAGGCAGCCAAAACTTGACTATGGTATTTGTTGCAATAGCGCCAGGCCAAATTTTGGCTTAGCGGTGCCAACCTATTAGTAAAGTTTTTAGGGCGACAAGAAACAGATCTGTAACTCTTGGGATGCAAGGTAGAAAATTTGGGCGCCTACCTTAGTGACTACCATGTAATTTTTGGTCTGGGTTCACTAGGAGTGATTCCGAAAGTCTAAAAATAATCTAAAATGTTTCAAGTAACCAGACTTGGCCAGGAATGGACAAGAACCCCTAAAAGAGTGTCCCAAAGGTAACCGGGTGTAAGCACCCCATTTTTGCCTGCTCGGCAATCTCTAGCCCGATCGGATCCAGTTTTCAAACATCACAATTCATACGAGCCCAAGACAGCTCTTTTAAACTCCAATCCCATCACCTGGTCACTTCTTTGACTCACAAGGCCCAATTGAAGTTGAAAAGACTATCTTGCCCCTGGGCATTTCAGGCAGCTTTCTGAGACTTGACGGTCTCGGGAACCAATGCCATCCGAGTAGCTCCCTGAGATCGGGCGATCTCGGGAACCAACACCTTATCAAATTCTAGATGGTTCACTTCTGGTGCCTACTTGCCTGCTAATGTAGAATGTTCGTCATTTGGTAGTTCTCTGAGACCAGGCATTCTCAGGGGCTAACACCACCCTCACAGGTAGTTTTCCAAGACCAGGCATTCTTAGAAACTAACAATGCCCTACAGGTAGCTCTCTGAGACTGGGTGATCTTAGGGACTAACACCGCATAAGTAACTTTTCGAGACCGGGTGGTCTTGGGAACCAGCACCTAGGTCAACACCGGCGCCTACTAGCCTGACTTGGTGAAAAATGACCAAATCTACCCTTTGGGCCTCCAGGCACGTCTTGAGAAAGTTCAAAATCTCTTAAGACTGTAAGTCCACCTTTCTAAAGTGATCCTAAACAGTTAGGTGTACTCAACATGCCATTTTGTCTAATTCAAGTTCCATTCCGGTCAACTTCAGTCAAAATAATTGTTTTGCCCCTAGACGCCCCAGCACAGTACATATCCCACCAAACACTGGAAAACACTTCCAAGGCCATCCTCGAACGATCCGGCACACTTAACATGCCACTATAACCCATTCTGACCTTTTTAAACCAATCCCGATCGAAATAACTATTTTACCCCTGGCGGCCTAAAGGTGCCCCGAAACTACACCGACCCTAGGTATCGAATAACGGGTCTCATCATACACCCCTATTTAACCCGAGGTAAACCTCACATTACTAAACACTCCCGACTCAACGAAAGCCCCTTGAAGTATCTCACAGATGCTTTGCCAGGGTTGTTTTTTCTTTCGATTCCTTAGTTATAAAGCACCGTCAAACGAGTTGAGAAATGTGTAAACCAAGGAATTCCCAAAAGCTCATCCATGGGTCTTTCCATCGATACAGCTCGATTGGATGGATCGCTTCCTGAAGCCCCTCTTCGCATAGCTCAAAAACTGCTACTTTCAGTAACCTTTAGAGCATCTCACAGATGCTCCGCCAAGATTGACTTTTTCTCCAATTCTCTGATTATAACGCACCATCAAATGACTTGAGAAATGCATAAATTAGAGAATTCTTGAAAGTATTTTCAGAGCATTTTCCATTGGTACAACTCGATTGGGGAGATTGCTTCTCGAAGGCCTCGATCATATGGCCCACAAATGGTTACTTTTGAACACCCGTGGAGGGTGTCAGAGACGCTCTGCAAAAATGAGTTTTTGTGTATACTTCCTGAGACGATATCTCACTCTTTCGAACACCTTTCAAGTTTTTCAAAAATTCAAAAGTTCATGAGAAACACTAGGAGGACACCATAAATGGAATCGATTTCCCTGATTCCTTCCCGGTTGGCACAATTATCAAAGTGAAGTTTAAACAAACATTCTCGACGGTGGAGCATATGCTACATGTGCCCAGATTTTGATTAGATCGATCAAAATTCACTTAGCCTTTAAGATTTAGCTAGTACAATGAGTGCCACATGGCATTCTACCAGTAGAATAGTACTGGCACATGTAGCACATGCGTCAAGGCAAATTTTTCCCAGGCGCATATCCTACATACGCTGGGCCTCTCTAACTTTGCCTATAAATACACGCCTCCCCCTTTACATATTCCAGAATCAAAATTGATAGCAAAACTCTGCTAAAACTGCTCTAGAATCTCGAATTCCTATATACATCCCACACTTCAAACACTTAGGCTAGATTCCATCTCCCCCTATATAGCCTTTAATGCCATAAAATACCTCCTTCTAGCCCCTTCAAGTCTCTTTAAGGCTATTCAAGCTTAAGTCAAGGTATCTATGGAGGTTTGAAAGTGTTTGAAGGCAAAATGTAGTATTCCCTTTACATTTTTGCAATCCCCACTTCTCTCTTCTCCCTCCTAGCCTATTTAGACTATTCTCTATTTTAATCCCCATCTTCTAGCCCCCTTTCTTGCATGCTTGAAACAAGAAAACTCTTAGTTCATGCCTAGAAGAAGTTTATGTGAGCCACCGTGTAGAAAACTTATCACAAACCTACTTTAAGATAGTATGGCCTTAGAACACCTTGCTATGTCATGAATCCTCTAGCCTTGTATAATTTTATGACCCTTTGCATATAGTTATCTAGTTCATGTTTTGCATGCTTGGCTTTATTTTCATGTTTATGACCATTTTCTCAAAACTTTCATTATCTCAATTTCTATGACATTCTCAGGCTTCATATTCAAATGTTTTCCTAAAAATAGTCCTAGAGTTGGTTCCTTGAAGCCTAGGTCAAATCATCAATTTCTATAACTTAGAGAACCCTCTTCAAGTCCCTTGAGTTTATTTTGTAACCCTACATTTCATTGCTTTCCAAAGTTGCACTAAAATAGCTTTCAAACTCTCTTCTTCTGTTTTGATTTTCAAGGATTGTACTCTCTTGAACTTTGTGGTTGAAATGGTCCCTTGGAACCCTCTCTTGAGTGGTCTCCCTATTATCTTGACCATATGAACCCTAGTTCATTAGAGTTAGTTCTATTAACTTCAAAGTGGTTTTCGAAACAATCCCTTTCAAAAAGGATTCTCAAAATTACACTTTCTTTAACTTGCATAAAAATGATTTCCTTAAATCATCATTTTCACCTTGATTTTTAGAAGTTTTGCTCTCTTGAATATTGTGAGTGGAAAGGTTCCATGGAGTCCTCTTTGGAGTGATTTCCTTCAAATAAACCATATGAACTTTTATTCTTTAGAGTGGTCTTCAACTTGTTAAAAGTGATTTTCCAAGAACCTCTTTCTAAAACCAACTTTCAAAGGATCATTCTCTTTAATTTTCAAGTCTTCAAAACTATTTATTCAATGTTGATTTTCACAAGTTTTGCTCTCTTGAGTTTGTGGGTGAAATGGTTTCGGGGGTTCCAAAGCCTCTCTACAGTGGTTTCCAAAATATCAATCATAGGATCCCCATACTCACTTGAGTGGTTTTCATAAAATGGTTTTCAAAACTCACTTTCAAAATTTCATACATAGAACCATCTCTCCAAAACCACTATGTCCAAACCCTAGTTTAAAACCATCTTCCAACCTTAGGTCAACTTGACCCTAGTAGTCTAACCTTAGTTCAACCCAGCCTTAGGTTAATCTAAGTTTAGTTAGTTAACCCTAGGTCACCTTAACCTTAGGTTAACCTAACCTTAGTTTGTTAACCCTAGGTCACCTTAACCCTAGTTTGTTAACCCAAGGTCACCTTAACCCTAGGTTAACCTAACCTTAGTTTGTTAACCATAGGTCACATTAACCCGAGGTTAACCTAACCTTAGTTTGTTAACCCTAGGTCACCTTAACCCTAGGTACCCAACCTAGGTTAGTAAGCTTCAAGGTACCAATTCAAGGACCCCTTTCACATGACCCTTCAACTCAAAAACCATCCTACTCTTTTAAGATTTTAAAAATCAACCCCAAAACCTTTTCAAACATTCCCTCACTTTATCTTCAAAAATACCTCTAAGAAGTTCTCTTAAATTTGTCTCAATTAAAATGGCTAGACACTTAACATCTTGTAAAGGCTATATTCAAAAATGTTTTTAAAAACTCACAACCCTAAAGCGTCCCTACCCCTTTTATGGTTAGGGATTCCAAGAGAAAGTGATATATTAAATACAACCTTCAAGGTTGTCCATATTAGGGCTCCAAAATCCTAAGTGTTTTCAAAAGCTTTGTAAAAATAATTTTCAAACATCACATTCTTGAAGCAACCCTAATCATTCCATGGTTAAGATTGGTCAAATATAAGTGAGATATTTAAGAAAGGTTCTACAACCCTAAAGCTTTAAAAACCAAAAATGAAGTTTCTAGCCTTTTCTCCAAACATGTTTTTTAAAACTCATAGCCCTAAAGTAGTTTAGTCCTTCAATGACTAAACTCTAAAGGTGATGAAACATCAAGCATGCCTTTCAATGAGGTATTCAAAAACTATTTTCAAAAGAATTTCGAAGAAAAGTTTACAAGAGCACTTTCAATCCAAACCCTACCTCCAAAGTTTTCAAAACAAGACTTCAAAACCTACCCAAAACTCTCTTCAAGAACATCTCAAAGCCCCTTTGAGTCAATTTCAAAAACATTCAAAATCATCTTCAAATCCTATTTCAAAAACATTTCAAAAATCCCGAGTCCTATTTCAAAAGTATTTTCCCAAACTCTCAAGTTCTCTTTTTCCAAAGACCTCAAAGTGTCTTCAAAAACTTTTCAAAGACCTCAATATGTCTTCAAAGCATTCCAAAGGCCCTAATGTGCCTGTTTTCTATCGGGCTTTTGCCCGAACTACGAATGACCTGATTCTCGCCAAATGAGGTACATAGGCAACCTAAAATGATGTAGTCATAACTCTTACTTCTACCCAAGTTCCCTTTCCAAGACTTTCTATCCATTCAAGATTTCTATTTCAAATTCCATTAAACTTCCATGTTAATCAAACATTTTTCTCATGGCTTGCATTGTAAAACCCTAACTTGGTTAGCATCATGCTTAACTTAATAGCATGTTTATGGTGGATGATTATCCTTAATCAAGGTGCTTGTTTAGCATGGTTTAATGAGGGCTTGCATTTGGGGGATTATCATATTTTTAAGCATGATTAGTGAGCTTAATACATGATTAATTAGCTTAATTAATCTTCATGTTTAGCTTATGTTACTTATGATTAATTATCATAAGTGTGATTAATTATGTTAATCATGTGGATGAGAGGTGGATTAAGGAAGTAAGGAGGTGTTAGGTGGGGGTTTAACCCTAGGACACCTAGGTGTGTGCTTCATGTGTGAGAGGTGTGTGTTTCACTAATGTTGCTAGCAAGTGTGTGTGCGTGACATATGGAATGATAGACATATTTTTTATATATAATTGTCTTCAAGACAAGAAGAGGAGAGAGAATAGAGGAGCTTGTATAGTAAAATTATTTGGCAAGAAAGAAAGTGAGAGACAAGAGAGAAAAAGAAGAGGAAAGAAGTGAAAAGGAGAAATTTGAAGAGGAAGCTTGTGATTTTATTGTTGAAGATGAGAGATCTCATGTTTATGTTTGTTTCATTGCATATTTGTTGATTATGTATGTTAACATGTCAATTCATGCCATGAAAGTGAGAATTGAAGTGATGGAGGAGAAAAGGGGGTGAGGGCTTTCATGGTGAAAGTCTTGATTCATCTTGGTGAATATGTTCTTGGTTGTTTTTAACCTTACTTCTAACTTGGTATTGTATTTTGGAGTCTTTTATGAGCTTATATGAAGTGTTGCGGTGGATTGGAGTGGAGAAACCTTGGGTTAGGAAGCCATTTCGAGCCATGTCCAGCAGATCTCGCTGGCTTTTCGCCCCAGTGAACTTATCTAGTAAGTCTCGCTACCTTCTAGCCTCAGTGAACTTATCCAATAATTCTCGCTACCTTCTTGCCCCAGACAACTCTTTTTGACAATGTTGACGCTCTTTAGTGATATGACCATAACTTTCTCTAGGAAATTTGGATTGATGCGCCGTTTAAAGTCTCGGAAAGTAGATTCATACATCTTTCTAGTGATATAAAGTTGGTACTTTAACTCCTTGTAACTTGTGAGATATTGTAGTTTAAAGTTAAGATTACATTGCATTAAGGAAGGGTTTAACATCCTATTGAGTTCTAATGCATTATTGGTGGTCTAAATTACATGTTTAAGGTGTATAAGCTATAGTCATGCATTGGTTATGAATTATAACATCTATTTCATCAAGTTTGATATGGTGGTGTTTGGTAGGTTCAGAAGCGGATCAAAACACTCTGGTTTAACCAAGGGAGTGACTCGACGATGTGTATAAGACAAGTATTAGGTGAGAATATAAGATGATCTTATTCATAATACGTTGAATGTTTCATTATCTACATCATTGGTGATTGTTGGATTATGTGATGGCATTTGTATACAATACATTTTATTGTTGATGGTGTATTATCTATTGATGATTAATTCAGTGGATATTTGTCATTCCTTCTTTATGAGTTTGATTATCTTGTGAGCACGTTGATATAAAGCACACACCCACACAGATTGTTTTGTAAGAAAATGGAAGATGCCCAGTCCACGGTTGGTGTTAAGTTGGAGAGTTTCAAGAAGCTCTTTAGTTGAGTTATTAATCATGTACATTGTTGTACATTGTATTAAAGTCTTGTTGAAGTTTTGTTTATTTTGTGGTTTTGTAAATATTCATAAGCGTGGATTAAGAGTTCTCTCAATGATGTATGTTGAAGGATTATAAGATGGGTTGTATTTATTTAATATGATGTTATGTATTCCTATAAGATTTATATCTTTGGGATTATGTTGAGGTTTCGCTTACAGGGATGTGACCTGTGTGATCACGTTCATCCTAAGACGGCATTAATGACGCTTGATTAGGAGCGGGCATGACAGATTAGTATCAGAGCTGAGGTTTAATACCAAAGTTCTATTGTCAAGTTGTTTTGAGCCAGGTTTACAACTGAGGCTATGTTACGGAGTTAGTATTTAGAGTTACAGTGGACTGTAGGGTGTTGTTTATATCAGTTCGAGTTAGTAGGCTTATGTGAGTCATATATATTGCGTACTAATCTTGAATTGATGCAATGAGAATGGCTCAAAGAGATTGACCGAGGAGAGCCGAGGAGAAAGCATCGTTAGCTGCAGTTCAGGGGCAAAGACGATGGGGAGAGGGTGTTCAGAATCCACCAGATGCAGCTGATAAAGTGACAAATGTTTTAGCTTAATACATTGAATATCAGTTTATGAGACCAGTACAGAGGACTAGTACATTGCACGAACAATTCATGAAACTGAATCCTCCAGATTTCACCGGGGCAACTAATCCATTGGTGGCAGAGGAGTGGTTGAAGAAATTAGAGGCAATCTTTGAGGTAATGGCTGTGGTAGATGAACAAAAATTGATGTTGGTTGCATTCATGTTGAAAGATAAAGCTCGAAATTGGTAGGAGGCAATGAGACGAATGATGGGTTCCCAGGATAGTGGAGTACCATTTACGTGGCAGTAATTTGTAGAGGTATTTAATGAGTAGTACTTTCCACTTATTTACAGATATCAGAAGGAGTAGGAGTTTATCTTTCTGAAATACGGGAAGATGACTGTGTCTGAGTATGAAGAATAATTTACAGCTTTATCACGGTTTGCGCTTAACTTAGTACGTACCGAAGATGCTAAATGCAGGAGATTCCAACAGGGGTTAGAGTTAAGTGTACGATCTTGAATTTCAACTCTTGAGATGGTAAGATATGCTGACTTGGTGAAGAAAGCAAAAATTATGGAGCAAGATATAAAAGAATTGTTAGGTAGGAGAGAACAGTTTAAAAAGGGGAAGTTTGATGTAGGGGCTGGAATGTTAGGTCAGAAATTATCAGAATCTGTAAGATATGGTGAACAGGGAAGATCACAGTCAAGTCAAAGAACAGGGTGTCCTAGATCTGGAAGTACAAGGGGTCGTGGCTCTTGTAGACTTCCGGTGAGACCTTCAAGTTTGGGAACTTCTGGTGGTAGAATGGGAGGAGTTACTTGTTATAGGTGTGGAGCAGATGGCCATATTATTAGGGATTATCCAATGCCTTGGAGTGATAAATACTATCAGTGTGGACAGACAGGTCACATAGCAAAACATTGTACTCAGGGCTCTATGGTAACCTCCTCTGTGGGTAGTGTGGTTGGTAGTGGAAGAGGGACGATTGGGAGTGCACAACGTGGACGTGAGACTACTGCTGAACCACAGACTCAGGCACGGATATATGCTATGACCCAGCGGGATGCTCAAGCTACACCTACGGTAGTGACACGCATGATATCTGTGGTTGATAAGGATGCTTACGTACTGTTAGATCCCAGATCTACCCACTCTTTTGTTTCCATTGTATTTAGTGAATATCTACATAGACTACATACATCTATGGCACAAAATTTACTTGTTTCTACACCTATGGGGGGGATGTGGTGTTAGTGGAAGTGGTGTATAAAGACTACGTGCTAAAAATTGGGGAGAAAGAGTTGAATGTGGATTTGATTCCTTTAGCAATCGATAATTTTGATATGATATTAGGTATGGACTGCCTATCATCTTATCATGCTTCCGTTGACTATTTCAAGAAGGAAGTTATTTTTCGAGTGTCAAATGAATCAGAGTTTAGATTTCAAGGTGAGCGGGATGTGGTTCCAACTTGTTTAATATCAGCTTTAGAAGCTAGAAAATTATTATAGAAAGGATGTGAAGGGTACTTAGCTCATGTGATTGATACTACTAAAGCAGAATTGAAATTGTCAAATCTTCCTGTAGTTCAAGACTTTGTGGATGTATTTCTAGATGAGCTACCAGGGATTGTGCTTGATAGGGAGGTGGAGTTCTGTATTGAATTATTACTGGGAAATACTCCAATCTTTGTTACATTTTACAAAATGGCACCATCAGAGTTGAAGGATTAAAAATCCAATTGCAAGAATTGTTAGATCGGGGGTTCATTCAATCTAGCGTGTCACCGTGGGGAGCTCCTGTGTTGTTTGTGAAGAAGAAGAATGGAACCATGAGGCTATGTATTGATTATCGGCAATTGAATCAAGTTACGGTGAAGAATAAATATCCTTTGCCGCGTATTGATCACTTGTTTGATCAATTGCAAGGGGCCAAGGTCTTTTCAAAGATTGATTTGAGATCCGGTTATCATCAACTGAAGGTGAAAGACAGTGATGTTTCAAAAACTGCTTTCCGAACGCGGTATGGACACTATAAGTTCTTAGTAATGCCGTTTGGAGTGACTAATGCTCCAGCTATATTTATGGATTTGATGAACCAGGTATTTCAGTCTTTTCTTGATTCATTTGTTATTGTATTTATTGATGATATCCTAGTTTATTTACACAGCAAGGAGGAACATGAAAAGTATTTAAGACTTATTTTACAAACTTTGTGGGATAAACGGTTATATGCTAAATTCAGTAAATGTGAGTTTTGGCTCGATAGGGTGGTATTTTTGGGACATGTGATTTCTGATGAAAGAATTTGTGTTGATCCAAAGAAGATTAAAGCTATAATGAATTGGGAGTAACCAAAGAATGTGTTTGAAATAAGAAGTTTCTTGGGGTTAGCGGGATATCACAAACGGTTTATTCAAGGATTCTCATTTATCACTGTAACATTTACTAAATTGACATGGAAGGATGAAAAATTTGAATGGACTAATGATTGTGAGTAGTTTTCAAGAATTGAAGATAAAGTTAACTATAACTCTTGTGCTGACCATTCCTTCATGGAAGGGAGACTTTGTGATTTATAATGATGCTTCTCGTTAGGGTCTGGGCTGTGTGTTAATGAAAAGAGGCAGAGTTATTGCATATGCTTCTAGGTAATTGAAGACTCGCGAGAAGAATTATCCTATTTATGATTTGAAGCTAGCAAAAGTGGTGTTTGCCTTGAAATTGTGGAGACACTATCTATATGGTGAGCCGTGTGAGTTCTTTACAGATCATCAGAGTTTGAAGTATTTGTTTACCAAAGAGATCTAAATACAAGACAATAGAGATGGATGAAATTGATCAAAAATTATGAGTGTGTCATTCATTATTACCCAGGAAGAGCTAATGTGGTAGCAGATGCTTTAAGTCGAAAAGCTTTTAGGAGATTGTCATGTATTCAATGTTGCCAGGCAAAATTGTTTGCAGAGTTAGCTTCTTTGGGGGTGGAGTTTGAAATGATAAGAATTGATGCAGTGTTAGGAAAACTCCGGGTAAGACCATTGTTATTTGATCAAATCCGGGAACTACAACTTCAAGATCCACAATTGGAGAAAATCAAGAAGCAAGTGAAGGAAGGGGTAAGAATTGATTTTTCCATTCATGCTAATGGTACTATAATGTTTGGGACTCGTTCTTGTGTACCAAGCAATCAAGCTTTGAAGAATGAGATTTTGGAGGAGGCACATTAATCTCTGTATGCTATATATCCAGGAAGTACAAAAATGTATCGTGATCTTCGAGAAATATATTGGTGGCCTAACATGAAAAGAGAAATTGCAGAGTTTGTGGCTAAATGTTTGATTTGTCAACAAGTAAAAGCAGAACATCAGAAGCCCGCAAGTTTACTGCAACCTCTTCCTATTCCACAATGGAAGTGGGAGTACATTTCTATGGATTTTGTGGTGGGATTACCTAGAACTCCAAGTGGATTTGATTCTATTTGGGTAATTGTTGATAGGTTGACTAAATCAGCTCATTTCTTATCAATTAAGACTACCTATACTCTTGATAGGTATGCTAAAAAATATGTTGATGAAATTGTGAGATTGCATGGAGCTCCAGTGTCTATAGTTGCAGGCAGAGATCCAAGATTCACTTCTAAATTTTGGCCTAGTTTGCAGCAAGCTTTAGGTACTACTTTGAAATTTAGTATATCATTTCATCCTCAAACTGATGGGCAATTAGAGAGAACTATTCAAACTTTAGAGGATATGTTGAGAGTTTTTGTATTAAATTGCAAAGGTAGTTGGGAGGATCATCTAGCTTTAATAGAATTTACGTATAATAACAGTTATCAATCCAGCATTAGGATGGCTCCATTCAAAGCTTTCTGTGGGCGTCAATGTAGAACTCCAGTGTGTTGGAGTGAGGTGGGAGAGAGACAACTGTTGGGTCCAGAGATGATCAAAGTACAACTGAAAAGATTAAGTAAATTCAAGAGCATTTAAAGATAGCACAAAATAGGCAGAAAAGTTATGCGGATAATAGAAGAAGAAAACTAGAATTTCAGGTGGGTGATCAAGTGTTTTTGAAAGTATCTCCATGGAAGGGTATCTTGAGATTTGGGAAGAAAGGAAAGTTAAGTTCAAGGTACATTGGACCCTATACTATTGTGGAAAGAGTTGGCACGACTGCTTACCGACTCGATTTGCCTCTGAAAATGTCTAAGTTGCATGATGTCTTTCATGTTTCGATGTTGAGAAAGTATATGCCGGATCCTTCTCACGTGTTAACTCAACAACCGTTAGAGTTGGAAGATGATTTGAGTTATGTTAAAAAACCTGTTCAGATATTAGACCATAGAGAACAAGTTATGTGCAACAAGGTGATACCACTTGTGAAGTATTATGGAGGAGTCATACAGTGGAAGAGGCCACATGGGAAAATGAGGAGTCAATGAAGAATCAATATCCGTATCTATTCTAGTTTGGTAAGTAAATTTCAAGATGAAATTCTTAAAGGAGGGCAAAATTGTAAAACCCTAACTTAGTTAGCATCATGCTTAACTTAATAGCATGTTTATGGTGCATGATTATCCTTGATCAAGATGCTTGTTTAGCATGGTTTAATGAGAGCTTGCATTTTGGGGATTATCATGTTTTTAAGCATGATTAGTGAGCTTAATTCATGATTAATTAGCTTAATTAATCTTCATGCTTAGCTTATGTTACTCATGATTAATTATCATAAGTGTAATTAATTATGTTAATCATGTGGATGAGAGGTGGATTAAGAAAGCAAGGAGGTGGTAGGTGGGGGTTTAAACCTAAGACACCTAGATGTGCTTCATGTGTGAGAGGTGTGTGTTTCACTAATGTTGCTAGTAAGTGTGTGTGTGTGTGACATGAGGAATGATAGATATATTTTTTATATATATTTGTCTTCAAGACAAGGAGAGGAGAGAAAAGAGAAGAGCTTGTGTAGTAAAACTGTTTGGCAAGAAAGAAAGTGAGAGAAAAAAGAGAAAAAGAAGACGAAAGAAGAGAAGATGAGAAATTTGAAGGGGAAGCTTGTGATTTCATTGTTGAAGGTGAGAGATCTTATGTTTATGTTTGTTTCATTACATATTTGTTGATTGTGTATGTTAACATATCAATTCATGCCATGGAAGTGAGAATTGAAGTGATGGAGGAGGAAATGGGGTGAGGGCTTTCATGGTGAAAGCCTTGATTCATCTTGGTGAATATGTTCTTGGTTGTCTTTAATCTTACTTTTAGCTTGGTATTGCATTTTGGAGTCTTTAGTGAGCTTATGTGAAGTGTTGCGGTAGATTGGAGTAGAGAAACCCTGGGTTAGGAAGCCATTTCGAGCCATGTCCAGCAGATCTCGCTAAGGTCTCTCTGGTTTCTCGCCCCAGCGAACTTATCTAGTAAGTCTCGCTACCTTTTCGCCCTAGCGAACTCTTTCTGACAGCATTGACGCTCTTTAGTAAAATGACCATAACTTTCTTTAGGAAACTCGGATTGATGCACCATTTGAAGTGTCGAAAAGTAGATTCATACATCTTTCTAGTGATATAAAGTTAGTACTTTAACTCCTTGTAACTTCTGAGACATTGTAATTTAAAATTGACATTACATTGTTTTGGGGAAGGGTTTAACATCCTATTGAGTTCTAATGCATTATTGGTGGTCTAAATTACATGTTTAAGGTGTATAAGCTATAATCATGCATTGGTTATGAATTATAACATCTATTTCATCAAGTTTGATGTGGTGGTGTTTGGTAGGTTCAGAAACAGATCAAAACACTCCGGTTTAACCAAGGGAGTGACTCGATGGCATTTGCATACAATACATTTTGTGTGCATATCTTGTATTGCACGGAAGAGATTTAGTCGATGTGGGACTAACCTAAGGTTTAGCCGATGTGGGGCAAACCTAAAGGGTATCGATGTGGGATATCCTTGATAACAAGCCATCGATATATTGGGCCAATGTTATCAAAAGAGCGCGCACATATGTGGTGTATGATACATTACATCACAAGAGGCATTATTTTTATTGTTGATGGTGTATATCTATTGATGATTAATTCAGTGGATATTTATCATTCTTTCTTTATGAGTTTGATTATCTTGTGAGCACGTTGATATATAGCTCACACTCACACAGATTGTTCTGCAGAAAATGGGAGATGTCCAGTCCACTATTGGTGTTAAGTTGGAGAGCTTCGAGAAGCTCTTTAATTGAGTTATTAGTTATGTACATTATTGTACATTGTATTAAAGTTTTGTTTATTTTGTAATTTTGTAAATATTCGTAAGTGTGGATTAAGAGTTCTCTCAATGATGTATGTTGGAGGATTATGAGATGGGTTGTATTTATTTAATATGATGTTAGGTATTCCTATAAGATTTTTATCTTTGGGATTATGTTGAGGTTTCGCTTACAGGTAGGTGACTTGTGCAATCACGTTCATCCTAAGACGACGTTAACGACGCTTGATTAAGAGCGGGCGTGACATGCATCATGCATCATTCATCCAAAAAGTGATGACCAAACCCTATTTTCAAAACTCTAAAGTGGGTATTAAGTGGATAATGGTAACCAGTTATTGTAGTGAGTGAACAAATATTGATTAGACATGTAGGTAGCTAAAAGACGAAGTAGAGTGATGATCGTAGAATATCTTTCCTACACGTAACCAACTCCGGAATCATAGATTTCTGTTTTCAAAAGACCAAAATGAAATTATTTTCTAAAAAGGGCTTAAAACTTTTCAAAGGTTGTTAAACAACCTATTTCCTTAAAAACCCTCTTTTGAGGAACTTTTCCAAAACATTTTTCCAAAACCCTAAGTGTAATCTCTGAATTATACTTTGTTTTAGGTAGCCTAACTTACCTTAATCTAGTTAGCTGGTGACTCTTATTTTTCTAAAAAAATCTTTAGTTAAATCAATTCCAAGTTCAAACCAGGTCACACTCATCCTACTAGGAGGCTGAGATCTAATGATAGAGTACCATATTTTTTTCCGTGTCGAAAGGACTTGGTTAAAAACTGGGGCACGACCAAAGCCAGCGTGGTTGAAAAAGATAATCGGTTCACCTGGGGCAAAATAAACAATTGATCCATGGAACACTAGGATCGACCTAGAGTGGTTCACGAGAAGACTTAAAGATTGGAAACACTATTAAAAGTGCCCCAAGGGATTTTTTGTTTAATACCCAAAGGCTGTGTGGTTGAAAAAGGTGACCGGTTCGCTAGGGGCAAAATGGTCATTTTGCACTGGGTTTACCGAAATGGACTTAAAATGGTCCAGAAAGATACATGAAGGTTGAAAATACTATTAAAAGCATCATTGGGAGGTAACGGGTTTGATATCCAAAGTCGGTGTGGTTCTTAAAGGCGATTGGATGCCTATGGGCAATATGCTCTTTTTGACCAGATGCTCTCGAAATCGATCCGAAAGTGATTAGAAGGCACTAGAACGTGCTAGATTATCTTTGGGACAATCTTGGAAAGGTGAATTTATCACTATGAGGTCTTAGATACTTTTTTGAGAAGCTTGCCAGTGGGACCCACTGGGGACATTTTGGTTATTTTTCACCGGAATGGGCTAGCAGGCACCAGTGTTGACATGGGTTTTGAGTGTTTTCGTTACTCTAATGGTATGTGATGAGTTGTTTTCCAAAGGTATCCCATCCTACGGTAAACGTGTCACAACCAAGAGGCGTGTTCAGTCCAGTGACATAGGGGGTTTGTTGGCATTTTCAATGTTGACCTGTTTACGAGTGTTTCCGTTACTTTGACAGTTGCGATGTTTGTGAGTATTTCTGTCACTCCAACGGTGTGCGTCCATTCTGGAGATTGCCTGATCTTGGGAAGTTGCTAGATGGACTTATCGCCTTGGGCTTTAGGTACTTTCTCGATTAACGTGCCAAATAGCAGACATTCTATGTTGGTGGGCTAGCAGACGCTAGAAGTGAACTGTTCCACCATCTCGGGAACTTGAGTTCTGTCCTGGAAATGGGTGTGAAGAGACTTATTGTTCCAAGGGGTTTTGTGCTTTCTCGTAAACGTGTTGTGCTAGATGGGCTTACCGTATAAGGGATTGACTTTCTAGAAAGAAGTACCAGATTGAGTTTGACTGGTCTGAACTAGAATTAGAATTGGAATTAAGGTTAAAATTTGGACTTATCATCTTTAAGAAGACGTGCCAGCTGGAATTATCGTTTCCCAATTTCTTGTATGTTTGTCATTATTTTCAAAATTGTGTTTTGTCTAAATTTTTCAAATTGTGTTTTATCTAAATTTTCAGTAAGCATCGTATAGTACCTTAAGATAAGTTATATGTAGTCATGACTATAAAATATCGTAAACCTTAGAGTTAAGCTAGGGTTAGGGTTAACTTCGCCCTGGTTTAACTAGGTTTAATTATTATTAAACTAGGGTTGAAATAGGGTTAAACTAGGGTTAGGGCTAGGGTTAGGGCATTGGTGCCTTAGGTTTGCCAGGGTTAGGATTTGGGTTAGTTTAGGTTAGACTAAACTGGTAAAAATGGTTAAAATTTTAATACATCTCTTAATTTCATGATCTCTGTTTTTTAGTAGATATTTCAAAAATTGTTTATTTACAAAAATGAAAATACTACATAGTTACCGATATTGGTACGAAACTCGTTTAAAAAATTTTGAAAAATGTTTCGAAATCATGGGAGAAACGTTTTAGAAACTCTTACGAAACATTTGAGAAACTCTTAAGAAATGTTTGGGATACTTGATGAAAATTCTTGGAAAACGCTTCAAAAACTTGAAATAATAATTTTTATATATTTTTTTTCTTAAGTTCTAACTAAGTATCTATAAAATTATTCGTGTAGGTTTCTACTAAGTTTCTTAAAGGTTACTATTAAGTTATCCAAATGGCTTTACTAAGTCTTTCAAAGGTCTCCACTAAATTTTTAAAAGTCTCATTTGAGTTTTGAAAAAGTTTCTTATTAAGTTTCCCAATTATTTCCCGTTTCTCGTTTCTCCCTATATTTTTTGGCTGCATTTCCCGCTTCCGTTTCCCTTAACATTTTCCACTTTCGCTTCCCATTTTGGTAACTATGGATTAGCAACCACTCTTTTATCTGCTTTTTTTTGACAAAAATGGTAAAGCGTGGATCATGATCCCCTTTTACCTTAGTTAGGGATTAAATTTGAAAAATCTTTTATTTGAGGAATAAATATGAAAATTTGCTTTACTTTGGTAAAAAAAGCCCCTCAATGAGCTTGTTAGCAACTCATTACACGTATCACCATACACATATACACAAAGTAACAAACAAATAGAAAAACAAAACCAAACAGGAACAATTGAAACTTTAGCAGTTAGCATTAGAATTGTTATATTCTTGAGTTAGGGTTTTGTGTATTTGTCCCTTCATAATTTTTTTTTTGTTTTTTTTTTTTTTGTACATCGGAAGGGATTATATTGAGGAGGGCCTAAGTCAGCGAGGGGATCAAGGGAGGGGTAATCAAACCTCTGACCTTCTTAAGGAAAGTCAAGATCCTGGCCAACTAGGCTAGCCCTAGTTGGTTCTTCACAAATTGAAAATCAAAAGATTGATGGAAAAATGCATTAATCTCATTCATTTTTAACCAATTGTTAGGTGGGTCATCTGTTGTTTGGTGTATTACCAATATCATGTCAAGCTTAGCTGACCAGCCCACCCCCACCCTAAAGATTGTTTATTTACAATATTGAAAAGGTAGTAAATAATGCTAAGGCCTTCCCACTTTTCTTTTCTCTTTTCTTTTTTTTCATTTTTTTTTCTCTTTCTATTTTATAGTTAAGTATAGCAAATATTTAAACCTTAAACCCCAGCCATAGACTTAGCTTCCAACCCCTCCACCTCCATGCCTGTAAAGGGGCTCAGTAAAGCTCCTACTAAGATAAGAAATTCCCCGATAAAGCTGCTAGTACCAGGTAAACTCATATTGGCCAAAGTAAAAAAGAAAAAAATGGTAGAGAAATTTTGCATGATGCTCACTAAAACTCCATAATACCTAACAAATCAATTAACCATTCCTAGTGTTCGAACTAGTTATTAATGGTCGGCTTAATTGGTACCCTTTTGGTATGCATTGTGGATAGCTATTACAGTAAGCTCATCCATTTTGGCCTATTTATTTCTCAAACTTGATGCTCAAAGTAAGGATATGCTTAATAAGTTCATGTTTCTATGATCTAAAATAAACAAATTATTGTTCACTCAATCTTTCACGAAGAATGATATGGAAGATCTTAACCTAGGTAGATGAGGTCATACTTATTCAAGAGTTCTGGCTTAGGGTAATGTCATCCTAGCATACTGTCACACTTTATGTCTGGAAGGTTGTAAAGTGTTTCATCTGAAGAGAGGCTCTGCTGCTAGTCATGTTTGTCCCATAGTCTATTTGGATTTCCATATCATTCTTCGTGAAAGATTACAATCATGGAAAAAGGGAACAATCAAGTTCGTACCTTATTCATGGATAATTTGTCATATAATATGTACAACGAATGGATGAGGAATATATTTTCAAAATGTGAGAAGGTGGCAAATTGTTTTGTTCCCAGAAAAACTAGAAGGAATGCAACAAGATTCAGTTTTGTAAGATTTTCAAATCGAAAAGAGGCAGATTATGCAATTTCAAAGTACAATGGTGTTTGGCTATTGAGGAATCAGCTGAGGGTGGACTATGCAAGATATGGATTGGAAAATAGAAGAAAAAGAAGCAACAATGAGTTTACGTCTAAAGAATCCAAGAACATGTCAGGAACATAGTCATATGTTAAGAAACAGGTGATTTCAAGGAAGGCTATAAGGGACAACTGATCCTATCGAGAAGTAGTAAAAGGAGTGATGGAGAAAGAAAGGGAGGGAACAAATGCTAAAGCTGTAAAAGATAAACATGACTTAGGTCAGGAAATTGAAGTAGAAATTATCAATGAACAATGGCTAAGGATTTGTGCAATTGCTCATGTACATGATATTAAATCCAGTTACATAGTTGAGGAGGCATTAAGGGCCACTGGTGTGGGATGTATTCGCGTTAAACCACTGGGAGGTTTAAAAGTGTCACACCCCCGATTTGACCTATACGGATTTAGGGTGTATGATCAGCCAATAGCTTGGATACCCAAGGCCGCATTACATAACTTGGTTGAACACCCGTGCATTTATCTCTAAAAGACACATAATTACGGAATTAAAATTTTATAAATGTAAAGTAAAACGTGTGTCATACATAGCAGAGCAGTGCCTAATCTCCAAAACATAAACATTTCATAAGATGAGTCTGTCAAAGGCCCCCACAGTTATAACATTATAATATTTCAAAATATTAGGGTCTAACCCCTATATCAGTACATAACATAAGGCCCGTGAGCCACAATCCAAATATCCATGTAATGGGCCTCCTTTAAGGCCTCCCATTTTGGTCACCGAAAAACATTTTTAGAAAACGTAAACTAATACTTAGTGAATAACAATAATGCATCAGCATAAAATATCATAGACTAACATTTATTTTTAATGTATATGACAATTGAGGTACATTTATGCATATGTGGCATGAACTTAGAAACATATAAGTATAATCTTAAAAATACATGAAACATAGGCTTTTGTGTTAAAATATTTCATCATTTCCAAAATACAATGTTGGAGAAGAGAGGCAAGCGTGTGGTAGCATGAACTATAAGAGCGTGACATAACTTGTTATGAGCATAACATACCATATCTTGTAAGCGTACATCTTAGCTCGCCGTATAATATAGGACACATCAAATATTACTATTCTTAGTAACTTATAAAGCATAGCCTTGGAAATGTAGGTAACATAAGTATCATGTTGAAATACTATAACATTTCGAACATAGTATCATAGGAGTGAGACATTACACATAACAAGACTTCGTAAGGCATAACATAGCTGTCATAAGCATACCATGGCATGATACTGTAAGGCATAGCATAGTGTTTTGAAAGGAAGCAATACACCGTGACATTAATACTTGTGGGAACATACGTGACTTGTTGTGAAGCATTCAATAAGTCATATATCTCATTTTGGAACATAATTGTGTCATGTCTTTACATTAGGCCAACATATCTCTCACTTCATACCATTTAAGAGGTCTTTCTAGTATTGGGCATCATAGTAACCACAAGGATCACACATAAGGCTTTTTAAGCCAATATAGTAACCATGAAGGTAACACATAAAGAGCCAACATAGTAAACATGGAGGTCACGCATAGGCTCTTTAAGCCAACATAGTAAATATGGAGGTTACGCATAGGCTCTTTAAGTTAACATAGTAACCATGAAGGTCACGCATAGGCTCTTTAGGCCAACATAGTAACCATGAAGGTCATGCATAGGCTTTTTAGGCTAACATAGTAACCATGAAGGTAACACATAGGCTCTTTAGGCTAACATAGTAACCATGAAGGTCACGCATAGGCTCTTTAGGCCAACCATGAGAGCTAGGCTCAGTCATTAAGAACTACGCTCAGTCATTAGCAATATAGAATACTTTAAGCCAATCATAAAAGCAGGGCTCAATCGTGAGACTAGGCTTAGTTATTAAGATCTATACTCAGTCATTAGCACGTAGAGTGCTTTAGGCCAATCATAAGAGTTAGGCTCAGTTATAGTAACCATAAAGATCACACATAGGCTTTTTAAGTCAATCATAAAAGCTATGCTTAGTTATAGTAACAATAAAGGTCACATCTAGACTTTTAAGCCAAAGGGACGTCTCCCAACATGGCCATAGATTATTTCGTGTCTCCTACTGTAGGACCATCATTGCTAGTTTAGGGTCTTGCCACAAAAAACCTTACATGTCGATAGTTTATTTCACGTCCCCCATTCTAGGACTATCGGGCTAGATTAAAGTCTCGTCACGAAAAGACCTTGGATTAGAGTCATAAGTTAGAAATCTTACATCTACTTTATATGAACGTTTTAGTCCGTAGGTTTTAATTCATATCATAGGTAAGGTTTGTCTGCGATTCAAAGCATGACATTTATACTTGAACATAATCATTAATGCATTGAAATAAATGGAAAGAAATGCATGAAATGTAATTGAACTTGAAAGCATTTGGAGAGTAATAGTTATTACTCATGGCATATCTTTACTTACTTCTCTCTAATAGAACAGGTGCTAAACAAGGTGTTCCTACACAAAATGCACGTAGAAGTATAGAAATATTAATACAAGACTCTAAAGCAAAACAATAACACGAAACCCAAGACTAAACACATAAGTCCCTCAACCCCAACTCAACAACACCTCATTCTCACAATGGGAGAATGAGGCTCAACTCTATGACAAGGCCTCAATGTAAAACAAGAATATAAAGTTGAGGTTCGAACATGAAGGCCGAGGCATCAACTCCTTCATCGCATCCCAACCACCTCTCAAGGATGAGTTCACATTCTAGGTTAGTTCCATTTGAAAATAGGCTTAAAGGCCTTTAATTTGGTAGGTCATAGGCCAAAAACATATTTCGGGTGAAAAAGTTATGCTTCAGGGAAAGTGGACTAAAATTCTGGAAAGCAATATTGTTGGCATAAATTTTGGGTCAAATTTAAACTTCCATATCTCTCAATCTATAAGAAATTAGAGTGCAAACTTTATATGGATACAAAGGTCTATGAGTCTACTTTCTAATGCTTTAAACAGTGCATCAATCCAAGTTTTTTAGAGCAAATTATGCTCGTTTTACTAAACAGTGCTAAAGCCGATAGGCCATTCGAACGCCCAATCGGGCCGTTCAAACACCAGGCCAAAATGACCAAGTTGTTTGAACACCCAAATTGGTCATTCGAACGCTAGACAAAAATGGAAAAACACCCTCTTTGGCAGTTCAAATGCCCGAAAGGGCTGTTCGAATGATAGGCAAAGTGAAAATCTCTGCTCTCGGGTTGTTCGAACGGCTATGTCGAGCGTTTGAATGCCTCCACCTACGCAGCAGAAATTTTCGACCCAAAACTCTCCCAAAACCCCTTCAAACACAACCAAACATTCCTAATACTCTTAAGGCTCAAAGATTAGCCCACAAGGATGACAATAACTCAAAATGGGGGAGAAAAAACAATTAAATCAAAGGAATCTAAGGAAAAGATTCAAAACCCGAACATTCCATATATTTGGGGGTCTCAACCCCCAACTTTTCAATTCTCCAATATTGAGCTATAAGCTTTTAAATTCAAAGTAATTGGGACTCAAGGAGTCCCCAAGACAAACCCAAAAACCCCAATCCATATAGAGGCATATATACAATTATACATTCAAGGTTTTAGTTCACACCGTTCTCTCTCTAGCTTTTCCAACTCCACAAGGGGTTTCCAAGCTTGGTTAAGCTCTTCTTGCTTCCTCCCCTTCTTCTTGATCTTCTCCTTTCAATCTCTTTCCTCCATCTTTTCCCCTCTCTCTCTCTCTCTCTCTCTCTCTCTCTACAAATGGGTGTGCGTGTGTAGTGTATATACATGGGTATATAAGATGATACACATAAGAAATAATCCCATGTATCTCAGTCTAAAAACTTAAGTTACTATTAACTCCCAATTGGTCACTTTGACCCAAAAGGGATAACATCTAATATTAAACAACACAAATGCCTTAATTTCCATATATGAAAAAAAAATTAATGGGTTTAGGGTATGACAAAAAGTACTATTATAATTTGAGGATGAAGGTGATAAAAACGCTATAATGGAAGGAGGAAGGGATTGGCCTGGTTAATGGTTCTTGACTATTCACAATTTTCTTTCAGAGAATTTAACTTATCAAGATTTTGTTAGTCATCAATTATAGGTGTACCATTACATGTTTGGAGTGAAGAGATATTCGCAAAAATTGCTAACAGATGGGGGGAAGTCATTGAAGTGGATTATAAAACGAAAGAGAGGAAGTGTTGCATAGAGGCAGAGTGTTAATTGAAACGGAGGCCAAGGCTTTAATTTAAGAAAGTAGCAAAGTGAAAGTTGGAAAGTGACTATATGATATCAATGCCATTGAAGAGTATCAAGTTTGTTCCAGGTGTAACTGGATCTTTAATTCTTTAGATAGACAATCAATAGTGAATAAGTTCATTGAAAAGGAAGAGAGTGATGAAAGCGACAGTAAGAATGAGGATCAGGAGGATAATGATGAGCGTAGCAACAAGAATGATGCTCAGGAGGAAGACGATGAGCTAAAGGCTGAGCTGGCTATAACCAACCAACTGGAGGAATTAAAGGAAGATGAGGTGGAATGTAATAGCAAAAATAAGGTTTTGAATAATACATGGGAAATAGAATCGACATTAAAAGAACAGATGGGGGTTGAAGAATTAAAAGGGGATGATATCGAAGATGGAAATAATAGTAATCGGTGTATTGGAACTCAGGAAGTATTAAAGGGCATCAGTGAAGGGGAAGGTGAGGACTAGCTGGAAGATAGTTCAAAATTTTTTACTTTAAAGAAAAGGGGGCAGACAATCATAGAGGGCCAAGATAATGGGTTATCGCCTCCCATTTTGGGCCTTCAAGGTACTAGAAATATCTTAGGGCAAACTTCTGGGGCAAAGAAATGCTATTAGGCCCATCATAGCAATGAAGACAATGTGAGGGACACAAGTACAATGAAGAAGATCAACATGAACGAAAAAAAGAAAAGAACACTAACAAAAGGGAGACCAGTTAACAAAATGGAGGTATTAGCAAGTACAAAGAAGAAAGGAGAGAACAGTAAAGCTTAAAAAGAGTTGAGTTTCTTATATGTATCTGCAAATTTGACCTTGCCATCCCAAAATATTAGAAACAGAAATTGTCTAATCTTAAATAAAATGGAGATAAGATGCATGGTTGAAGTTGAAATGTAATTGAAGTGGGGAAAAAACTGAGAGTGAGGTTTGTCAATAGTGAAGAGCAATGCAAAGAAAAACTCAAGGAAATAGAATGGAAGGATATTGAAAGGAAGAGGAAATCCTAGAAAGAAGTAATAGGATTTTTCTGCAAGCAAGGGGTTTGTTAGATTATTTTAATGAAGTTATTATTATGGAATGTCAGAGGTCTTGGGGGAAGAATTAAAAGAAATATGGTGAGAAAATTGGAAAAGGAAGGGGAATTGAGATGATGTTGTTACAGGAAATGAAATGAAAGGAATGTGATTAGTGGAATGTCAAATCAATATGGGGCAATGACAATGTTAATTGGGAAGTAATGAACTCAATAGGAGCATCAAGAGGGTTGATAACAATATGGAAAAAGAACTTTTTTCAGGTATTAGAGTTAGTCATTGACAAAAGCTTCATATTTTTTTTTGGAATGTTGTGAGGTGACTTCAACTGTGCAGTGGTGAATGTTTATGGGCCAAGTTCAGAGGAGGAGCAGAGAGAGCTATGGGATAAACTAAAAAATTTAAAGGAACATTTCAATGTCCCAATGTGCATATGAGGAGATTTTAACTAGATAATGAGATCATCAAAGAGATCAACTTGCCCTAAGGTTTTAGCTGGAATGAGAAAATTTACGAAGTTTGTATTACAGATGATGCTTATTGACTTACCTTTGCTGAGCAAAACGTATAAATGGTCAAATATGCAATCAAATTAAATTCTCAGCAGAATTGATAGGTTCTTGACATGTCCAGCTTGGAATGGGAGATTAAGTGTAACTAGTGGGGCCTACAAAGGTTTAATTCAGATCATTGTGCAATCCTACTATCTGATAAAGAAAAGGATTGGGGACCAAAACCACTAAAGATTTATGAGTCATGGTACCAATCAAAGGAGTTCTCTAATCTAGTCAAGGATAATTGGAGGGTATATTGTGCTCAAGGTGGGGTGGTTATGTTGTGTTGAAGAAATTACAATCTTTGAAAGCAAAAACAAAGGAATGGAAGGCAACTGGATGTGTGAATTGGGGGGAACAGATAAAAGCCCTTGAATAAGAGATCAAAAGGGTCGAGATTCAAGGGGAAGAAGAGCTACAACCAAATCAGATTAAAACGTTAAGGATACTGAGGTGCAGGCTAAATAAGGTGTATCAAAAGGAGAAAAATGATGCAAGACAAAGATCTAGATAATTATGGCTCAAGTATAGGGATAGAAATTCAAGATTTTTTCATCCAACTACAAGGATCAGACAAAGTAGAAATCGCATAGGATATCTATGTATAAAAGCGGTAGTGATTAGTGAGCCAAGAAGGATTAAAGAGGTAGTATTCCAGTATTTTAAAAAAAGTTTTGTGGAGCCTATGAAGGTAAGACCTATAATAGACAAATAGTAGGAAAAGAGGATAACAACAATAAAAGAATGAATCGGGACGGAGTTTTTGAGGAAAATGAAGGGTGGGAAGTAATAAAATAGTGTGATGGGAATAAGGCTCCAGGGCCTAATGGTTTCAAGTTAAGTTTTATAGAGAAATATTAGAAAGTGCTGAAGGAGGACATCATGAAGTTTATAGAGGACTTCCATAAGAATGCCAAATTGGTAAGTGGTTTAAATTCATCATTTATTGTTCTTATACCAAAGGAGGATTTCCCTGATAGCTTAGCAAATTATAGACCAATTAGCCTTGTGTCTTTTATGTATAAGATCTTATCTAAGACAATGAAAAATAGATTAAAAAGGGTAATGAAGGATGTAGTTAGTGTGAATCAAACAACATTCATTAGTGGAAGATAAATACTAGATGGTATCCTAATTGCAAATGAAATCACACGAGTGGAAAAGATGTAAAAAGAAAGGGATGGTGTTCAAAATTGATTTCTAAAAAGCTTATGACACAATCAGTTGGAACTTCTTGCTTCACATGATGGAACAATTGGGCTTTGGGAAGACTTGGATGAACTGGATCAGAGAATGGTTACATTCTGGGAATATATCAATGTCAATGAATGGGTCACCCACAAAGGAGTTTTCTATGCAAAGGGGTATAAGATAAGGTGATACTCTATCACCTTTTTTATTCTTAATAGTAGCTAAAGGTCTAAACATGTTAATTAATAAAGTTCTAGTACTAAAGCTATTAAAGGGAATAAAAATGGGAGGCAAAGGTTCAATCACATCACACTTGCAATTTGCTGATGATGTAATATTTTTCTATGAAGATGATGAGTCTAAACTATGGAATCTGAAGAGAATTCTTAGAGTTTTTAAACTAGTATCTAGGTTAAGCATAAATTTTCAGAGAAGTGTTTTATGTGGGGTAGGGATGGATGATGAGAAACTAAGGTGCATGGCTTAAATTGTTGGATGCAGAATTCAAAAGTTGCCTATGTCTTATTTGGGATGTCAATTGGAGATAATCCAAGACATAGCAAACTATGGGAGCCAGTGTTGGAAAAGATGAAAAGAAAGTTAGTAGTATGGAAAAAAAGTTATTTAACCATTGGAGAGAGGCTCACTTTACTGAAAGCATCATTGGCAAGTATACCTCTTTATTATTTATCTCTATTTAATGCTCCTATGAAGGTTAGCAAAAAGATGGAAAGTATCCAAAAGAAGGTTTCTATGGAGAGATTTGGGGGAAAAGAAGAAGATACACTGTGTAAACTAAAAAAAGGTAACCAAATACAAAAGCAGAGGAAGACTAGGTATATCACCTGTCTTAGCAATTAACAAAGCCCTAGTCTCAAAATGGTGGTAGAGATTTGTTGTGGAGAGAAATGGATTATAGAGACAAATTGTATGTCAGAAATATGGGTATGATGAAGGGGCCTGGCTCCTGAGTGAAGTGCAGAAAAATAAGGGATCAACAATATGGTTGCATATACTGAAGATAGGTTGGCAGCAGGGGATAGTCACAGAGATAATGGACAAAAATTTCAAGATTAAGTTAGGGAATGGAGTGATCAAAAAATTGTGGATAGACAAATAGATTGAAGGTAAGCCATTGCAGGATGTTTTCTCTAGATTGTACAGTTTATCAAAATAGAAAATGCAAGCATAGTAGAGTCAAAAGATGAAACAGGTGTTTGGGATTTAAAGTTTAGAAGAATTTTATTTGAATGGGAGAAACAAGACGTTTCAAAGCTACTAGATCTGATTGATCTAGTTGTCTTGGATAATTCTAAGATAGATGTATTAAAATGGAATTTGGAGAAGGAAGGATGTTTTAAAGTAAGTTCCAATTGTAAAGAAGCCAGAAACTGGGAGAGCCAAGAGGATTCAATACTAGCTTGGATTTGGAAAGTAAATTCACCATATAAAGTACTAATCTTTAGCTGGGTAGTAGTTCCAGAAAGGATAAAATCAAAATCTATGTTGGTTCGAAAGAATTGCCTACCTCAGAGAAGCTCCATGTTATGTGTTCTATGTTAGGAGTATGAGTAAGATTCAAATCATTTGCTTCTCAAATGCATATTTACCTAGAAATTGTGAATTACAGTCATAAAATGGTGGGAGTTAAGTTGGGTCAGTGTAGAGTCCTTGAGAAAGCCTGTATTATGGTGGTGGAGTTGTAAATGGAGGAAAATGGAGAAGAAGTTATGGGACACTATGTTCATATCAATGGTATGGCACACTTAGAAAGCAAAAAATGAAGTGACTTTTAACAACTCTAAAGTCAGATGGTGGGAGGTCTTGGAAGAGGTAAAATTACAGGCCGCAATATGGTGGAAAATGGGAAATCCTGGTGTATTAGTACCAATATCGAATGGATTGTATTCATTGCAAGGGGTGAGAAGAATCAAAGTCTAAAAATTGAATATTACAGTGAGCAAGAATTAAAGGGTTTCAAGCTATTCAGTTCTTGGTGGGGTGTGCACAGGGAGGGGGAATGGTATTTCATTAAAGCAAAGTTAGTATTGGGAAGTTTTTTGGGTTGTAATGATGGTATCTCATCAACAGTTTTTTATTTTCTTTATTGGCACCTTTGTGGATGTTTTTTGCTTGGTGAGGTTTTTGACTGCAAGTTAGATCATATCCCCAACTTGTACTTGGTCTCTGTCATTTCAATATAATGGATTGGTTTTGTTGTTTCAAAAAAAATAAAGTGATCTCTATTCTGCTTTATTTTTATGGAATTTTGGGCAGATTTTGAACCAGCTCCATTTTGCATTAGGAAGGACTTAACATTAAACTTCACAAAGCCACATTTCTCTTTCTATTGGAGAGTACTATAACTTTTTGTATCAAAGATCATTGAATTGTTGTTTTATGAGATTAAGAGCTCATTGACTTTTCTATGCATATTAATACAAATAAAAATACATTTCTATGAGTATTTTATGATCACTATCACTTTCATATAATTGAAAATTTCAACCAACATGTCTTGTCTAGCCTTTCTAGTGATCATCGATATATGATGTTGTGTATCATTTCCATGAGTATGAAAATATATATACAAAAAAAAAAATTCATTATAAAATAAAAGGAAGAAACATGGGTAGCATAATGCCTGTAAGCATCTCATTTTTGTTCGCTCGGTAATCTCTAATCCAAACCAATTCTCCAGCAAAACGTCATAATGCTATGAAGCCCAAATTGGTTTTTCAAAACTTTAGTCAAGTCAAAGCGGTCGTTTCCAGGACCCTAGGGCCCCACCGAAGCAAAAATGATCAAAATGTCCTTAGCACTCCAAGTAGCTTTCCGAGATCGGGCAGTCTCTAAAACCAACGCCACAGACAAGCAGCTTTCTGAGACTGGATAGTCTCCGAAATAAATGCCAAACCTTAAGCGATTCACTTCTGGTGCCTACTAGCTTGCCAATATAGCCCTTGGCATCCGGCAGCTTCCCGAGATCAGGCAATTTCTAGAACCAATGCCAAACAGTCAGAGTGGAGGAAGTACTCACAAACTATCAAACCGTCGGAGTGACAGAAACACTAACAAACAAGGTCGATGCGAGTACGCTACTAAACAACCTAGTGTCACGGGACCGAAAGAGCCTCTTGGCCGTGGCACATTTTTTGAAGAAAATAGAGACCTTCAGAAACCAACTTGTCATAATAGACTGAGTGACAGTAACACTTATAAACTCAGGTCAACATCGGTGCCTGTTAGCCCGAAACGCTGAAAAATGACCAAACTGTCCCTTAGGCACCCTCTTCAAGAAAGCACTAAGTCCTCAAGATGGTAAGTCCACCCTCTTGGCACTACCCTTGGACAGTCTAACATGTTCAATATGCCATTCTAACCAATTTTGGTCTCATTCTGGTCAACTCTGATCAAAATGACTGTTTTGTCCTTAATGTTAGTCCAATAGGCAACCCAAGAGGGCGGTGAATTGGGTTTCTTTCGAAGATTAATACAATTTAAGATTAATTAAAATTAATCTAAACAATATAGCAGTGATTAATCTATGTGCAAAGCAATGTAATCAATAGAAGCAAAGAAAACAGAGTAATAGAAGAGAGACACAGATTTACTGAGGTTCAACCACAAACCGTGGTCTACGTCCTCACCCTAAGACCTCCTTGAAGTCTTCTTCCATTATGTAATCACCTATTACAAGATGGGGCACTGATTGACAAAGTGCTTAGCTCACTTTACAAAGAACTCCTCACCGAGCTCTTCAATCCCCAAGTGGTTTTGTCTAAGCTCCACTCAAACTTACAAGAGTTTTGCTTCATACAAGAGAACTCTCTAAACTCTCAATTATAAGTGTATATGAATATACAAGTAACAAACAAACTCTCTGGCAAGAGTAGAGTTACAATCAAAGCTCACTCAAGAATAAAACAGGAAGAATGCTCAGGAATATCAGGTTGATCAGTGATTCTTGTCTCTTATTGTTTCGTCCTCTTGATTCTTGTATATAAATGCAGTTACAGGCTAGTACATATACCCTTGCATTGATTCCATCCGTTGGAGGTGGTTGGGTATCTTTAATGCACGTCCAGTCCGTTATAACGTTAAGAAAAATAGCCGTTATATCAGAGGGAGTCGGCTCCAGGTCTATGGAGTTGACACTTTCTGCTTCTGCATTCACCAGACGATTTTCACTGAGTTCATGAGTCCCCTCTTCATGTCGATGAGGCGACTCTCTATTCATTCTGTCTTCACATCTTCGACTTTTGCTGTCATGAGGCAACACTTCATTATCATGTGTCCGCTCATTGATCGTTTAAACTTCAAGCCTTTTTACTTCTGCTACCAAGAGGCGACTCTTCGTCTTTATGTGACCGCTCATTGTTCATTTCATCTTTAAGTCTTCCCATCTGTCTCCATGAGGCGACACTTCATGACAATGTGTCCACTCATTGCCTACTTAGTCAGCAGGCTTTTTGCTTCTGTGTTCAAGAGGCGACACTTCATTTCTATGAGTCCCCTTATTGACCAGTTTGTCTTCAGGCTCTTTTTGCTTCTATGATCAAGAGGTGACACTTTACTTTCATGAGTCCCCTCCTTGCCCATTTTATCTTCAGACCTTTTACGTTTGTGATTAGGAGGCGACTCCTTATTTCCATGAGTCTCCTCATTGCCCAAAATTCTGTATTTTATCTTCCAATGATTCAGATTATCTTAGCATAGGTATAAGATCTTCAAGGAGTATGTCTTTGGGGTATGATGATCAATCAAATCTCTTTAACTCATCAGAGTTAACTTCTTTTCAATTTGAATTGAATCAATCATTAGATATTGATCTTCTTCTTGAATCTCAAACAGTCAAAGCTTTATTAGATCAATGTTCATCTTTTCTACTTCATTTCCACAGCTTCCTCAACTACGTAGAGCTCCACAATGCTTCATTTTTTATTTTCTCTCTTTGTTAATAATTTTTCATTCTTCATTAAAGATCACTTCAATGAGACCATTGCAGACATGATGAAGTCTCTTCTTACATCTAGTCTTCATTGATCCTTTGTAGAAGAATTCTTTACTTGGATTCCATGTAGAGATCAGATATTCATTGTGAGTCATCTTCTCAGCAACTTCAATCACATTGTCTTGAATTGGTCTTTAGCATACCAGATGAGATCATCTCTTGAGCATTTTTCAAATTCTTCAACAAACAATACATCTTCAACTGAGCATTGCACCTATTCAACTGATCTTTGCAAATTTTGATGAGATCTTCTTTAGGCATTTACAACATCTCCATTCTTCATCTTTAACTGAACATTGCACCTCCTCAACTGATGAAGTCTTTAGTCTATCTTGCAAATCAATCTTCATTGAAACTATGCACACTTGAAAGAAGCTTTAATTGAACACCTTCAATCTCTTCAAATGTAAGACATTTGCTTGAAGTAGAGATAGGCATCATTTCTCAGTTTGGTTCATTGCATAGCTCTTTGAATTCATTGCTTGCTTCTTGAACTTGTTGTACATTCTCTTTAACATGTATTAGACTTAAGATTTAACTTTAAGTCTAAGTTATGAACTTTGTTAATCTGTACACTAAGTAGATTCATTAGTAAAATAACACAAGATTTAGTTATCATCAAAATCAACATAGGAATTAACCTTGAGTCAATAAGGATCAACCTTGACTCAACACTTAGGTACTCCAACACGCTCACTGAAAAGTACAAGTCTCCCAAAGCAGTAACAGCACACCCAACTACCTCTGAATAGGTAAGCACGCTCTTATGTGCGAATAAAGTCTATTTCGACCTCACTACGGTAAGTTTCGATCAAAATGACTATTTTGCCCCAAAAGGGCCAGACTCTCTTTCCAACCATATCTGCTCTGGGAATCAAACCAGCATCCACCAGGATACTCCAAAAAGGATCCTCGCTCATTACCACAAATCTTTTAAATCGAAACCCCTTTAAGTAAATAAGAGCTTCGTAAAGCGTGTCACAGACACTCTGCCAAAGTTGACTTTTTCTTCACTTCCTGGTTAAGACGCACTGTCTAACGATTTGAGAAATACGTAAATTAGGGAATTCCCCAAAGCTAGAGTGATGAACTTTCCATCGGTACGGTCCGATGGTCAACCACATCTCCCAAAGGTCACAATCGTACGGTCCAAAGTGGGCACTTTTCTAACACTTAGGAAAAGTAATAGTACACTTCCTGACATTGGTTTAATCCTGATTTTCTGACATGCCATCAAACGACTCGAGAAATGCGTAAATTAGAGAATTTTTCAAAACCTTTCTGGAGGTCTTTCCATTGGCACGGTTCGATCGAGACGAACACTTCTCGAAGTCCCCGATTGCATGGTGCAAAAAATGCTCTTTGGAAATATCTTTGTCATCCGAAATCATCCAAGGCTCCCCGAGAGCTCCCAATTCAAGAGAAACTGTAGAGGAACATCGTAGATGTGACTAATTTTTTTAGATCTTTCCCGGATAGCACGAATATCGAAGCAAAGTCAGAATAAAAGTTCCCCACAGCAGAACATATACCCAGATTTTGATTCGATCATCCAAAACTTGCCTTGCAGCCCAAGTTGGGATAGTACAAGGGTGACACGTGTCACCCTGTAAAAGGATGACACTTGGATAAATTTTGACTAAGCGCATGTGCTATATGCGCTACCTCTAATTTTTTTTGGCCAATATATATTAGGTCACTCCCTGCATATTTCAAGAACAAAAATAGTGAGAAAATTCTACCAAAATCAATACAGAGCCTCCAAAATTCAATACAGGTCTCCAAAACGAAAGAATCAAGAGTTCAAGAAGCCTTGAAGGTCACTCCATCCATTGAAGACCCAAGCCGTGGTGGATTGAAAACCAAAGTGAAGCTCTATTTAAGTTTCTACTCATCTCCCTCCATCTCTTCTCCCTCCAAGCTCACTTGAGATTTTCTTCTCTTTTAATCCGCACCTACTACCTCCTCTTCTTGCATGCTTAAACAAGAGAGCTTTATAGCCATGCCTAGATGAAAGCTTGTGAGAACCACTGCATTGGGAGACCTCTCATGAGTTTAATTGGGGATGGCATGGCCTTTGGAGCTCCTTGCAACATAATGTGGCCTTAAACCTTGTATGATTCATGACTCTCTTGCATTATAATGATTGCAATGTTCATGTATTGCTTATGATGAGCGTTTTCATGTTTAAAACCTTTTTTGAAACTCCATTAGTTCTATTTTCAAGAGTTCTACAAAGTTCATGTTCAAAAGATTTTCAAAAAGTGCCTCTAAATGTCTTTAAATTGGAGTTTTCTTGAAGTTTAAAGTTAAGAACCTTAGTTTTCCATGCCTTAAGACAACTTCCAAACACCCTAAAATCCCTACTTTGCAACATTGCTTTTTGTTTTCTTGAGTTTTGCATAAAAATGATTTTAAAAAACACCCTCTCTAAAAGGGGTTTTCAATCATTTCAAAGCTTTCAAAACAACCCTTCTTCAAGGAGGTTTCAATGATTTTACTCTCTTGAGTTTTGAAGTTGGAATAGTCCTAAGGAAACCCTCTCTTGAGTGGTTCCATCAAATCAACCATATGAACCCTTACTCACTAAAGTTCTTTTCTAAAACACCATTTTCCAAAAATATAGTTTTTAAAAGTTCATTCTCTTTTTTTTTCAATCAAAGTAGTTTTCAAGACTACCTACTCTATATTGATTTTCAAAAGTTTTACTCTCTTGATGTTAGTGGTTGAAATGGTTCCAAGACAACCCTCTCTTGAGTGGTTTTCAAATACCAACCATATGAACCCCACACTCACTACAGTGATTTTTCATAAAATGGTTTTCAAAACTCACAACTCTCTTAAGTTGATTTTCTAAAAAGTTTTTCACATAAAATGATAAGATTTTTACATGAAATCATGGTTTTCATGACACATTTTCAAATTTCAAGAGTAAAACCACTTTTCCAATTTTTCAAAACCACTAGATTCAAACCCTAGTTCAAAACTACATTTTCAAAACCCTAGGTTAATCCAACCCTAGTTGGCTATCCCTATGACATCACCAAACCCTAGGTCAAGTTAACCCTAGTTGTTCGACCCTAGGTTAACCTAACCCAAGATAGTTAATCCTATGTCATCCTAACCCTAGTTAGTTAACCCTAAGTCAACCTAACCCTAGTTGTCTAATCTTAAGTTAACTTAACCCTAGGTTAACCTAACCCTAGTTAGTTAATCATCCAAACCTTAGTCACCTTAACCAAGGTTAGTTAAACTTCAAGACTGCAATTTCAAGACCTTTTGAACCATCTTTTAATTCAAAACCATTTTCAAAAATATGTTTTCAAAACCTCTTACTCTCTTGTGTCTTCTATGACCATCTTTTAAACACTCTCTTCAAAACCCCTTTAACTTCTCAAAATGTTTTCAAAAGTTTTCTTGAACTTGACTTGATAAAAAATAGCTAGACACTTACCATTTTCAAAACCTATTTTTCAAACCACTTTCAAAAACTCACAACCCTAAAATGATTCTAACCCTCTCATGATTAGGGTTTAAGGGAAAGTGATACATCAAATGAAACATTCAAGGTTTATATAAGGGTTTCAAAACCCCAAGTGTCTTCAAAACCTCTTTCAAAAATGACTTTCCAAAGATTGCACTCTTGAAGCAACCTTAGTCATTCCATAGCTAGGGTTGTTCAAGTAAAAGTGAGATATCTAACTAAGGTTCCCTAACCTTAAAAAAATTTTAAATCTAAGGGAAGATTTTAGAACTTTTTCTAAAAATATTTTCAAAATATATAGCCTTAAAATAGTTTAGTTTCTCAATAGCTAATCTCTAAAAGGTGACGCGCTATTCAACATACCTTTCCTAAGGTATATAAAAACTTTTCAAAGATGAGTTCACGGAAGCTTTCACCCTTCTCCAAGAGCTTAAACCCCATTTTCAAAATCTTTTAAAAACTTTCAAAACTCCCTTGAATTGTTTCAAAAATATTCTAAAACTCCTTTGCATTGAGTCCAAAAATATTCCAAAACTCTCTTAAGTTACTTTCAAAAACTCTTCAAAACATTCTAAGTTCTATTTCAAAAACTTTTCAAAATTCTCTACAGTCTAAGTCTAAGTCAAAACTCTCTTGAGTTCAAGTTTCAAAAGCTGTTCAAGACTCCATAAGTCCATTTTTTAATCAGGCCCTCACCCAAACTAGGAATGACCTGATTCTCGCTAAATGAGATACATAGACAACCTTCATAGTTACGGTTATAACTCTTATTTTAGGTCAAATAATACTCTTTTCAAACTCTTCCTCAAATCAAACTATCTTTCCAAAATCAAGTTTCAAAAACTTCTAATCTTTCAAAAGTCAAGTTTGAAACCCTTCCAACTCTTTCAAAAACCTTTCCAGCATGTATAATGCATCTTTTATTAAATAATCGATTATTTAAGTGAGTGAAGTAAGGTGATTAGACATGTAGGTACAGAAAGGGCGGGGTAGGGTGATGATGTTAGCATATCTTCCCTACACGTAACCAACACGGGATCATAGATTTCTGTTTCAAAAAACAGGAGTCATGTTTTCAAAAGGGCTTTAAAAAAATTTTCAAAGATTTCTAAAAATCTCTTTTCCACAAGCCTTCTTATGAAGGCCATTTTCAAAACCTTTTTAAAAAACCTAAATTTAGTATTCAGATTACACTTAGTTTTAGGTGACCTAACACATCTTTAACTATGTTAGGTAGTGACTCCAAACTTTTTCAAGAAGCCCTTAATCAAATTAAGTTTTCATGTTCAAACTCCCTGTCGCACTCATCCTTTTAGGAGGGTAAGTTCTGACAGAGAATACTGTACTTTTTTCGAGGCAAAAGAGCTTGGGTTGAAAAATCGGGGCACAACAATGATGTATGATCTAGTTAATCACATAGCAGATCTAGTTTATTTATCATGGTTGTGTTGCAACTGCTTCATTGAAGTGATGAGCTAGATTATATAGGTGTTATTTGTACCTCCTTTTTTTTTTTTCCTCTTAGGTGGTGGCGTGAATGTGCGATTTGTATGTGAGTACATAATTGCGGAAAATTTAAGGGATAGAAAAACCTTAAGGAGCAAGATTTAAGCCCCGAAACTTACATAACCTAAGAGAAGACAAAGGTTATTCTCAAAGCTTCAAGAACTTCATTTTGTTATATATAAATAGCCAGTGCTTGTAAAATCTAGGCAAATTTGATCTAGTGTAATTTGAAACTAATGTTTACATTGATTACACACACACATATATATACACTTAGTGGTTCAGCACGTCCTTCGCACGTGCCAACTACTTTTGACAATAACTACGATTATGTAACCAATAGAAAACAAATTACATACAAAATTGAAAGTGAATAATCATACATAATGTATACAATGAAAAAGTAAGAACCATATCATGCCCAAATGTATGTACTAACTCTGCCATAAAGATCAAATTTATGATTATAAAAGCTTTGGTCATGTTTGTAGCAAACTGCACACAAAATCCTGAAAAAATGCAAGGGCACTTGGGCAGCTGCGTCTTCTTTCACTCAATTGCCACCTTCTAGCCTAAACACCCGTCCTTAATAGTACAGTAACGTGATGAACCCACAGACATGCCACTTCCAATATCACTTTTTCCTTACTTCTTTCTCACTTTTCGCGGTGCAAACTCTCCTGTATAAATAGAAACTCCCTTTTATATTTACAGAAGATCAAAATTGACAACATTTGTGAATGTAACCAACTCTGTTGATATGCACATCAAAATCTAATGCATACGTACCATTGCAATATCCTTAAAAGAATACAACAAAAAGGAAAAAAACCAAAAACAAATTCAAACCAATAAATTCATCCACACAATTTTTTTGTTGTTTTCTAAGTAGTTATTCAGGAACCAAAGAAAGTACCTGAATGCCACCTTAAGCCTTGATTTCTTCAATATTAGTAGCTCCGATTATGTTGCAAAAGCTAGATGTTGAGAATGAGGCCAATAGGACTATGATCACTTCCAGATAATATCTGGGAGAATGTAAGAGTCATGAACCTTGTTTGCTATGGATTTTGTTCATGTAATAATACCTCTTACACGCAACAAAAAATAGAAAAGAGTCGCATTTTATAAAGACAATACATCCAAAGCCTAAACAGAATCTGCATCTTCATGTATTACTTAATCCTATAAAAATCTAACATTACACTCAAACTAATTACAGGTACACTGAATTTGTAGATAGTTATATGTATTTACGACAGTATAATATTAACATAGAAATGGAGGAAGTATCTTATCAAAGGTTTTGCATGGCCACATATGCCATGTTGCGAGACCGAATCAATTAATATGTGGACTCCAATTTAAAAAGTCAAGATTACCCTAAAATTGGATAAAGACACAAGCTTACGCAAAAGATGATGCTTTGGAGGCCTCAAAAGGCAAATGGGTAAATTCACTTCCGGAGATAAAAACGATTCTCACTTTTATATAGGTAATAAATATATAGAGAGAGAGAGAGAAAGAGAAAGAGAAGCACGAAATGGGCACTTCAAGAACCTCATTTTGTTGCATGTAAAATCTAGGCAAATTTGCTCTAGTGTAATTTGAAACTAATGTTTACGTTGAGTAGATATATATATATATAAAGAGAGAGAGAGAGAGAGAAAGAGAAAAGGTGGTTTTTGTCATTCACTCTCTACTCTACATTTTTTCACGTGTATGCCTATTTTTATTTTGTACCACACTTCCATTGTCTTCTTAGGTGCTTTATGGAATAAATGTGGTATAAAATTTTTAGTGGTGCAATACCTAAACTTTTTTCTTACCTGCTTTTCTAACCGGCTGATGTAGCGAACTTGACATGACTTGATGATATTGCATAGGAAATCTAACTAAAAAGAAATATGTGTTTTGTAAAAAAAGAAACCCTAAATTTCAGCCTTTTAAACTACACCCAAAATGGATATTTTGACTCTCCCTCTTCTTTCTCTCTCATTTCACTTTTTCACACCATTGATCCTGAAGGGAACAAAAATGACGCACTCCATTGGTATATGGCTCAACAACACCAACGAATCATTGTAATTCAGTTATTTCACAAAATGCAGCTAGTTGCAATTCAATTACTTGTATAAAAACTATTGTTTCTCTGAGGTATGTTTTCTATCTGTTGATACCTTTGAGATATTATCAGATATAAAATTATTAATCTTATATAACAAAATTAAGGCCCTGTTTGCACAATTTTCCAATTGAAAGCACAGCTGCCTCATTCCATCATCATTAAAAGCAACAATTGGACTTCTTTGAAGGTCTTTGCCTTATGCCAAATTTCCATGGACGATTGATACTTCTACACTATAAGATGAATTTTCTATTGCATTGGTAAGATCTCATTGGCCTTATTCTAGGGATTGATACAGGCTGAGAATGAGGAGAGAGCTGAGAAATTTCCATATTGAATTATTTTTTTATTTTCATTTTTTTAGTTGTATTAATTAAAAAGGGATCCTTGCTGACATGTCTGTCACGTCAACCATGACATCTCAGCAAGCAAAAAAAAAGTTTACATATAGCATTTTCTTAAATTTTTAGTTGAAAATGATTGATAGTTCCTTCTTGTTTTTTTATTTTTATTTTATGTGACAATGGTTCCAATGAAACTTACCAAAGAAATTCTTTTTCAAACTTTAGTTTGTGTACAAATCTAGCTCCTCATTCCTAGATCCCCAGTTGTATAGATAAAATATTCATTGATGGAACAAATATGTGATATAGGAACTAGAAAACATAAACTGAATAAATAAAAAAAAGAGAGAAAAATTTGAAGTCCATATTATTTGTCTAATTGCTATAAGAAAATGAAAATAATGCCCTAAATTAATCAGAACCCCACCCTCCCAAAAAAATGCAGAGAATAAAATAAAATAAAATTGAAGCCTGTTATAAAAATGAGCAAATTAAGAACTACAAAACCTTTATAGTATGGAATTATTCAATAAGTGCAAATTAATATTGCATATTTAAAATATGATACACTAATGGATTTCCTTCTATTTTGTTTTTGATACAAGGCAAAGGAGAAGAGGAGATGGGGCCAGCGAGGTTTGAACATCCATCAAATGAGTAAGTCCATGAGGCTCGATCACTGAACTAGACCTATTACTTTCCAATGTCAACTTCTACTAATCTTTATTTAATACCAAACATTATGAATAAAAAAAATAAACATTAACCCTACTTTCCAATGATCTTATGTTGATCCCTTCTTTATTGCCTTCTATTCCACATCCGCAAACGAGTAAAATTACCATCGAGTTTTAATACTAAACTTGCGGTCTTACTCAAAACATATTAAGCATGTATTGTCTAGTGATATAAAAAGTTAAAAAATATGAAAAAAGTATGAACCGATACTTTGTATAACCCACACTCTGCATGCTTAAAAACAATTGTAAGTAATAAAAAATTAAATGAGTGATCATCAGTTTTCCAACCATTTGTCCATTTAATTTTCTAGAACTCAAAAAAAAAAAAAAAATCGTTTATGTTTGAGCTTTCGCTAAAATAAAATGATATGTAGTGTGATGTCAACAACTTATTGTACCAAATATATATATATATATATATATCTAGCAATGATTGTTTGACATTATTTAAAGGGTTATATAACTTATAACCCAAAGAACCCAAGGAAAAGACCAAAAAAATTAGTGAAAATATTTCCCAAAAGAGATACACCTAACCTAATACATAGAACATCAATCTGTGAGAATTTTAGTCAAATCCTAGAAAATGAAAGGGCATGAAAACGTGGAAAATTATAAATCCGTTGATCAAAATGACTAATGAGCTTGCGATGGCAAACAAACCACGCATTTGATTACCCTATTTATACACTAAATTATTTTCACTATGCTTTGGATTGGACTTCAACATTTCGACATTTGTGATATATATAGAAAAGTTAGGCAACATGTAGGTTTTTAATTGAAAAAGTGCAAGTGAGGATTGGGAAAAGTCTTAAAGCAAATCACGAAGAAATCAAGCAAGCTGACCCATTGCCTAATTCTAAATCTCTGGTAGTCTTTCTTAGGTCCCGGGCGTTTTGACCAACCACAAGATGCCACATGCACCTGTTGATTTTTATGGACACCTGCTGGAACAAGAGGAACAGGACACAATATTGCCAGGTCAGCTAATCTGACTAACAAAGTCAACCCTTGAGTTAATTAACCAAAACCAGGTTTGGTTTAGTTAGCTCTCTTGATGACACGAATGGGAAGTTCGCAACTGGATAAGTAGATTGGGTTTCGATTGGCTGTGGCGGCACTGTCAATTCAGAAGCTTCTTCTGAACTGACCGATTGTGAGGTTAACGGAAATTATGAAAATTTCTGATGCATGCCGTACGTGACACGCGTTCACATAATTGTGATTGTTTCCACTGAAGGAAGAATGCTAACTGCAACCGAATAAATCACTTTATCACTTTTTTTTATTGTGAGAACTCCATGTGTTCTCTAATTTTTTATGTGTAATCAAACCTGAAAAACTTCAGTTTCATCACATCAAAAGATTAAAGAGTTATAAACTTTAAAAAAAATAATAATAATTATAAACTCAAAACATTTTTTACTTTCAAATTGATTATTAGTTTATTCTTTGAAATATTTAAGCAAAATATTAATTTTGTGGTGATAGGTACTGTTGGATAAGTGTTGAATAACAATCTGTAGTGCACTAAACTTTTTTGAGCTATGAGGATATACAATTTTATGAATCAGATATCTATTTACTCAATTTATACTCAAGATATAAATGTGTTTTCTTTTTTTGTCAGGCTTAGAATTTTCATTTTGAAGACTTGTTGATTATTGAATGAAAGTTTACTTGTAAAAGACAAAAAAGCTTCATGGCCACATCAAAAATTCTTTTGCTTCTTCTTTTTTGTGATTATAATAATTACTCGTTACAACACAACCTTTTATTTTGTCATGATTATTACACTTCTTATGTGCTCGAAAATGTACGTATTGTTTATGGTGTTATGAAGTTGGTGCTATAAAATGTTAGTTAAAAATGATAGGACTATTGTCGATAATATTCATGTTGACCTTGTTATTAGCTTCAACATCTTCTAAATTTCGTAGGGATTGTATGATTAGTATAAGTATATTGCTTGCTCTATACCATTTTTAATTAAGACTCAAAACTTATTCATGGCATGTTCATAACTAGGGAAGGCAATGGGGCGATTTGTTTCGAAGGACCCAATCTCATTCCTGCCCCGCCATAGTGACTCCTCTTCCACTCCCGCTCTACTTAACTCCTCTCCCATCCCTACCCAGCACACCTCCTTTATGTGAGGATTTTTTTTTTTAAATACTTCATGTGTAAAGCAAAACTAAAATCACGTAAATAAGGAAAAAAAAATCATACTATTTATAGTCTAATATGATATTCATATAGAAACAAATAAATAAATTTACTTATGTACAAACATGGCGAGTTTGGATTAGGACGAGGTATCACCCTATACCTATCCCATTAGGGACGGAGCAAGGACTTAAGATGTTGAGTTATTTTATCATCCCTATTCATAACGTATGTGAAGATAAGGCAATAGAAGAAGTAAAATTCACATAGGTTTCTTTTGGTTTTAAATTTTTTTTAGAAAAAGAAAAATAAGAGAAAAATAAGGAAAAGGAAAATGAAGTTAATTTCTTTGCTTTTGTTTGGTTAGGCTAAGAAAATGAGAAGAAATTGAATCAATAAGTTTAAAAAATTTTTTTTTTTGGTTATTCATAAAAAAAATAAACAAGTATAAGTGATTTTATTTCTTCTTTATTTTTTTTCCCTTAACTAATTTTAGACCCAAACATAGATATTTTGACTCAAAAACAAAAAGTTCACCTAGTATGAAAAACAAAGCAGTAAAATGGTCACATATAAATGTTTTTACAATTTATCTAAAAAACCAAAAAAGGCTATATCACATGCGTTAGCCAATATTGTGCCTTTTGTGCTAATTATTTATTTTTACAAAAAAATATGAAAAAAAGGTACAAGATTTGCCAAGGGTTGTAAACAGACAATACATTTTGTTTATCCCTTTTTTTATTGTTTTCAAAACACATGCATTTATGAAATTAACATTTTACTCTTAAAAAAGGCAGAGAAAAGGAATAAAGTATAATAAAAAAAATAGTGACATGTCATTTCAAACAGCTTAGTGTGCCAGGTACCTCACACAGTCATTTTTCTATCAGGTTGCCTGTTAGACTTTAAAGTTGCCGGAACACGTGGTGTTTTCATAGTGAGAGAGTGATGAAGCGATTGTTCATTCAATTGCAGCTAGCATTCTTCAATGGGCCCCATCTTTAGAACAAAATGACCAAAGCCACCTTAGCATTACAGTTGAGAGTCTTGAGACTCCTAAGATACACGAATAAAAAAATTATAACAAATGAGTAATGCTATATATAAATTTTTTTTTACCTACTTTTTTACTCACTAAACACAATCTACATAGCATCTACATTAATAAATATACGTAGGACTCGTTCACTTGTGTCTGGTAAGTAAGAAAGTAGGTGAAAAAGAGAGTTTATATATAGCATTTTCCATAATAAAAACAAAACCTAAAGCACCAGTCCAATTGGATGTTTTTACACACGAGGCTTTTTTTTTTATCTTTTTTTGTTGTTGGTCTAAATTCTCATGGAGCTCAAGTGCTTTGATTTTGTGTTACGCTTCAAGCTGTGTAATCCCTGTTTTTCTTATTAGTTTGAGGGAAATCACTTTGGGTTGAGTTAATTTTGAGTTGAAAAAAAATGAGAATTCAATATCGTTACATTATTTCGAGAAAGAGACAATATTAGTGGGAGCTAAGCTATTTGTTGTTTATGTTGCCAGTTTTTCCTTGCTCTTTGTAGCTCCCACAATAAGAAGAAATAACAGGAATGAGGGAATTATGACCAAAATAATCATATGAATTTTTGGATGTGGTTAATTTATGTTCAAGATTAGATTTAAAGGTGTAGGAAGTTAGTTCTTAAAAAAGAAACACAAGAGACCCAAACAAGGAACATTATAGCTAATGGATCTGAGCAAATGCCTACAGCACCCATGAATAAACCTAGTATATTATTTTGCTCGCTGCTGGAGAGAGGGTGAGAACATACGCACTGGCAGTCCTACTAAACATGAGATTTTAAGTTCTAATCCTTTTCATACTCTCTGTTACTAGCCGTTCATGCAATTACATAAAGTTTATCTAATTTGTATGGACGATAACCCTACATGAGCACGAGAGAATAATTGATCAAAGACCTAAATACCTATAGCAAAATAATAATAATAATAATAATAATAATAATAATAATAATAATAATAATAATAATAATTTGTATATGCAATTCATCCTTTGTTATTGAGAATTTGGTTAGGATAGGTGACAACAAGCAAATGTGCATTGTAAAGACATAAAGAAATGACTTTTTGAACTGACTGGCAGATTTGTCAAAGTTGTTTAATGAGTTAGTTAAGAGATGAGATTAGAGGTTTGATCCTAATTACAATTAGTCAAAAAAAAATGTTAATAATTTATTTTTTTGAAAATTTCATTGAGTTTAAATGAGTTGGAACTTCCTAACATGCACAAGTGTGAAAGCCTGGTGAATAGGTTGATCTTTGTTTATTTTTTATATTTGTTAATGTTAAGAAACAAGTCCTGAAAATTCCCCCTTACTAAAATTCCTATGGCAGCACTTGCACCAACCAGTGATGGTTGTGATAAACTCAACTTGAGATTCTTAATTCAGTTTCAAAATCCATGAGGTTGGCCTTACAAATTGTAAGCACGTTCTATAATCTTGTCTTCATAACACTTCTAACTTCCAAGAAAACTGTAATTTCATCTTATTCATCATATAGATACAACTGTGAGAGAGAGAGAGAGAGAGAGAGAGAGGGAAATCAAAAGGAGCACAAGTAATTTTGTTATACTATCTGCCCCTCTTTGAGGTTTGGAAAGGTTTTTTTTTGGGGGGTGGGGGGTTCCAAAACGTCATATAGATTTGAGCAAGTTGAAGTCTTTTTGTGTTTTTCTTAGAAAAATAAAAAATTTGGTCAATAGAATTGTTTAAGAGTTTAATTTTGATGCACTAACAATGTAAAAAATTTTCACACAAACGAATACCAAAATATAATACATGTTCATGAGTCTTGTATTTTTATATTGTATTTAAATTCTAAAAGGCATGAGTCATATTATGATATTTCACTTATATAAAAATATTTTATATTGTCAATATATCAAAGTTATTGTTTAATTTTCAAAATAACATTGGGCCTTTTCTCCTGCTTTCTTCTGTTATTTATCAACTAGTAACTTAATTGTCTGACTAAAAATAATTGCCAACCTGCCAAATGACAAAGGAAATAATGACTTGATACTTTCATATTAATTCCAGGCCCATTTTCCTCTCTGACGTAGAAGACCAAAAGTCTGGTCAATGATTGAACCCATGTTCATCCCAAAAGTTATACAGGATTAAAACAAAGATTAGGGCGACTAATTGATTTTGCACTGCCATTGCTTTTTTTCTTTTTTTTTGGTCAATAATTAGAGATGCAAAAAGGACAGGCCAACGCGTTTTGTTTTGGAGAGAGGAGGTAACTCAAACCACAACCAAGCATGTTGGTGGAGGGGCCTTCGGCCACTCTGCTCGTCCTAATTAAAATTTTTCTTTTATAAGCTTTTTTTAACAAAAATCAAATTTTTCATCTTTTTATGTGTTTTTGAATTTTCTTTTTTACCAAAAACTGTTTACCCGTTTTTTAACTAATTTTTTCAATTAAAAGTTAATTTTCTACCTTTTTACACAGATTTTTAGTTTAATATAGTTTTTTTTATCAAACTTAAAAATAGTAAATAAAATAAGTGAACTAACACGTCAGTAAAAAATTTGATCCAAACGGGTATAATTATAAAAAAGAAAAAAAGAAACCGGGTTGGGTGACAATTGTATGACTGAGGCATGACAACTGTACTACTAATTCAATACATTATCGTTAAAATATCAAAAAAATAGTGGTCAATATACAGAAGTAAACTTTTGAATAAACAACTCAACACAAATACCTGGATTCTTCGTCACATGAAAAAATTCCGAAAAGCCTTCTAGATGATTTGTACAAGTCATTTCTGCACAACTTTTTCGGTTTTTATGTCATGTTTTTACCAAACAGAAGAGATAAAATCAAAAGACATTCCTCATATTTTCCTACTACTTTTCCTGGAAAATACTCGAGACTTTTGCACCACCACCCTTGTGTAGCATGGAACTTCTGTGCAATGTTTGGTCCCCCCTAATTGCTTCATTCCTTATCAAAAAAAAAAAAAAAAAAACCAAAATGATGTCAAAATGGTCATTCTTACTTGATCAAATGGAACTTAAGCTAAATTTTGATAGCTGATGTAGAACAGCTCCTGTTATCTTCTATGCCTTCAACACAGCTGAATTTACTAATTTGGAGAAGAAAAAGATTTCTTCGACCAGATAACACTTAATGTTACTTGGGCAAGTGTCGTATATTTAAACATTCGCGTGTCCTATATGATGCCTCATATAGTGAGTCTCCAAACCAAACAAATCTTTTCAAACTGTAGAATTGTCATTTAATATGTATTTTTTTATATATGAATGCTTAAATATATATACGATACACACTCAGGTAACAGGAAATTTATGCTGCCTCAGCTACAGATAATATTTGTCCTTGAGAGAAAAAGAAGGCTACTTTTGGAACATCAGTTCATTGCATCAAGAAAAAATATTAATATCCTTAGCTTTCTTAAATCCTTTAAACATATTATAATGAATATTGGATAAGTCCGGTATACAGTTGAAACAACTAAGAAAGCAACATCAAATATTCAAATTTTACATTTGTCTTGAACTGTTCATGACATCTCTCTTTACAACTAAAATAATCATCTAAATACATATTTTAATTGGTCATCCATAATGAATACAATTAAACTAAAAAATAATCAATTTGTAATTTATGAAATTTACATGCATTGTAGTACAGAGATGAGCTGTATTGGGTCAAAAAAAAAAACAAAAAAAATTGGAAGCATACAGATTTATTGCAGCAAAGCTAAAAGAAGGCCAAAAACGACCTTCCCAGTTTCCTTACAAACCACGTTTCTCTCTCTCCAAACACCAGTATTTAGGGGGATTCTCAATTCCTCATAATGCTTTCTTAACATCTCTCCATCTCTCAGCTTACAACTCTTAGTTCCATGGCTTCTCTTTTCCTTTTTCTGTGCCCTTACCATTTTTTTTTCCAGCTTTCCCACACCTGATTTTCAATTTACTTTGCCTGTAAACCTTACCTGGATTTGAATTTCTCTGCAGGGTATTTAGAATCCTGAAACTAGAGCTCTTTGGTTAGTACCCATTCAAGTTTTAAGGATTTTCGGGGCCTGGTTATAGATATAAAGGCTGTCTAGTGAAATTTATAGCTTTTCTGATCAAAGCAAAGTTTCTGAATCCAGAGGTTTCTGGCAAGCTTACTAGGATTCTGAAGAAATGGAAAATTTTTCTGGACCTCGTAAGGAGGATGATCGCATGGAATTGCCGCCGGGATTTCGATTCCACCCGACCGATGAAGAGTTGATTACACACTACTTATCCAAGAAGGTTCTTGATACCAACTTCTGCGCTAGAGCTATTGGAGAGGTGGACTTGAACAAGGTTGAGCCTTGGGATTTGCCACGTAAGCCTTCTAAAGCATAATTTCTTTTTCATTCTGTGTCTGTTTTGTTTCTCTTCACAGATGGGATTTGTTTGTTGAATGTGTGATTCTTATTTTTTCTTTTCCGAGTGTTTGGATGCAGGGAAAGCTAAAATGGGGGAAAAAGAGTGGTATTTTTTCTGCGTGAGAGACAAAAAGTACCCAACTGGTTTGAGGACAAACAGGGCTACTGCAGCTGGTTACTGGAAAGCCACAGGAAAAGATAAGGAAATTTTCCAAGGAAAATCCCTGGTTGGAATGAAGAAAACCCTGGTCTTTTACACGGGAAGAGCTCCTAAAGGAGAGAAATCCTACTGGGTCATGCACGAATACAGATTGGAGGGTAAATTGTCTCACCAGTACCTCCCCAAAACTGCAAAGGTATTGCTTTTCCCTGTTTTCCTCTGCTTTTTTTTCTTCCCCTGCCTTAAAAGTCCTTCCTGATTCTCTTCCGTTTTACTGCAGAATGAGTTGGTGATATGCAGGGTATTTCAAAAGAGTTCTGGTGAGAAGAAAATCCATATCTCAGGGTTAGTGAGACTGGATTCTGTCGGGAATGAATTGGGTCCTGTTCTTCCACCATTGATGGACTCTTCATCTGAATCCGTCCACGTGTCCTGCTTCTCCAGTCCCATTAACATTCAGAAAAGCCAGCAAGAGATTATTAACTACGTTAACAATCCTCTGTTTGGCGTCTCTTCAAATCCGTCAGACATTTTTCCAAGAATTTCTCTTCCGAATCCATTCTATTCGGCTCAAGCTGCTCCGATGCAAGGAAATTCAAGTCCACTTTCAATGCAAGACCAGACGATTCTGAGGGGTTTGCTTGAAAATTATGTGTCAAACATGAAACAATCTCTCAAAACAGAGAAGGAGATGGGTAGTGTCTCACAGGAAACAGGTTTGAGTAATGATATGAACACTGAAATCTCGTCAGTTGTGTCAAATCTTGAGATGGCGAGGCTGCCATTTGAAGATCACGAGGGACCATGGACTTCAGTTGGACCAATGGAGCTTGATTATCTGTGGAATTATTAGATTCATGGAACTAAAAACTAAGCAATGGTAGAAGAAACAGAAGAAGACAGAAGATAGAAGAAGAAGAAGAAGAAGAAGAATATTGTAATTGCCTGAAAATGATTGTCTGGGTCTCTGTATAGATATCCTGATAAACCAAAAGGGGCAATGAAGATAGTGAAAAGGGCTTGTGTATTACATGAAATTATATAATCATCTACTGTTTTTATTTTCATTTTATTTTTCTTGTATCTGTTGTTCTTGGTGGAACTTATTATGATGACATAAAAACTTGTCAAATTGCCACTATTCAACGTTCATGAGCCTCTGTGATGCTAGCTGCGCAAGCCATGAAAGCCTCTATCTTCTTTTCCAGATCATTTTTGTAACTTGATCCAGTCGGATCTGTGTAGTTCTTGAGCACCTGTGCTTTGTTATCCTTATCACAAAAAAAAAAAAAAAATACGTCCATGACATTATGAGATTCAGCAGGTGGCTAACTAATATTGTTTTGTGTTCTTTTTCACATTAAGTCCTGTGGATTTAAATGCTTACATCCTAAGAACATGAATTTCATTCTGAGATTTTTTATTCTTCAATATGACTTTGCTTTTGAAATGAAACTTGCGGGGACTCAAATCAATATGCTGTGGACGCTCTCTTGGTAATTTGAAAATAATCTCTCTCTCTCTCTCTCTCTCTCTCTCTCTCTCATGCCCATTCTTTTCGGAAGCCCTACTTGACAACACGAGAAATAAATTTCAGAGGAAGAACAATTTTATAATTTCAATACATAACATTTTTTTTTCCTTACTTGGTTCGTGTATTAATGAAATTTTTTTGCACGTATTTCTTGAGAGGAAGTTTAAACCATGATATCATTAATTTTGACTGTAAGTCTTCTCTTAGGATTTTGAATTGTCTCCATCTTGCATGTTTGGCTAACAATTCCACCCATGCCCAACTGGATTTTACATACAATGCTGACACATCATTACAGTGGAGGAACAGTCATGTGGCACTGACCTCATTCATTCATTCATTCTTCTCTCACTCTAACTGTATGATGTAAGAATATTCTGACGTGTCTGTTTATCATCAACCATTTCCCCACATGGTTCAATCTCTCAGTAATGGGCAAACAATTTGAGTCCTGCACGGATGAACCTTAAAATATCATAAAAACGGGTATTTCTTATAGTTCCTATCATTTTCTCTTCTTTTTTGGTTTTATTCTCCATACAAGACTACAATTTTCTAATTTGTCTATACTTCCAGACTTACATATCTGTTGAAGGATTCGCCAACAACCTCTCCCTTTTTTCTTTTTTTTTTTTTAAATGACCTGGGAGAACATGCTCTAGGTGGGGTCCTTTGGATCCACATCAAGTAAATTTTTCCGGAGATTGAAAAACACCCACAATCCACAATTTTGGGTAAAGTACAGATACTCAGATCGGCAGCTCCTCAGAATGATCTATACGAGTCTATCATTTTCGTCCTAATAATGTTTTATGCAACGTAAATTACTTTTTATTTTAAACCACCAAAGAGAAATATCATTGGATGAGCAACGAATCAGTACATATGTGGGCGAGGCTTATGCCTCTGAAAATAAATCCCAGCAGCAGGAGCCACACCACAAAAAAAAACCCCCCAATCTCGAAATGAAAACACACCTATCCCTAAATTTGTTGGTGAGTTGCCAGCAAAAACAAAGAAAACAAGAAAATTCATCCACTCCAAAACAAGACACAAAAAGGTTGATCAAGATATCCCCACAAAAAAATGATGACCCCAGTTAATGCCGTCAAATGCATCAATGCCCTACTCTACAGAACATGAATTCTCTGCTTGTGAAGAATTACCCCAACACTTTTGAAGGCTAACATTGCATGTCGTCCACCTGTCTTATTTTATAAATAATTAATGCGATCAACATGACTTACAAATACTTAACAGCATACAGGACTCCCCTGCGATTCCACTGTCACAATTCTCAACACATCAGAAAACCTACTGAGATCAAAAAGACGTGATAGTACCTTATATGTAGACCAAGCCACTCCACCGACATTGCCCTTCGTTAGATTTCGATCATCTGCCAATCAAATTTGAACACTTCCCAGCCCTTAAATAGAACAAAAGATATTACTGATTGTGAATTGGGCATTTGGCTTGTTGATTCGCCTCCAAATACGGTATTTCTACAAATGGAGTTAGTACCCCGTAAGAATATGTGGGTCGCGAAGAAGTATAAACTGAAAAATCCAGTATCGTTCTCTCCCAAGGAATCTAACCAAATATAGGCTCTAGCATTCACCTCACACTAACCTTAATTAGGGTTGAATTGCAATAAAAAAGGGAATTGAATCTAAAATAAATAGGAAAAATAAAAAGACCGAAAATCTTTTGATTTTTGATGAGAGATTTTAAATTACTAAACTAGTGCAATGAAAATTAAAGTAATTAACTAGGCAATTAAAGTAAAGCAAATTAAAACTAGATTTAAAGCAATTAAAAAGAGAATTGGGCTCAAATGATCCAACAACTCAATTTCATCCAAGGCTTCCAATGGGGTTTATAACTCAAATTCAACACAACATTTAAGTGTGTTTGATTCGGAGTATCTAGCTTTAAAAATAGATTATTCTCAAGCAATTAAAATTAGATACATGTTCAATGGGGAATCAAAGGTTAATACCATCGATTCAACTTAGTCAATACCAAATTTGTGGTTTGTGCATTAATTAGCCAAACATAGTCAATAACCTAAGTTTTTTAAAGCATCTTCAATCAATTTGTGAGAATGAATTTCTAATAATTGTGGAGTATTTGTCTAGTCAAGGGTCTTCAATTAATACCATCGATTTGGGTGATGAAAATCTCCAAACTTAGTCAATAATTAGAGTTTTCTAAAATTTCATATCTAATTACTAGAAATTTGAATTCTAGAAAAATATGGCAATTAATTCATAAGATACCTCCATTGAATTTCTTGAATTATTTAGGTGATTTTCACATTTGAACCCAATCTAAAAACTAGCTAATTAAACTCATAATAAAAGCATGAAAAATGGAAACAAAGCATGTAAAGATTTAAGTTAAAAATTACTTGAAATTAAAAAGTGTTTGGGTACAAGAAAAATACAATAGAGTGAAGGAAAAAACAATACAATCAAAGAAAATTACAAGTTTTACATTTATACTACAATTACAAAGCTAAATCTAAGCTAAAAATGAAGAAAAATGAAAAAAACCAACCTTTTGAGAGGTTCTCCCGCCGCCCCCTTGCTAAAACTACCCCTCACTACTCAAAAACTCTATAAAAAAATCTTAGAAACGCAGCTTCGGACGCAAAAAATACATTCTGGATGAATAGTAACCGTCCGAATGGTGCGTTTAACGGCCATCTGAAGTGCATCCGGACGGTGAACAGTAACCGTCCGAACGCACTATTCACCATCCAGATGGTATTATTCACCGTTTGGACAGGTACTATTCACCATTTGTAGAGCTTGAATTCTTCTTTCAATGACGCAAAAATCAGCTCAATTAGATATCGGAGTGAAAAGATATGGCCAAAATATCGAGACGGGTTGGACTTCTCATGACTGATTTGCTCATTTTGATCCCGCTTTGATCATTCTTTGCGTCTAAATGCCTTTATTAACTCCTATAACCTATAAAGCACATAAAAAACACAATAAATTAAATATGAAACTAAATTGAGACAATTAACTATAATCTAAGTCTAACAAGGTGCAAATTAAGGGCTTATGATTACACTTTTAGGGCGTAATCAGAATCCCCAACTTACATTTTGCTAATCCTTATAAAAAATATTGAGAATAATCTCCACTTTCGTAGGAGTCACGGATGCATTTAGCTTATACACCAAGCCTTTAACCCCTAGATTACCCTTAGTGGACGAGTGGCGTCTTGTGAGAGTTTTCAGTGATGATACCCACAAACATCCTTATATGACTTGCCAATTAGGATGAGAATAAGGAATAGATGTATAATCGTACTCAAGTTAACATTGATGCCACTCCAAACTCCACACTTGCATTAATATGCAACAAATCATACAAAAGAGAGGTTCATGTGTGTGGGTGAAGAATCTTGTTAAACAACACAAATGAAACTCACTTATACAAATTCACCCCTTTAAAGTTTTGATTCAATCCTTACCGAGCATACACTCGCAATTAAAGTCCCACATAGTTCTCATAATGGTATGCTCAACAATGGAGTAAATATAAAAAAACAATTCAAATGAGCATATCAATTATAAAAACAGAAAAGAATAGAAGTGTATCGACATTAACATAGCTCCATGAGAGAATGTTCAAAGTTAAGCATTTATTCAAAGAAATTGACAAAATGAAACTTATACTCCATTGAAAATTTCAATCAAGTACAACTTGGATCAACTATGCCATGTAAAGGTGAAGAGGACAATACAGAAAAGGTGAAAGGCAAGGGTAAGGAAATGGAGCAAATGGTCATATCTTGTATGACCAAGGCATGACATGATGAATGCAAAGCAACTACAACTCTCCCTTTTTAATTTCTAATACACAAAATCCACTTCTCACTTTTCTCTTGAAATATTTTCAACTTTTGAACTCTTCTTTCACTATTTTCTTCCTCTTATTATCTTTTTTTTTTTCTTTTCTTACTTCTTCTTTCTTTTCTTTTTTTTTCTTACTTCTCCTTTTTTTTTTTTTTTTTTTTTTTCTTACTTCTCTTTTTGTTTCCATCCTTGTATCATCCTCTTTAGAATCAACAACTACTTCTCATATTTCACTATGCTCTTTTTGCATTGAATTCTCCAAATCAATCTCTTCTTCTTCTTCTTCTTTAAATTTTTTTTTATAGCAATGCAAAAACACCGTTTTCTCATATAGGCGTCCCTTTGCAATACAAGAGATGAAATCACTATGCACATGTCTAAAAGTAAAAGATCAACAAGGGTAAAGAGGAATGTACAGTTTGGCATGGGAAACAAAAGGCTATCAAGAAGAATATGGCAAAAAATCCTATCCCAAGTTGAACAACCGAAGCATTTCATATAGTACAAGTGTCAATAACAAGATCAAAACTCAACTCATGAACCAAATACAAGCATAATGTAGCTATTGAATGAAATGAGGGTGAAAAAACTATTCTCGAGTAAATGTAAACGCTTCAAAAGGTGATAAATGCTCTAAAACTCACAAGATAATAATCTCCACTAATGTAAGGATGGAAAAGCAAAAACTAGTAACAAACTATGTTGTAAAGCATGATTGTGCACAATGAAATAATCCCCTTTACAAATGCATAAATTAAGCAATTCCTACAACATGTTGGGTATGAGGAGTGAATCAACATTATTTTGAGTAAAGAAGCATGCAAAAATTCTTATCTTCTAATCTCAAAAGGCACTTTCACAAGTAAAATAACTTCTTTTATATATATATATATATATAGGGTGCAAGACAAAGAAACAAAAATAAAGAAAATAGAATTTTTTTTTTTATAAGATGCAAAACAAAGAAACAAAAACAAAAAAATAGAGGCACAGCCTCTACCCACCCCCAACTTAGAATGATACATTGTCCTCAATGCATAAAAACAAAGCATGGAATGCAATTAAATGGTAGGAGAAGAGAAAATAGGGTGTCTAATGCACCCCAAGAACAAAGTAGAATCAAAGGAGGTATGCTGCAAAAAATCAAGGGAATTGCTGAATTTTCGGGTGTGTACAAACAGCTTTGATGCTCTTCACTAAAAAATAGTCATATCTCTTTCTACAGAATAGCAAATCATGCTCCATATTTTTTTTTTGTTGGAAAGTAAATTCATAGACCTTTCCATCCATATAAGATTTGCATGCTAATTCATTTTCAGTAAATTTAGATTTCACTAGAAAGTCGACTCAAAAATAGGGTCTGCACTTTATTTTTAGAAACTGGACAACCCCTTTGTTTTACCTAAAGCACCCCCAACATAGAATGAGAAAAAAAACTACTCCTATTCCTACACAAATGAGAGAAAAAATAAACTAAGAAAACAAAGAAACAAAATAACTACTCATATTCCTACACAACTTTGAGAGAATTACTCAATGCCACAAAGTGAGAATTTGCCATCATCTCACACCCCCAACTTAGAGATTTTTAAAAATTGCATACAAATATGGGAATGTACAATGGCGACCACATGGATGACCTCAAGGATATAGCATGAAAGCACATAAGGGTAAAAAGGGTCATGGAATGTAGAAAATAAAGAATGATCATGCACAAATGTGCCAATGATGCTCATGCCATGAAGTGCTTGACCCTCCCCTTCTTTTTGGTCGGCCATGGGAATGATGATTGGTTCAAAGATTGGGACGTGGAGCTCCAAAGGCTCCGATAGAATAGAACTAGGTGCTAGAGATTCAAAAATAGGGATCGCATGATCTCTAGACATGATAGGAATGACCTCTAGACCATCAACATCCTCATTGACATGCAAATTCCCAACATCTAATAAACCAAGATCATCATTAAGGGTAATCTCATCGCTACCCCTCTCTTTTTGTTTGGAGTCCCCAATTTCAGACTCCACTCTCTTATATTCTTTATCCCGAAATTTATTTTCAATAATTTCCTTACTTACCTTAGAAATGTCTTCCTTGGACTCAAAGTCTTGGGGAATGATGTTTTGATCAATGATTTCTTCATTCCTATGGTTAGTGATGGGATGAGCGGGTGTACTTGGACACCCTTGGTTAGGAAGAATGATTGGAGATGACACAAGGGACTTGTCCTCCGCTCGGACAACTAGGGTTTGCATTAAAACAACCAATTGACTCTTTATCTCATTATGGCCCTCATCTATTCTAGAGTTCACTTCTCCTTGAAATTTTATGACTTGTTGAAGTATGTCCTCTAAAGTATCATCTATGGTATCAGCTTGTGTGCCAATGTGAGGAGTGTGATATTCCTCATAGGGTAAAAATTGGAATTGGGGGCATTCACATGGTGGAGTTTGGTAGGGTGGAGGTGGTGCATGGTAATAGTCAAAGGACTCTTGACAATGGTGAGGCACAAAATAATGATATGAATATGTACTCTTATATCCCTTACCAAGGTTAAATTGGTCACACCCCCCAAGAGTGGGAGGTGGTCGTGGAGGCTCCCTTTGGCCATTAGCTCTAAGGTGTTCCCTAATGGACATATTAGATGATGGAAGGTATGAAAATTTACTACCAAACATAATGGAGTGCACAATGAAAATTGGATGCAATGCACAAACAAATGTAGTGCACTGCACCTCAACACATCATACACAACAATGCTCAATAGTTTTTCATCCAAACCTCCAATCTCCACATAATAATTCCACCAATTTAATCAAGTTCAATCCAACTGAACCTCCAATCTCCACAAGTTATATACCACTAATTTGTAATAAAAGCAATCCCTAGTTCTCCTCTAGCAATCATCCAATCAAATTATTAAAATAAAATAAAATCTATACAAAACAAACAAAACAAGCCTAAAATAAAGAGAAAAAGAAAGAATGAAAATCTAACATGGTATTTACACAAAAAATGGAACGAAGTTACCGATGGCCTAAGCTGAAGATTCCTCTGTCATGGTAGATGAATGGAGATCCAATCCACTAATTGCTCTTCAACCCCAAGCTAGTAGTGCTCGCCTTGTGCCTTTGGTCTCCGACAACGGCGCCAAAACTTGACTCGCCCCCAAATGCGGTATTCCTACAAATAGAGTTAGTACCCTGCAAGAGTACGGGGGTCGCGATGAAGTATAAACCGGAAGATCGGGTATCGTTCTCTCTCAAAGGATCTAGCCAAATATAGGTTCTAGCACTCATCTCACACTAACCTTAATTAGGATTGAATTGCAATAAAAAGGAGAATTGGGTCTAAAATAAAAAGATCGAAAATCTTTTGTTTTTTATGGGGGGTTTGAATTACTAAACTAGTGCAATGAAAATTAAAGTAATTAACTAGGCAATTAAAGTAAAGCAAATTAAAACTAGATTTAAAGCAATTAAAAAAAGAATTGAGCTCAAATGATCCAACAACTCAATTTCATCCAAGGCTTCCAATGGGATTTATAACTCAAATTAAATACAACATTTAAGTGTGTTTGATTCGAAAGATTTAGCTTTAAAAATCAATTATTCTCAAGCAATTGAAATTAGATACATGTTTAATGGGGAATTAAAGATTAATACCATCGATTCAACTTAGCCAATAACAAATTTATGGTTTGTGCATTGATTAGCCAAACATAGTCAATAACCTAAGTTTTCTAAGGCATTTTCAATCAATTTGTGATAATGAATTTCTAGTAATTGTGGAGTATTTGTCTAGTCAAGGGTCCTAAATTAATACCATTGATTTGGGTGATGAAAATCTCCAAACTTAGTCAATAATTCAAGTTTTCTAAAATTCCATATCTTATTACTAGAAATTCAAATTCTAGGAAAATATGGCAATTAATTCATAAGATACCTCCATTGAATTCCTTAAATTATTTGGGTGATTTTCACATTTGAACCCAATCTAAAACTAGCTAATTAAACTCATAATAAAAGCATGAAAAATGAAAACAAAGCATGTAAAGATTTAAGCTAAAAATTACTTGAAATTAAAGAGTGTTTGGGTACAAGAAAAATAAAGAAAAATATAAGAGAGTGAAGGAAAATACAATACAATCAAATAAAACTACAAGTTTTACATTTATACTACAATTATAAAGCTAAATCTAAGTTAAAAATAAAGAAAAATGAAAAAAACCAACCTTTTAGGAGCTTCTCCCACCGCCCCTTTGCTAAAACTAACCCTCAGTACTCAAAAACTCTATAAAAAATCCTAAAAACGCAGCTTCGGAAGCAAAAAATGCATTTTGGATGAACAGTAACCGACTGAATATCGTCTGGACGGTGCGTTTAACAGCCATCTGAAGTGCATCCGAACGATGAACAATAACCGTCTAGACGCACTATTCACTATCCGAATGGTACTATTCACTGTCCAGATGGTACTATTTACCATTTGGATGGGTATTATTCACTATTCGGACGGGTGAACAGTAACCGTTCAAGTGCACCGTTCGGACGGATGCTATTCATTCCTGTTCTATCCAACAACTTTGAAGCTTGACTTGATTTAACCACCCTAGAGCTCGATTCAGCCAATGCACATTGCAGGCAAAATTGTAGAGCTTGAATTCTTCTTTCAATGACGTAAATATCAGTTCAATCAGATATCGGAGTAAAAAGATATGGCCAGAATACCGAGACGAGTTGGACTTCTCATGACCAGTTTGCTCATTTTGATCCCACTTTGATCATTCTTTGAGTCTAAATGCCTTTATTAGCTCCTATAACCTATAAAGCACCCAAAAAACACAATAAATCAAATATAAAACTAAATTGAGACAATTAACTACAATCTACATCTAACAAGGTGCGAATTAAGGGCTTATGATTACACTTTTAGGGTGTAATCACTTGTGTGCTTTAATCCATAACCTTGTTTGAGTCTTTATGTTGTCAATCACTTTCTCCTAACAAACCTCCACCCCATTGAATATCATATCGTTCCTAGCTTTCCAAATATGCCAATTCACAGACATGAACAAGGTTTCCCATAACCATTTCTCCAAGTTCTTAAACATGTTATTCAACCACCACCTAAAGTGCAACAGTAAGCTCTTTGGGCACACCCATTCAATCCCGCACCATTTCAAAATGGAGCTCTATAACTTTCCAAAAACTTAACACTTAAGTAATAAGTGATTTAAATCTTCTTCATAATCCTGACATAAACTGCAAGTTGATGGGACAACCTGGCAAATACATTTTCTTTTTAACAACATTGTCTCTGACTTGATCCTCCCCTATAGGGCCAATCAGACATGGATTTTTACGTTCGTATAGGGGGCATAATCTTCCATACCTTAGCAAGTGCATCAGAATCCTCCAACTCTTCTATTGCAGCTATATTACAGAGTGATTAAACTGAAAATCTCCCATCAGATTCAAGTTTCCATAACAAAGCATCCTTACCTGCGTTCATCAGGGAGATTGACACCAGTTGATCCTTCAAATTTCTTAGTTCCTCACCTTCCCATGCCAGTAATCTTCTTCTAAATACAAAAAGACCATGAATCATTTCCATCCTTCATCTCTGCAATGACTACATTTTCCTGCAGGGATGGATAGTATAATCTCAAGTACACCAACCTGAGAGGTTCCAAACCAGGGATCATGCCAGAACCTTGTAATCATACCATCACCAATCTTGAAGGAGAGATTGGACAGAAAAGCCTCTTTTAATGCTGACTCATCACCTCCCATATTAAGGATATCAAACCAAATGGCTGATCATTCCTTCTTAGGAATCTCCCCAGTTAACCAATTTCTTTCTTCATATTTATACTTGTAACACACAACTTTTCTCCATAGGGAATCTTTCTCCTTCGCATACATCTACCACCATTTGACAAGTAATGCCCTATTCAATGATTCAATAGGTATGCAATGTAAATAACTTGAATTTAGCTAGTGCCAACATTGCAAAAGTTTATACTCATACTTTCACGCTTTTGAACTAAGCAAACCCAGGTAGAATTTTTATGAAGTTAAAAATTGACAAGACTGGGTCCCTGGCTTGTTTGGTTATGGTTCCGATTGTGGTTTCATTTTCTTTTTTCTTGTTTCCAAAAATAAAAAAATTAACAATTTATCGATTTTTGTGTTCTCAAAAAAAATGGGAATCGAAAACGCTATTATTTTTATTTTGAATGAAAACAATTATGAAAATTGAGATAACATATTTTTATTAGTTCTTAAAATTGAAGTGTTTTTAAAATAAAATTTTCCAATCAAATTTCAGAATGAGTTTACCAAAAAGGTTTTGACATAAACAATTTTCAAAGCACGTTTGTTAAACGTGATTCTAATAAATTTTCAAAAATATAAATTAAAACTGAAACTGTAAGATTTTGCTTTGGCCAACGACACAATTAAGAGAATATTCTCACTTGATGGTAATTAGTGATGTGTTTTAAGGGTATTATGTTATTTTGGGAGTCGGTAACCTGCGTGATCGAGTCCGGCCCGTGCCTTTAACGGGTTTTTGTTGGGTTGTGTTTTGTTTGCTTGTGTATTGAGGTCAGAGAGTTGGGCCGTTTTCAACGGTCGACACGTCAGCCTCGCCCTAATCGGACACTCAGTTCAGGTTTATCGCTAGCGTCACCCGCTGCTGGTGGTGGCAGGCCAACAAACACCGACATGTGGCCGGCCGTTTAGTGCCACTTGATTTGAAAAGTTTTGTGTGGGCCACGTTCCGGCTGGATTAGTGTCACGTGATTTAAAAGTTTTTGTGTGGGCCACGTTCCAGCTGGATAATTGCTGATGTGGCAGGTAATAACGCCGTTTGCATATCATGGAACGCTCTTCCGATTTTATGAAATTTTTTTTATAACAATTCAAGAGTAATCTACAAAATAATTTAATTTTTATGGGTATTTTTTTTTTGGGCTAAAAAAAAAGAGAAAAAGGAGAGACCGACGGTCACAACCTTTCTAAATATAGTTATAGAAGTTTTCTTTTGTTACAGAATGTTTGATTTGAAACATAACTATTATTTGGAAGGACAAACTTCCATCACCACAGTATTACCAGAGGTCAAAACCCAAACATCTCTGATGTACGATACCAACCCGAAGCATAAATCTTTATGCAAATTTATAAATTCAGACTTACTAAAAAGCTCATTTGAATGTAGATTTTTTTAATTAAAAGTGATTCTGACATTGATTTTGTGAATTCAGACTTACTAAGCTGGTTTGGATGCAAATTCTTTTTTATTAAAAATCATTCTAGTATTGTTCATAAGGAGAAGTTCTGTTGGGCTCTCATTTGATTCTCATCAAATGTTCTACGTAGTTAGAAAAACACAAGAAAATTACTTTGATGAAGCGTATGGAAGACATTCGTCTTGTCAAATTTTTGTTTCTATATCTTTATTGTGATTAGTGAGAACTGCTAAGCAGTTAATTCTATTAATGTCTTGCAAAGACGTTATAGAATTCTGTGTATTGAGAATATTACTATAACTAAAATAATAAAAAGACGTGAGAAAAGCAAGTCACACCGTAGTCATAAAAGACAAGATGCGTGTTGATTCTGCAAATTAGAATATAGGTATGTTTGGTACCGAGTTTTTACTTAATTTTTTTTTAAGTTTATAAGTAAAATATTCAAAAATTTTTAATTTTTTTGCTATTTTATTTTTACTTTTTTATTTGTTTTTGGTTAAAGTAAAGTTAGAAAAACTAAAAAAATTAAAAAAAACTTGACTTTTCTGCTTATAAACTTAAAAAAAAAAATTAACAAAAAAACTATATCAAACGGACTTATAATTGCAACATCTATCTTAAGTTATGTTTTTTACATGCCTCAAACAATAAATAGCACCATTTTATAATGTAATATGCCATCTTCATAACCTTAAACCAACCATTTCGCTCTTTGCAATGGGCAATTCGAAGTGATAACTTTACTAATGTAGTGATATTACAAATAAACATTGAAATAAATGATTTCACATATAAATTAGTCAGGATATGATATTTTGAGGGCTTATCTTTGACTATCTTCATTTTCATGTTATGTAAATTTGTCCTTTGTTTCCTCCAAATCACGTAATGAAGTGAAGTGAAGTAAGAGACTTGTACTCATTTATTTCTCACCCATTAAGGGAAATGGTTTGGAAGATCATCCCTATTACTTTTGCACAAAATTTCACTAGGTTAATGTTTGTCTTGAAGTTTGCCAATTCTTGTAGGCAAGATTTTGCTGCAGTCATGGTCATAGCACGTGAAGCATAAGATGTTTTCTGAAGCTCACAAAAGAAGAAAATAAATGAATGTACGTACATACACGTACGCATACATATACGTACACGTGGATGTATTATCTTGTGTGCATGGATTAATTCTCATTTGATCACTTGTTTTGGTAAATGCATGTCAGTCCCAGCACAGCTGCATCCATTGAACTTTGGCATGTGCAGCAACAATACGTTCATATTTGCAGTGGAAAGTGATCAAATTTTGCTGTCAACATACTCTTCTCATTTTTTATTTGTAGTGTATAAACTGGAAATGGAAATTTAGGCAAGCTCCAAGACATTGGTTGCCAAAGAAAACCCATAAAAGACAATAGGGCCATCTAGAATAATCTTGTGTTTAAGTTGAGAATTCTCTCTCTCTCTCTCTCTCTCTCTCTCTCAAATTTTTTTTTTAACACCTAAGTCAATGATAAGAAGATGGAGGAAGGTCACTATCAAGGAGCCTCATAAAAGAAGTTCATGCATATTCAAAGGGTGAGAATACAAGAGCAGTTATTTCCACATACTTTAGTTACATAATGGCCTAGTGGATACGTGTGATTTGGGTGTTCTTGTGGAATCAACAATGATGAAGTTAGAGCAAAAAGCACTATCATCTCCCATCAAGTGCAATGAGATCTACCCTTTTTTTTATATATATCTTACAATTGCTGCTGTGAATTAGAGACCAAATTGAATTGATAGCACATGAACACTTGGGTACCAAGACAGTCCTTATTGCCATTAATCTTCTTATTCTTTCTTTTGACTTCTTGGAGGCAAGATTGGAATGTATGGCCTACCCGCACCACATTCAACCCTTTGCCACCTAACTAACCAAGCTTCAAAATAGCACACTAAGTAGGGAATTAATGAAATTCATAAAAAAAATCAACTAGACTAGTTCAGTTCCTCCTTATTACTTTGGGAGGCTAGTTCAAAGGATTCACACACATGCCACCATCAACAGTGTTAAATTATTGACTTTAAATAAGTGTGTAAATCTTATCAAAAAAAGAAAAAAGAAAAAAGAAAAAAGACAGGTGTCTAAATTCCTACCCTGGTTTACATAGTTGAGGAGCGTAAAGTATGAATATATCGCTTTATTCAATATCAGTGCCAGCCAAGTTCGAGCCATTTGCATGCAAAAGAAATTGCTTTACCGGTTTCAGTCACTCTGAGAGTATCCAAGCATGAAAAAGTGTTTTGAATAAAAAAACAAGAGTATACCGCTTGCTCATTGTCAACGCAATCTAAATTTGAATCCTCCGCATTGCATAAAGTATTATAGGAGAGAAATTCCTACACTGATGTTAGCCACTCTAAGGGCATCTAAGTTTAAAAGGATCATGAAAAATTGTGGAAACAAATATAATTCTGTTATAAAACTAAAGAAATATAAAGCAAGCAAAATAACCAAACACAGTATATAATAAAATTAGTTCTTCTAGAACTGTCAAATAATAGTTAGATAGTTCTTCTGGAACTATTACGGATAGATCTTCTTAATCACCCAAGACTTTATTTCTATCATAGGACAAAATATAAAATACAACTTGAATATTTTACCTACACCCTTTGCTTTCTTCTCACTTTTCTATTCTTTCTCTCCTCTTCTTTCTTTCTCTTTACTTCATGTGTGTTTTTCTTCTATTCTAAGCTCTCTTTATATAGAAGAGAAAGATTGGGATAAGTCGAAAACTTTGGCAACAATTGCAGTATCAATAATGTCATCCATAATATTGTGGGTCATCCACAATCATTTCACAACACTCCTTTGCATGACCACCACACAAGATAGGCCTCATTAAAACCTTTCTAGGAAAAACCCAATGGGAAAAAAAAAAAAAAAAAAAAAAAAAACTTAACGAAGAAAAAAGAGTACAACATTCCTATGCAGTATAAAATGGTGTGGGTGTGTTAAAACTACCTCGTTAAAACCTTGCCAAACAAAATCTTATGGGAAAAAAAAACTATTGGCGAAGAAAAAAGAGTACAGTATGCTACTCCCCCTCATTCATATATCTGGTATGAAGTTAATAGCTTCAATTGTTCAGAATGAAAGATCTTTGAGACAACGAATGCCAATGTTGTGTACTAATTTCTCAAATGTTGCAGTTGAGAGTGTTTTACTAAATAAGTATGCCAAGTTGTCACTTGAATATATCTGCTGGATATCAATATTGTTAACTCAAGGTTGATCCCTATGTTGATTTTGATGATAACAAAATCATGCGGTTGCTATCTAATGATTTCAATTGAGTGTGGAGATTACATTATAATCATTTGATAATAAGAAAATGTTTGAGTTGATTGGTTGAGTACCCAATAAGAAGATTACTTAGGTAATCTTATTCTCGAAGACTTAAAGTTTGGGCATGCATATGTTTGGCAACCTCCGTGGCCAACTTATTCATTATGAAGACCGTCGATCTTCATGGTCATATCAATCCACTAAAGCATCAATTGCATAAGAAAGGGGGAGCAAAAGTTTGCATGCTCTGAGACATAAAGCACAAAAGAAAAGAGGAGTAAGTTTCTGCTTATCACATTGAAAGATGTTGAAGAACTTTTTTTAAGAAATCTGTCAAAAAGGATTAAAGGTTGAGCAAAGAAGAAGAGTGACATCTATTCAAATATCAATCAAGGGGTTTGTCTTAGAATAAATTAAGAATATTAAAGATCTAATTAATGATCTTGAAGATCTGAACTTGAAAAAGAGATTGGCGACAAAAAAAGGAGATTGGCAACAAAAAGAAGGAGTTTGGCAACAAAAGGAAGGAGCTCGGCAATGAAGAAAATGAGATCGGCATAAGAGGAGATCACAAAGGTTGTTTAACTATGATTGTCAAAAAGAATTCAATCCAAAATTGAATTGAAGAAATTCTCGAAGAATAACTCTGGTTTGAAGATCAACATACCTCAAAGAGAAGATTTCTTAAAGATCTTCAAGTATTTTGAAGCTAAGCTTGATCAAGGAAAGCATAGAAGAAAACTTCTAGGCTGATGTGTCGACACATGGATTTGAAGTGTCGACACATGAAGATAGTGGCCAAAACCTGAAGAATGGATGGTCATGTGTCGACACATGGGGTTGATGTGTCTACACATGGAGGAAGTGAACAAAATCTGGAGAATGCAGACTTGATGTGTCAGCACATAAAAGTCAAGTGTCGACAGCTGGGCTCCAACGGCTATATTTTTTACCATTATAACAATGCAATCTTGCATCAAATGGTCTCTTATCTACCACCAACAACCATAATCAACTCAAGGCTATATATAGAAGATCCCCAACTTATATATGAGTAAGAAGAACACAAGATCAAGTGCTAGAAAGTGAGATTTCATCTCCTACATTTTATACTCTATTTTTATTCATTTAAGGGATTCTTGAGTGAGTTGAAAATTTACTTATCTACTCTTTGAGAGAGAGTTATTCATTGTACAACCTTCGTTTATTGTTGGGTGGGTTTATAAACTTGTAAGTTTAAGTGAAGCTTGGACAAAATCACTCAGGATTTTGAGATCTTGGGAAGAGTTCTTGTAAGAGTAAGCTGGGCACTTAGAGTAAAACCAGCAACTGTGTAAGGGAATTTTACATAGTGAAATACCTTCGAGAGGATCTAGAAAAAGAGGACGAGGCAAGGATTGGCCGAACCTTTATAAATTCTTGTATCTTCATTCTTTATTTCTTACTTTATTTTCCTTCCTTACTCACGAAACTTGCTTGCATTGCATCTTATTATTTGCTTGCTTAACTTTTAGTTTAATTACCCACTGCTACATTACTTGATAAGCTTTTAATTGCATTATTTGCTATTAAAATTGTAAAACCCAATTCACCCTCCTTTTGGGTTACCTACTTGGGCTAACAATTGGTATCAGAGCTAGTGCTTTATTTTAAAGGCTTAAGATCTTTAAAGTTTATCCATAGCAACCATGATTGGAAACTCTCTAAGTAAGAGTCAATCTACTAGTAAACCACCTTTGTTCAGTGGAACAAACTACAACCATTAGAAGAACCGTAATATAATCTATATTCAATATGTAGATTATGACTTATGAATGATTATTTTAAATGGTCCTAAGACCCCTACCAAAACAACTGAAACAGTGACTGTTATCACACCAGAAAATGAATAAGATGAAGCTGATCTACGGATCATGCAGATGAATGCTAAGGCTATGAATTTATTATATTATGCATTAGATACTAAGAAATTTAATAGAATATCTTCTTGTGAATCTGCTAAAGAAATTTGAGATAGATTAGAGGTTACTCATGAAGGTACCAACGAAGTTAAAGAATCTAATATCAACATTTTTGTGCATAATTATGAAATGTTTAGAATATTATCAGGAGAATCCATTACTGAAATGTTTACACGATCTACTGATATTATTAATAGATTAAAATCTCTTGAAAATATCTATTCTAATAGTGAGCAGGTGAGAAAGATTCTTAAAACTTTGTCAAAGGCTTGGGAAGCTAAGGTGATTGCTATATAAGAAGTAAAGGATCTCAACACTTTACCACCTGAGGAATTACTTGGTTCACTCATAACATATGAGTTGACTCAAAGACAAAATATTCAAAAAAATGATGAGAAGAGGAAGAGAGTCATTGCATTCTACAACTGCTGAAAATGAATTTGATAGTATAAAGAAAATGAAAAAGCACTTACCGTGCTTATAAGGAAGTTTAAGAAATTCATGAAAAGAAAATGAATAGGAGAAAAGAAGCACGAACCCAAAGGAGAATCCAGCAACGAGGATTCAACCATTACCTACGTCAAATTAAACAAACCTGGACATTTCAAATCTGAATGTCCACAACTTGAAAAGAGATGGAAGAAGAGCAAAGGAGCAAAGGCTCTAGCTACAAAATGGAGTAAAAGTGAAGATTCAAGCTTGGATGAATCTGAAACTCATGAGGTGACCAACCTATGTCTTGTAGCACATGAAGAAGAAAATGAGGTAACAAATTCTGATTTTACTTTTGAAGAATTACAAGATACTTTTGATGACTTGCTTGCTGAAGTTAAAAAGATAGGCATCAAAAACAATCTTCTCAAAAAGATAGTATCCACTCTCACCAAGGAAACTGAAGATTTACAAAATGAAAATGATATTTTGAAAAAGAAAAATTTTGTTTTGAAAGAAAAATTCAATGATTTAGAAAAATCTCTTTTAAAATATGTTAATGGAAAAGAAAAACTTGATGCATTGTTTTGCAAACAAAAATGCTCTCTTGAGAAAGCTGGTCTTGGATACAATCCATTTAAAAAGAGGAAGTTTTCAAAAACAAAGTTTGTATCTCATAGTGGAAAATCTCATATTACTTGTTTCTATTGTCAAAAGAGAGGTCACACAACACATTAATGTTTTCTTATGAATAAGTCTAAAATAATTAAGGTTTTGATTCCGAAAAAAACATTGAATGCTAACCCCCAAGGACCAAACATGATGTGGGTACCGAAGAAGAAAACTTGAATTGCTTTCATTGTAGGATTGCTTGCAATCCAATCCAAAATCAAGAAGGATTGTTGGCATTTGGAGAGTGATTTCTCAAGGTATATGATTAGCGATAAGATTCAATTCACCTCTTTTATACTAAAGGATGGAGGTATGATGACTTTTGATGATAATAGAATATTAGTCTCATTGTAATTAAAGGAAGAAATATTTGAGTACATCAAGCATTTACTTTAAAGATTTGATGTGGGAAACTCAAATCTATTAAGTAATCTCATAGTTACATCAACCAAGTTGGATAGCAATAAAAAGATACTCCTCTTAATACTAAAATTTATAGTAGCATGATTGGTTGTTTATTTTACTTAACCATAGATTACATTCGGTGAGTGTATGTTTGAAAATTTTCATGCTAATTATAAATTATATTACATTATGGCTGTTAAGAGTATTGAGTATATGCAATCTTTAATTTGAATGATTTTGATGATATATATACGCTATGTATTTCATGTTAAGCATGAACAATCTATTATCTTGAGTGCTTAGGTTGCTATATACGTTTGTTAATGTATATGAATCTTTTGAAATTAATTATACGTCTATTTACAGCATTTTATAGCATTCAAAAATTTATTTTTGCATTTCATGAGAAAAAGAGTTGACTCATGCCCTAAAAAAGTCAACCCCTTTGCATGATCATAAATGTGTTTGAATCTTATTCACACTAACATGTACATATATTTTGGATAGATTTCAATCTCCATTGTTAAGCAATCTTCGTCAATTGCATTTCCAAAAACCAAGGAATAACTTTTGGCTCTCATTTTACCTGTTCAAAATTTTCAAATCAACTTTTGTCCACCCAAACCTCTCACAAAGAAGAAAGAAGTCAAGGAAAAATTTTTGAATAGGGAATTATGAGAAATAGTACACCAGAAAATGAGAAGCAAGAAGAGTAAAGGGAAGGATGAATTTTCAAAGGCTACAAAGAAGAGAAAAGATAAGAAAGCTTTATTCTTATAGGGCTATCTAACAAATTTCAAAATTGACATAGCATTTCATATTCTCTATCACATGAATAAGATTACAACTACTAAGAGAGCATGTTTGTCATATCAAATGTTTCTGACATAGGTGTTCAAACACTTCAAAGTGAGTCTGTAAGGTGAAGCTGTGTGTCGCACTCCGATTTTTCGCACCCGAAAAAGACAAGTGAGAAAAACACAGTGCTCTCTCATTAAAACTCATCCTCCTAGAAGGACGAGTACGACTAGGTTTGAATTAGAAATTGATTTTGAATAAGGGCTTTTGGAAAAAGTTTGGAGTCGCCACCTAACTTGATTAAGGTGAGTTAGGTCACCTAAAACTAAGCACAATCTGAAGATTACACTTAGAGTTTTTGAAAAAGATTTTTTGAAAATACTTCCTCTAGAGAGGGTTTTTAGAAAAACAAGTTGTTTGGCAACCTTTGGAAATATTTTAGCCCTTTTTGAAAATAATTGCCTTTTTTTGTCTTTTAAAAACAATGATCTATGGTCCAAGGGTTGGTCACGTGTAAGGAAGACACATTAAGCCATCACCCTACCCCGCCCTTACGGTACTAACATGTCAATTCACCTTAGTTGACTCACTCGAAATCTTTGATTAATAAATGTCCAAAAACTATCCACTTTTGAAAAGAATTTTTAGAAAAAAGTTTGACATGATGCATGATATGCAAATGTAAGAAAAAGATTTGATGTCGAAAAGAGATTTGAAAAGAAGATTTGATTTCTGAAAGAAAAGTTTTAGAAATTGAAAATAGAGATTTAAAAATAAATTTTTTGAATTGAAAATTTGAAAATAGTTAAGGAATTGAAAACTTGAAAAAAGGTTATGGAATTAGAGATTTGAAAAAGTTATGACCGCATCCGTGAGGGTTACCTACGTATCCATTTTTGGGAATCAGGTCAATCGTAATTCGGACAAGAATCCAATTGAAAGTAGAAGGTTTGACTTGAAAAAGAGTATGAGTAGGAATTTGGATTGGAAGATTGAAAATTGAACTTTGATTCGAAATTGACTTGAAAGATTTGAAAAAATTGGTTTTGGAAAGCTTGGTTCTACGAAACCTAGACTTAGGAAGACAAGACTTAGGAAAGACTTGAGGTTTAAGAAAGAATTGACTTGACTTTGAAGGGATTTAGAAAAGATTTGACTCGAATGTTGGACTTGGAAGATTAGGGAAGTTGGAATTGAAGAAAGATTGGATTTAGGAAATATTCAAATTTGGAAAGTTTCAAAATATGAAAGTTTAAAATTAAGAAAGTTTTGAAATTGGAATGTTTGAAATAGGAAAGTTTCCTTTTTACGACAGAGTTGATTTTTGGAAAGTTTTGAATTTCGAAAGTTTAGAATTTTGAAAAAATTTGGAATCAAAAGTTCAAAATTGGGAAAGGTTTGAAAGTTTAAGTTTTAGAAACACTTGAAGTTTAGGAAAGATTTGAGTTTATGAAGATTCGAAATTTGAGTTTTAGAAATACTTGAAATTAGAAAAGGTTTGAGTTTAAGAAAAATTTGAAAATTTAGATTTGAAAAGTTGAGATTTGGAGAGGTATGGAATTAGGAAAGATTTAGATTTCTATTTCCTTAAACAAAAGATTAGATTTTGTTTCTAAAAAAAAATGATTTGATTTTGCTTCCAAAAACGGAGGATTGGATCGAGTTTCCTAAATGGGGAGATTGGATTTGGTTTCCTAAAATAGAGGATTTGATTTGATATAGAATTGAAAAGATGAAGTTTTGAAAATCCTAGATTTTGGCGTAGAAAATAGGATTTGAAAATATATGATTTTGATATAGAAAATAGGATTTAGTAACCTAAAGTTTGATGTAGAAAAGGAAGTTAGAAATTAGGGTTTCCTAATCATAGTTCTAGGGCTTGACTTGGGCTTTAAGGAAAAGAGGTTTTGGAAAGTAAATCTTTTGAAGGAAATTTCTAGGAAGGAAATTTGAAGAGTGTTTTTGTTTTCAAAGAATGAAATTTTGAAGAAAGCTTTTGGAAAGAGATTTTTGAAGAGAGTTCTTAGAAAAGAGATTTTAGAAAAATTTTTTAGGAAAGTAAGTTTTTTTTTTTTTTTAAAGGGAATTTTTAGAAATAAGTTGTTAGGAAGCAATTTTGGAAAGGAGGTTGGAGAGATTTTTTAGAAAGTATATTGGAGAAGAGATTTTAGAAAGTAGAAATGAAAATAGATTTTGGAGAGGATTTGAAAGAGGTTTTGGAAAGTAAGTTTGAAAAGAAATTTGGAAAGGGATTTGAATGTGAACTTTTGCAAGTCTCTAAAAATATCTCACTTCCCTAAAACGATTCAAACCATAAGAAGATTAGAACCATTTTAGGATTGTGATTTTGATAATAATAAAGATTTGAAAAGATGGACCGTGAAAATCATTTTAAATGTAACACTTTCCTAAAGCAATCCTAACCATGAAAATGTTAGAATCACCTTAAGATTGTGATTTTGAAAATAAGTTTGGAAAAAGAAGATTTGATGCAAGTTTTGAAAATGATTTTTGAGGCAAGTTTTGAAAACGAATTTGAAAATAATTTTTGAAGAGATGCATGATCATGATATACACAATGCAAGTTGGGGTTGTGAACATACAAGGTTAAAGGTTTTACCACATAATCAATAGGCTAAACCCACGTGGTCTCCGGTTAAACTAAGAGAGAGCCTCCGAGATGGTGACTTTCAATAGCCTAATCCTACACATGAATCGGAGAGTCCCTTATTTTAAGCATGCAAGAAAGGGGGGTAGAATATGGGGGATTAAAATAGAAGAAAACCCAAGTGGGTTAAGAGAGAGAAGAGAAAAGGGGGAATTGCATAAATGTAAATAGGAAGCCTACCTTGTATCTTCTTTATTTTGCTTGCCTTATTTGTTTTTCCTTTTGGCACCACTAGGAATGGTGTTAGGCCAAATTTTGGCTTGGCGCCACTGCTAATGGCGCCAGCCACTTAAGAAAGTTTTAAGATCGGCAAGTAACGTATCTTCAGAAGATTTGAGCGCCTGTACTAGTGACTACCATGCAATTTTTAGCTTGGCTTCACTAGGAGTGACTCCGAAATGCCCGGGATTGATTTAAAGGGTCGGGAATGGCGGGGAGGGCTGGAAAGGAACAAGAACCCTTAGAATAATGTCTCGGGGGTAGTAGACTTGAAGAATGATGTCAAGATGTGTCGGAGGGGTTGACCGGGCCATTAGAGGCAAAACGGTTAATCGGACTGGAAAGCTAACGGGATGGACTCAGAATATCCCAGAAGAAGACTCGAGACTTGAAAACATTAGCTAGAATGTTCCAGGAGGTTACCAGTTTGATACCCAGAACCGGTGTGGTTGGAAGAGGCGACCGGCCCACTAGAGGCAAAACGATTATTTTGCACCAGGTTTGCCTGAACTGACCCGGAATGACCTAGATATATATATCGAAAGGTTGGGGATACTATCAGAAACATCCCTGGGAGGTTACCGGTTTGATACCCAGAGTTAGTGTGGTTCCTAGGGCACTCGGATGCCTAGGGGCAAAATGGTTATCTTGACCAGAGGGTCTTGGAATTGGCCCGAAACCGACTAGAAGGCACTTAAACATGCTGGATCGTCTTTGGAATGATCCTGGAAGGGTGGACTTATCATTCTGAGGACTTAGGTACTTGCTCAAGAAACGTGCTGGAAATGGCCCTAGGGGCGGTTTGGTCATTTTTCACCGGAGTGAGCTAGCAAGCACTGGTGTTGACCTGGGTTTTGAGTGTTTCCGTCACTCTGATGGTGGTCCCGTGACATGGGGGTTTGCTGGCAATTCCTAATGTTGACCTGTTTACGAGTGTTTTTGCCACCCTGTCAGTTGCGATATTTATGAGTACTTTCGTTACTCTAATGGTTCGCTATCATTCCAGAGACTACATAATCTCGGGAAGCTGCTAGGTGAACTTATCGCCTGAGGAATTAAATTTCTCGAAAGGTATGCCAAAACGGAAATTCTTCATTGGCGGGTTAGTAGGCGCCAAAGGTAGACCGTTCTACCATCTTGGGGACTGGAGGTCTCGTCCCGGTCGACGGGTTTAAAGGGACTTACTATTTCAAAGATTTTTCTCAAAAAATGTGCCAAATTGGATGGACTTACCACCTTGAGGGATCAACTTTCTCAAAAGACGTGACGGCTTTGATTTGAACTGGAATTGGACTGGAATTGGATTTCAACTGGAAACGAGATTGAAAAGGAGACTTACCGTCTTCGAGAAGATGTGCCCACTAGAATTGGACCGGATAATGCCCCAAGGGCATTTTGGTCATTTTGCCTCTATTTGGGTCCAATGGGCCCGCAAAACGATCGATTGACGGGATTATATCTGAAAAACTGGTTTAAACTGGAATATGTTCATATTGACTTGAATACAAGTTCGGACGGACTAGAGACTGTCGAGCGAGTAAAAATGGGATGCTTACACTGTGAGAAAGAAAAAGGCTAAGTCTGAGGACTATCATAAGGCAACGTTTAAAAGGATGTGTTATACCTTGAACCCAAAGACCAGAATCTGGATTGAAGAAGAATATCATTTTGAGGGGGAGGAAATTTCAAACAGGGCTGGACCTTCTTAAACTTCTAAAATTGCAAGGCAATTATATCAAATGGTTCCCAGCACTAGACAAGAGCAATATGATGTGTTGATGAATATGACGAAAGAGATAAGGAAACATCAAGAAGAGATGTTCACAAAAATCAACACAAAGGTGGACAATGAAGAATTTATATTGATGAGCTTGGAAAAGAAAGTGAAAGAAGATATTTTGTAGATCACCATTGAACATATTGGGAAGCACGTTGCCTTGATTCTTAGAGATAACTACAAACCTCTTTACCTTGCAACAGTAGCAAAAACAGAGGACTCCACTGATAACAAGAGTGGATCTTTTAAGGATGGTAGCACTCTATCATAGTCTTCTCAACCTCCACCAGAAAAATCTGAAGAGACTTTTGATCCAAAACAACCAGCAACCCCTCCTACCAAGCAATATTCTTTCAAGCCTAGAACTTCAACCTCCACATTCTCCAATACTCCTGAAGACCCAGCACACATAACCTAGTTTCCTCCACCAAAATTTGCATGAGTATACATCATACATTTGCATATTTTGAACGAAATGTCATCCTTTAAGATAATATTTGATTATGTAATGTTATGAATGATGATAACCTATTTTGGATATTTTGGATGCTAGCTAGAATGGTTTGGATAACTATCGTTCTTCTTGATTTTGATGAATTAAATATCTAAAGTGCTTAATTGTCTCATAATAATAATCATTTTCATGTTTTAATATTTTTGCTATTGTACCTGTCGTAAATTTCTCATAAATTCTTTTTGATAAGTTTACAAAAAAGGAGAGAACTATTCTATGCTATAGCAAGGAGAAATCCTCTATTAAGGGGAAGTGATAATCTATATGTAAACAGGGGAGACATTTTTTAGTACATGATAAGACATCTTCCATAGGGGGAAAAATATTTTATATTAGGGAGAAAATACGGAAAATGAATGAATGTTTTCTACTCTACATTTGCATTCTATTTTTTTTTTTGCTAGTCCTTTTGAACTGATTGACTAAAGGGGGGTGAGATACTCTATGAAAAATATATGAAAAAGAGAGAGAAATATTATATGTAAAGAGTATCCTTATTCTGAATTAGTAAGGGGAAGCCTTATAAGATGCATGTTGCTCTAACTTAATTTTCTTAATCCTTATACTTCATTTATATTAAGCTTAATTGCATATATTTTTAAGGTTTTGTCATCATCAAAAAGGGGGAGATTGTTGACTCAAGGTTGATCCCTACGTTGATTTTGATGATAACAAAACCATGTGGGTGTTATCTAATGATTTCAATTGAGTGTGCAGATTACATTATAATCATTTGATAATAAGAAAATGTTTGAGTTGATTGGTTGAGTACCCAATAAGAAGATTACTTAGGTAATCTTATTCTCGAAGACATAAAGTTTAGGCATGCATATGTTTGGTAACATTCATGGCCCTCATGTTCACATCAATCCACTAAAACATCAATTGCATAAGAAAGGGGGAGCAAAAGTTTGCATGCTCTGAGACATAAAGCACAAAAGAAAAGGGGAGTAAGTTTCTATTTATCACATTGAAAGATGTTGAAGAACTTGTGTTGAGAAGCCTGTCAAAAAGAATTAAAGGTTAAGCAAAGAAGAAGAGTGACATCGATTCAACTATCAATCAAAAGGGTTTGTCTTAGAAGAAATTAAGGATATTAAAGATCTAATTAATGATCTTGAAGATCTGAACTTGAAAAAGAGATCGGCAACAAAAAAAAGGAGTTCGGCAATGAAGAAAATGAGATCGGCATAAGGAGAGATCACAAAGGTTGTTTAAGTATGATCGTCAAAAAGAATTCAATCCAAAATTGAATTGAGGAAATTCTCGAAGAATAAGTCTAGTTTGAAGATCAATATATCCCAAAGAGAAGATTTCTTAAAGATCTTAAAGTATTTTGAAGCTAAGCTTGATCAAGGAAAGCATGGAAGAAAAATTCTGGGTTGATGTGTCGACACATAGATTTAAAGTGTCAATACATGAAGATATTGGCCAAAATCTGAAGAATGGATGGTCATGTGTCGACACATGGGGTTGATGTGTCAAAACATGGAGGTAGTAACAAAATCTGGAGAATGCAGACTTGATGTGTCGACACATGAAAGTCAGATGTCGACACCTAGGCTCCAACGGCTATATTTTTTACCGTTATAACAATGTGATTTTGTATCAAATGGTCTCTCATCTACCACCAATGGCTATAATCAATTGAAGGCTATATATAAAAGATCCCCAACCCATATATGAGTAAGAAGAACACAAGATCAAGTGCTAGAAAGCGAGATTTCATCTCCTACATCTTATACCATGTTTTTATTCATTTGGGGGGTTCTTGAGTGAGCTGAAAATTACTTATCAACTCTTTGAGAGAGAGTTATTCGTTATACAACCTTCATCTATTGTTGGGTGAGTTTGTAGACTTGTAAGTTTGAGTGCAGGTTAGACAAATTCACTTGGAATTTTGAGAATTTGGGAAGAGTTCTTGTAAGAGTGAGCTAGGCACTTGGAGCAAAACCAGCAGTTGTGTAAGGAAATGTTACATAGTGAAATACCTTCAACAGGATCGAGGAAGAGATGACGTAGGCAAGGATTGGCCGAACCTCTGTAAAATTCTTGTGCCTTTATTCTTTGTTTCTTACCTTGTTTTTCTGCCTTGCTCAGAACAATTGCTTACATTACATCTTATTATTTGCTTGCTTGGCTTTTAGTTTAATTACCCCCTGCTACATTACTTGATAAGCTTTTAATTACATTGTTTGCTATTAATATTGTAAAACTCAATTCATCCCCCCTCCTGGGTTGCCTACTTGGACCAACAAATATCACCATTTTTCTAGAGTTCATGTACATGAAAGAACTTTAGCAATATATGTTTGGTTATATTACCTTTGATGTAGTCTCCCTTAATTTGTGCAATATATGTTACATTATTTTCATAAAATATTGTTAAGGTATTTTTTATTGAGGGTAGTCCGCAAACTTTTTGAATATGTTGGATCATAAATATCAACCAAATGCACTCTTGACTAACTTCATGAATTGCGATGATCTTAGAATAATTTGAAGAAATTACAGTTAGTGTCTATTTCACTAATCACCAAGATATAACAGTGTTATCATAGGTAAATACATACCCAATTTGTGAATCAGAAAGGTAACCAACATCTGCATAACCAACTAACTCTGATTCTAGCCTCTTTAAATAGAACAAACTCATATCTGTTGTTCCTCGAAGGTAATGGAATATGTGTGTTACCCCTTTCCAATGCCTCTGAGTTGGTGCATAACTATATCTTGCTAGTAAATCTACAAAAAATGCAATATCAAGTCTTCTGTAATTTGTAAGATACATAAAAGCCTTAATAGCACTGAGGTATGGTACTTCAAGACTAAGAATTTCTTCACCATCTTCTTAAGGGTGAAAAAGATCTTTTTGTACATCTAGTGATCGGACAATCATGAGAGAACTCAATAGATCAGTTTTGACCATATAAAATCGATTCAAAACCTTTTCTGTATATATAGACTAATAGATGAGAGTTACATTTGATAAGTGCTCAATTTGTAATCCAAGACAAAATTTTATTTTTCCAAGATCTTTTATTTCAAACTCCTTTAAATAACTAGTAGTGATTGTAATCTCTTCAGGAGTTCTAGCAAGATTCAGATCATCAACACAAACAGTATTAATAGCAATTTCAAATTTTGATTTCTTAATAAAAATGCATGAACAAATTGTATTATTCATATATCCTTTTTTCAATAGATATTCACTGAGGCAATTGTATCACATGCTTCCAAATTGTTTTAACCCATACAAAGATCTTTGAAGCTTGATAGAATATAAGTTTTGATGTTTTGAAATATTTTCTTTAGACATTTTAAATCCTTCAGGAATTTTCATATATATTGCTGGGGATTTTAGAATTTCTCACGATCCGACTATAGTGCATACGCGTAATGCAAAAAAAAAAACTGATATGATAAACAAAGACTAATTTACGTGATTAGAATCATACCTTCGAGATCTCTCTGGTTTGATCCCCAATAGGAACAGGTATGAACTTCAAAATTCTTTTGCTTTGATTTCGAACAACAAGCAACAGCGACAAGTATGAATCAATTGCTCGAACTTAACCTTTGAATTTCTGTTGTATCTCTCATATACGCCTTACTCTAGAGAGAGTGGGCTCACAGCTGCTAGGGTTTCTTTTCCTCACAAAAACGTGCGTCTCTCAATTATGAGCAAGTGTAATCCTAGTTGCTCTTAGAGTGCATATATATAAAAGTTACAGCAGGGACCATAGAATTAGTATAACTAGGGCTTCCTACGTATATAAAAATTCATAATCCAACCAAAATTAATCTTTATTTACGTAAATTATAATTTATACCACTAATGAATTATAATTGCACTCCCTGTCATACTAGGAATTATATTTCAAGTTTCATATTAGTAAATGCTTATTTATCTCCCCACGTTAAGATTACAGATACCCGTCTATTAAATTAAATTACTAACAATTACCTCAATACAGTCATGCTCATTACACATAAAGTGTACTAGTGCAAGGAGTTAGAACTATATAGTTTCCCATAGTCATGATAGACCTATTAAAAACTTGTGCTACAGTCCTACTGATGGTGTGTCCAGTTCCATCTAAGATTGTGAATGATAAGCTTCTATTTCATAAGAACCGATTATCTGATCTTCCGTGTGTAAGTCGTACTCTACACACCAAATCATCTACTATGTAGAATAAGAGACACACATGCATAATCATTAAATAAATTAAATAAATAACGCAATATAAACATTGTTCACATAGATTCTTATTAAAATGGAATAACTAATTTATTAATAAATACTAAAATCATTGCACAAAGCATGTTTTTTAGTATAAATCTCTAACAATCTCCCACTTAGACTGAAAACTATGCAGTAACGCATCTAAGTCTCATCGCTTCTAAATGACTATCAAAAGTCTTGGCTGGTAAGCTCTTTGTAAAACGATCTGTTAGGTTGTCTACTGATGTAATCTTGGTAACCACCACATCACCTTTGTGCACTATGTCTCATATTATGTGATACTTACGCTCTATGTGTTTTGCCCTCTTATGGGTCCTAGGTTCTTTCAAGTTAGCATCCGCCCCCTATTATTACAATAAAGTGTAATAGGCGATTGTACTGAAGGTACCTTTCCTAGATCCAACAGAAAGTTTCTGAGTCGAACGGCCTTCTTGGCTGCCTCAAACGCTGCCACATATTCGGCCTCCATGGTGGAGTTAGCAACACATGATTGCTTGATACTCCTCCAACTAATGGCTCCACCTCTTAGGGTAAACACATTTTTCGAGATCGATTTTCTGGAATCCTTATCTGACTGAAAATCTGAGTCTGTGTACCTAATGAGTACTAGACTATTTGCTTGGTAAACTAACATATAATCCTTAGTCATTTTCAAGTACTTGATTATATTCGTAACCACAGTCTAATGTTCTCGCCCTGGGTTTGGCTGATATCTGCTGACTATGCCTAAGGCAAAACAAATGTCAAGTCTAGTGCAAAGTATCGCATATATAAGGCTTCCTACTGCTGATGCATAGGAAACTGCCTTCATGTTCTCTACCTTAATCAATGTCATAGGACACTGATCCTTGGTTAGAGATATTCCATGTCTAAAAGGAAGGAACCCTTTCTTAGAATCCTGCATGCTAAAGCGGTTAAGAATCTTATCAATATATATAGCTTATGATAAGCCCAGCATCCTATGGTTATAATCTCACAAAAGCTTGATCCTAAGGATGTGACTAGCTTCTCCCAAGTCCTTCATATCAAACTGTCTAGATAACCATAGCTTAATCGAAGATAATACTCCCATATCGTTTTCGATGAGCAAGATATCATCCACATACAGTACCAAGAACACCACCATATTTTCACTACGTTTCTTATACACACATGACTCGTTAATACATTGATCAAAACCATAAGACTTAATGGCCTAATCAAAATAAGTGTTCTAAGACCTAGACACTTGCTTAAGTCCATAAATAGACTTCTTAAACTTGCACACCCTGTGCTCTTGGCCTTTTGCTACAAAACCATCTGGTTTTATCATATAGATGCATTTATCAAGACTTCCACTAAGGAAAGCTATCTTAACATCCATTTACCAAATTTCATAATCAAAATAAGCCACAATGGATAAGAGAATCGAGATAGACTTTAGCACGGCTACCGGCGAAAAAGTATTTTCATAATCATTCCCCTCTTCTGAGTGAACCCTTTCGCAACAAGCCTAGCTTTGAAAGATTTTACCTTCTCGTTTGCTCCTCTCTTCTTCTTATAGATCCACTTGTATCCGATGAGTTTTATTCCTTTAGGTGGGTCTACAAAGTTCCAGACTTGATTAGAGTATATGGACTCCATTTTTTATTTCATAACCTTTGTCCAAAGTTCTGCGTTTTTATCTTGAAGTGCTTCATTTTGGTTCACAGGTTAAGCATCCAGTTTGTCAAGGATCCTATCATAAGGTTCTCCTAAGAACATATACCGATCAGGTTAGCGTACAACCTTCTCACTACGATGAGGCACGACCTGTGTCTGTGTATTACGAGTGAATTGATCTGCTAATTCTGATTTTTGTGCACCATCATCATGCTCTGGTTGTGGAACTAACCTATTGATAGTATTTGCACGCTGAGTTTCAGTATCAACCTGAGTCACAACATTCCTCCCATTACGACGAGACAATGTGATGTCAATGACTCAATCTTATGGCCCTTCTTCTTGTACAGAAGGTAATGAAGAAGTATGTGCTGGTATATCTCCTCTCAGCTCTTTTAGAACAATCTTACTTCTGAGTTTGTGGTTCAAGTGCATGACCCCAAAATGAATTAGGTAAATCTGAATAACTCATCATAGATCTGACCATATCCATTAGAGTTTTGTCCCTCCTTTCTGCTACACCATTCTGTTGTGGCATATTTGGTGCAGACAATTGGGACTCAATTCGATCATCTAATAAGTAATCCAAAAATTCTCCTAAAAGGTACTCGCCACCGCGATCAGATCGTAGTGTCTTGATACATTTACCATAACGCTTTTTCATTTTTGCCTTAAACACTCTGAATTTCTTAAAGCATTAAGACTTACAGCGTATCAAATAAATATACCCATT